>JACEII010000025.1:722664-781855 GCA_014332785.1 Antheraea mylitta | reverse complement strand
ATCCAGAATCCCGTACCCATTTTGACCTGCTCTAATTTATATCGAACTCGGGTATATTTTATTGAGGGTCGATGGTCATTTGTTATTAAGGGCCCTATAATATGAAGTATAGTTCTATACTGTGTATTATTTTGGAATCTCGACTAGGGATGATCTGGTGTACTACGATACATTTGTTATTATCGAATATTAGTTTAAAAATTTGTTCGTTTTTTAATACCTTTCGTGAGGATTTCAAAACTATGTAAATCAAAATGGTAAATTAAATCAAATCAAAGTACACTTTATCCAATTTAGGCCCTAAGAAGGCGTTTATGAACGTCAAAGCTACTACCCTTTCGGCCAAACAACCCAGAAATTGAGAAGAACCGTCAAGAAACTCGATGAGCTTTTCTCTCTTCATGTTTTGTATTTTTACAAAGCATAAATAGTAACATTCGTTTTTAGTGGGCAAAGATGCTACTGCGTCTGAGGCCACTTTATGGCAACACGGGCTTGCCCACTACCCGTGATACACTTTCCTGCTCTTCAGAAAGATTGATAGGTGAGACAATACTGGCTTGGTCACAGGTATCTAGCTCATGCCTATAGTTATCGTTCCAGGTGTTTTATCAGTTTTCTCTTCTATTCAGAGACTAGATGTTGGTGTCTGATAATTGACTGCTATAACCATAGAAAGTTGACAGACGGCAAACAAAGACGTTGTTTCCCCTATAAACCCAACAAGGTAAGGCTTAAAGAGATAAAAACAGTGTGACAATAGCAATTAGAACAGTTCTGAGTCGCGTTCTCGTAGTGAGCTAAATCAATTATCATGCAAATAACTGTTGCCGTGGTCTGGGGGTAAATTTCGCTCCCACACACCAGATTAGACCCACCTCAGCAACGGCTCAAGCCTAGGTCCGATCCCTCGGCGTGGAGCCTTTGAGTGCGCTGCACGAGCGATACAGTGACACAAAATCTTATATCCACTGCGACAACATTACAGGTACTACCTCCACACACGTGCACGCGGACATGCTTACACAAAAAAGTGGAATGGTTTTTTTTTCTTATCAAACTGAAATAGTTTAGAAAATTATTCGATACGAAATATATATAGGAGTTGTTGAGGTATATATGCTTGATACACATACATGTTTCAACAACATATATGTATGAATAGTTAACTTAACTTAGGTTAGCTCTCATAGGTCGTGAATTGCATGTATCATGCAACAGCCCAAGCTGAGGTGTGCGTGCACCCTTGAGCTAGCTGTCAGATAAAATTGGCTGAGTACCTTAAACGCTCGCCTTAGTAGTTTGGTGAAACTGTTAAGACCTTGTTAGCTCTTAGTCTTGCTAGTTTAGTCAGTTCGAGAAAAAAAACTGATAGATTCATCCTCTGAACACTGAACATAATTATTACGAATATAATTGAATCCAGATGGTAGTTGTTTGATAAACTTTTGTAATGCCCCTTCCTAACATAGTATATCTACATCATTGTTCCGCAGTTTTCAAAGGGTTTCATTATAATTTAGGCCGCGTGTTCACGGGCTTGATTTAATTTCAGACATCCCGCAAGATTCTTTTCACAGAATGCTTTTTATATTTGCATCCTTTTTACCCGTTCCTTTTGTTTAAAATTATATCTAGGATCTTTATGTACTGTCGGCCTTTTAAAAAAAAATTCAATTCAAACTTCGTGTCTTTAAAATTTAAGTACCCGGGCGTCCGGAGATAGGTTGGCACCGACTTCCAATATATCTCTAATTAGCGCAAATATTTATATATTTTATTTAATTTGGTTAATATATACTAATATTATAAAGAGGTAAAGTTTGTTTGTGACGTTGTGACTTTGTTATGTGGTGACGTTGTAGGGGGTATTCTCAGGAACTAATGGTCCGATTTGAATAATTCTTTCAGTGTTATATAGCTCATTCACCGAGAATGGTTATAGCCTATATATCATCACGCTAAAGCCAATAGGAGCGGAGCATAGTTGAAAATGCTTCAAAATCGGGATGTTTTTTCCTTTTGAGAACGCGAACGAAGTCGCGGGCAGAGGCTAGTTTAATAATATGTTTATTTTCACTATTCAGTCCTTTATAAGTTTTTGATATTGAAGTCGGTCCAATTTTTTTTTAGTATTTTCTTAGATTCCAGTTTATTCAATTGATAACTTCAGGTCGTAAAATTCTTACATCGCTTAAACTTTTTGTTATAAATAATCAAAAACGATAAGAATCCATAAAGCTATAACAAAAGTTTTAAAATAATGGAAGTCCAAATATTCAGTATGTATATAAAAAAAAACTTGACAAATTACATACAGAAATCTTTTCATGAATCACTTTATCTGATGGTGAAAACCGCATGAAAATCTGTTCAGTAATTTTTGAGTTTATCACGAACAGACAGACAGACTTGCAGAGGATTTTGTTTTTACTAATATTATAAAGAGGTAAAGTTTGTTTGTGTCGTTGTAGGGGGTAATCTCAGGAACTACTGATGCCATTAGAAGAATTCTTTGAGTGTTATATAGTTCATTTATCAACAAAGGTTATGGGCTATGTATCATCGCGCTAAGACCAATAGGAGTGGACCACCAATGAAGAATGTTTCAAAATTCGTTTTTCTCTTTTGAGTGTCGGCTGCGTGTTAGCGTTAGCCCAAAGTAAGTTTTCCATGCAGACGAAGTCGCTGGCAGAATCTAGTATAATATGTAATGATAACAACTTAACATTCTCTTAGACAAGACCATAAAATACTATTTGTGTAATTCCTTAGAATAAAACGAGAAACGTGAGATTTAATAAAGTAGCTCAATGAAAATAATATCAAAGCATTAAGGAGTTTGTAGGAATTCACTTCTACGAAAATACTTTCTCATTAATTTCATAAAGTCCTGTCGATTTGTATGGTCTCAGATTAAACGGGTATTTATATGAAAATATATTTAATAATTTCTTTTTTTTTTATTTTGAAGCACGAGGAATTGATTTTAGATAAAATAGATTGCAAAGTTTGCACCGGACGGGCAAATAAAAATAATGAATAATAGAAATATGTTATTGTAAACTTAGGATATTGTTTGGTTTTTACAATATCATTAATTCTATGGTCTCAATACATTTTTGATCATTTAATGTATGTACGTAAAAACTTTGAAAACTGAATTTATTAAAAGACTGACTTCATGTAAATACTAGAAACTGTAATAAGCTAATCGTCCCATGTTTCAGACTTAGCAAAACCAGTAATAGTTTTTTAGGTAATAGTGTTAGGTTCTACAATAAAGTCCCAAAGCATGTTACCGATTTACTGGACTAGAAATTTAAGCGCCACGTCAAGCGGGTTTTAGTGTCAAAAGGATTTTTAGATTTATAGAGCGGATCAGTATGTGAACTATAGCGATGTCTGTAATTGAATCCTCTCTGTACATCCACTAAAAGCTATTGTATGATGTATTGGAAATATATGTTAAAAAATGTACCCGATAGAGTTTCTTGCCGATTCTTCTCGATGACTGGGATGTTTTCCGAACCGGTGGTAGTTTTTGACGTTTACAAGTGCCTTATTAGGGCCTAAACTGAATTAAGTGTGTTTGATTTTAATTTTAATAGGACCCTCTAGAGAAATTTGAAAAATATCTTTCATGTAATATTCATTCTATAAGGTTATCACAACGCCGCGATTTTTTAAACATCAGTTATCGTAAGAAATCTAAGTTTTATAAAAACTTTTTACAAAAAAATTGAACCGACTTCAATATGAAAAACTTATAAATCACTGAAAAGTGAAAAATAAATGTATTATTAAATCAACCAAATTAAATAACAAAATATCAATATTTGCGCTACCTACAGATATATTGGAAGTCGGTACAAACCGAAATTTCAAATTTGTTCCAGGTAGAAAAGTTTTAAGTATTATACAAATATACATCACGAGACGTGAGAGTGGACCTAAACTTTGTACCTATGTAGACGATATGATTTTCGGTTGGCACCGACTTTCAGTATATCTGTAGGTAGCGCAAATATTCATATTTTTTATTTAATTTGGTTGATTTAGTAATACATTTATTTTTCAATTTTCAGTGCTTTATAAGTTTTTCATATTGAAGTCGGTTCAATTTTTTGTAAAAAGTTTTTATTTTTCCATTTTTAGATTATAGAAATATATTTTATATGGTTACAATTGATTGTAAAATAAGTAACGTTTGGTGGTTTTAAGAATTTTAATCTATTAATCCTTCCGCAACGCTTACGCTATTACTTTGATCATGGTTGCGGCCTTTTTGATAAAAGTTGTATATTATGTGAAACAGACAACAAATAAAAGTGAAGATCTGAAATTCGTTCATAGTCATCGTAATTAGACTTCTAGTAGCTAGGCTAGCTATACCTATATATAAACGGCAATTTGTATAAATGCAAGTGCCTTGTAATGTTTATAATAATTCCGAGAGATCTGAACAATAACTAAAAGAATGAAGAAAAATATAAAGTGGCTTACCACCATACTTCTATATCTTTCGAGTATATGACTTTGATTTAATTTGATACAGAAGTAATTGTTCTTTAGAAGTTCATAACTTG
Source organism: Antheraea mylitta (assembly GCA_014332785.1). NCBI lineage: Eukaryota > Metazoa > Arthropoda > Insecta > Lepidoptera > Saturniidae > Antheraea > Antheraea mylitta. The sequence continues at coordinate 777,266 of JACEII010000025.1, read as the reverse complement.
ACAAACAAACATGATATTACACCGTACTAGATCGAACTGGTCAAATTAGGTTGATTGTGAACTAATTTCAGAACCTCATCTTTCCTAATGTCCGCTTCACGGGAATTGCTTCAACAGTCATGATCCCACATGTAAGTCCTCGTGAAAACGAGTCATATGTACCCAAACTCAAGATAGCTGCTGTAAGCCGTTGAGGAGTTACATTCCAATTTCTCCATTTTCATGATTAAATCAGGATTGTTTAAATGATATTCTTATCATTACAATGGGTTGTTCCAAGTTTTCATTAAAATTAGCTTATGAGGAAGTTCATTTATTCATATAAGCTTTATTCATCCCTTTATTTTCAACACTTATAGTTGGATTTTTCTTAATTTGAAGAACACCATTCCCAGGTATCCGTAATTCAAATAAAATTGTTGAAACCGGTTACAAGTACACGAAAATACGTAGACACGAACTGGGTGCAAATCAAATAAACAATATTGCACCCCCTTAGGGGTTGAATATTTTATTCAAATTTATATGAGACCACCTCTGAGTATAGCCGAATCAAACAAAAAAGAATCATTAAAATCGATTCATAATTGATGGAGATATCGATTAACATACATAAAAAAAAATACATACAACCGAACATAGAACCTCCTCCTTTTTCGAAGTCGGTTAAAAATACCACTAATAAAGCGGTGATGGCTCAGTTGATAGCGTGCTCGGATACCGCGTCTATGGACGTAGGATCAAATCCTTGCAACTGAGTCGGAGTGAAGGACAACATCGTGAAACCACACCAGAGTTCTAAAGCTTTTTGTACATATACCTGTCTAGGTACCACCTTACGTCGAAAATCTGTTGCAAAGATTTTTGAAGTTATACTTCATTTGGTGCGTTAGGGAAAAATGATGAGAGTAAATTTTTAAGATGCGTACGCACACCGTCACGAAAAACCGACACCCTGCAGTTTGCTATAGTCAACATTTTGTTTCTTTGTATTTGTTGTTTGTATTTCTTTGTATCAAAACGTTCAATGTTAGTGTCCTTTTTTCTATTCTTAGTGTCGTTTTTTCTACAAACGTAGAATAAGGCGAAAGATAAAATTTTTGAAAAGATTTTTATCTTGTTACGCCAAAGAAGTATAACTTCTGACGAGTGTACATAAGTACATACATACTTTTTTATATCTAAAGAGGCAAACGAATAAGCGGGTCACTTGATGTTAAGTGATCAACACCGTCCATAGACACTAGCAACACCAGTGAGTCGCAAGTTCATTGTCAGCCTCAGTATAGGGGAAGAGAAGGGAAAACGGGAGGGAAGGAAAAAAGGGAGGTGAGCGTCCAGCGCTCTAATTGACCGACTGAAATGCAACAATGCAAGCACCTCACGTCGGTTTTCTGTGAGAGGATGGTAGTACCCCGGGCGAGCCGACCCATTCATGCTGAAATCAGTAATAGCTTCAGCGTGAGTCTACCACCTGGTAATAGTTAAATTGCTTCAACATCTGCACTTGACAGTCGATCCCTCTCTTGATTTAGCATGTTTACCATTGTTCAAGATGAAACAACGCCTGCGCAAATAAAATAGCACTGCAGTTACCACTTCCGTAATTGATATATGCAATCCTTTTTTTTTGTCATTGTATGACACAGCGCACTTGTCAGTTGTACATTAAATACCTCACGTAACGAACTGTGTTTAATTTATCTCCAAAAATATTACCGGGGCAGGATTAGCCCCCACAACCATCTTATACGGATCATTAACGCCGGGCGAGGTAGTGGCCAATTAACTACTTGAGAAGAATTGAATATTATCAAAAAGTGGCAAACTGTGATTTTTTATATATATAGGAAACAAACGAATAGGCGGGTCAACTGATGTTAAGAGATCACCGCCGTCCATAGACACTATCGACACCAGGGAAGTCGCTCGTGCGTTGCCAGCCTGTGTTTGGGAGAAAGGAGGAAGAGTGAGGCGAAAGATGGGGGAGAGGAGGAGTGGTGGACTTTCAGCGCTCACACTGACCGAGCGTAACGCAACAATGCAAGCACTATTACTTCACATCGGGCTTCTATAAGAGGATAGTACGTTCGACCCATTTATGCTGAAACCAGTAATAGCTTCAGCGTGGCTCTACCATCTTCAAATGCCTATGTAAAACACGACATTTAAAAAAATGGAACATTTCGGGTCTTACGAACAGTAATATGATATATACAAAGAAATATGTAAGAATAAAGTATCAAAACGTTAAAGCCTCAAGCAAAAAACCAGTATCAAAAAGCATTCGACCGTTTTGGTCTTATTTAGGGAAAAGCTAAAGCCCGATTTATAAACATGTACGGGCTGAATTGCGTCCGTTTCATTTATATGAGACGTGTCTATTATATCAGAGGCCCCGTTTCGTACTACCTTTAGGGAATCGCGGGTCCCCTTTTAATTTGGGAAGGAAATCGAAACCCACGACCGTGATACAGAGCCGCACTTAACAATGTATGATAAGGGACGTTGCCCAACGAATATATATATTACCACTCCTTGTATTTGTTAAAGTTACTAAGTCTACCAAGGACTTCAGTTTTTGTCCTCTTTTAATCGCTCAGCTTCCTTGAAAAGTCAGGGCGAGCGGAAGGTTCGTTGCGTAGTTCTGGTTTCATGGCGATGTAGGATTTAAATCCAATTAAGCTCCAATTACTTATAATCGAATTGTAAATACAATACAATGAGTAACTCATCGGCTGAGTGCCTTAAGAGCTCGCCTTAGTAGTCCGGTGAAGCTGTTAAGACCTTGCTAGGTCAATAGCGTAGTCATTTCGAAAAAAAAAGAGTAAATCGGACAGAGTACCGACCGACAGATTTGTTGGCAGACCCGATCTTGAGTGTCCGCGATAAAATGCATCGCCTTCAAAATTAGCTCTTTTATGACAATCGCCAGCCTTGTATTCCACTCCCAATATTTAAATGGCGACATGTTGTCGTGATTCTTAAATACTACCCTTAGTAGTAAATCAATAACAAAATTATCGTTAGCAACGAACCTAAATAAAAATCAAATGCCGAATGTATGTAAGCGCATCATTTCAGAACGGCTGAACCCTATTTGGATAATTCTTTTTGGTGTATGTAATTTCCAAGACATGGTTTCTATGAAAGTAAAATTTGAAAAATATTATGATAAAGTAATAATTAAGAGTTAAAAGATCGCTACAAAAAAAACACGAGACACTATAAGAAGAGTTTGACGTAACAATGTCTTATAAATCGATGAACGCCTGTTGCAAGCACGAAAAAGCATGACTTATTATTCCGCCTGAGCCGAGCGTGTCAGCGAGAGTACGAATCGAGCGAAAGAGAGGCGCCATCGAGATAAACGTTCGGCTTGTGTCGTATCTATATATACTAGTGGGCGCCCAGTGGTCGACATTCGACCATAGTTTCTTGATTTTTAAAGTATTTAAGGTTTACTAGGGTTCTTATGTAAAAGAGTATACTTCTATAATCAAAGATTTTCATCATGGCTACTCAGTTATTTGTTACTTGTTTTTTAAATAATACAAACTTTAAACAAAATCTATGTCTATCTGAAAAATGAAATTAATAATAAAAAAAATTCAAGCATTAGTTTGAGTAATGTATATTTTAATTAATTTAATATACTTGAAATCCATTTTATATAAAAAAAATGCTTTCTGCACTTCTTCTGCATATAAAATTTAAATGTACTAAATTTCAAGTTCATCCGTTCCCGCAATTCGCTTAAAAAGGGGTAAAAACTTTTAGCTTCACGTATTAATATATAAGATTTAGAATAATTCAATTCAATTTATAAAAGCATGCATTTTTCAACAGTGGTTTCTTATAACGTTATCACGTAAAATCAACGTCCATAAACCGACTTCAGACTACTTTTTTTAACATTCATAGATAGGTGTTCAATTGTTCAGTTCCCGTTTTATTTTATTATCCTACTCTAAAGAGAAGATTTGGCTCATTTTTTTCGCAAGTATGAACTAGTTACGCTTCTGAATACGTATCTGTCTTCAACATATTATTACGATTGTAATGTTTGACCCGATAGGCTTTTGTTCTCTACGAAATATGATTTAAAATCATACTCACTCTGAACAATATCTTTTTCTACAATTGTCTTGCGTAGTGTGTAACCCTAACATTATTCTTGGAATAATTTTAGGATCGAAAAGATCTTAACAGTCCTTTTTTTTGTGCAACGTCTATAGGCGAGGGTAAGCCTGTAAGCCTGATTGTCGGCGTGGCGAATGTGTGAGACGTGGCGACGCGATGCGCAAACGACTGTGCGCAATCTCTATAGTGTTGTTTACTACATTTAAATTTCGATGTTTCCCATCTGCCAGGCGTCCCGTTACGGCTCACAATTTTTTTTACGTGAGGGAATTCCTTATGGATACGCCACCCTCTCGGGGAAGAAAGTGGGTTATGTCCGATTCGCATGGACTATAACCTCAGGGTGTACGTCTGCCATTATAGTTGGGGCGATACAAGATCTCTTCATACTTCATTAGGCCGCCCTTCTTAATAGTACCTGCCAGCTAACATTCTTATCGACCCGTTTATACATTTTAAGTTTTAGCGTTGAACTAAACTCTCACCTGATTTAATATACCAATGCTGTCTGAGACGGTAAATACACTAAACCTGGAGAGCTACTGGCGCTTACCACCATATATATATACCACCACCACGCGGCAGGTAGTAAAAGCTACACCATGCTATGATTTTACCTCCATATTTTTCTCCACTGAAAGTTCCCAATCTGTTGCAAGGATTCTAACGAACATCCATCGATATGGTATCCGACCACTCTACAAGCTTCAGGGCTTGAAGGTATATTTTAGGAGGTGGTAAAACCACGCTGTAGCTATTACTGGTTTCAGTATGAATGGGTCGGCTCGCCGGGGGTAGTATCATCCAACCCACAGAAAACCGACGTGAAGTAACAGTGCTTACATTGTTGCGTTTCGTTCGATCAGTGAGAGCTCTGGAAAGCTACATCCCCTTCCCCTTCCCTCACTCCCCCGCCTTCCAAACACACGCTGGCAAAGCATTTTCGGCCTCCCCCTGGTGTTATTAGTGATCACTTAACACCAGATGACCCACCTGTTCGTTTGCCTCTTATGACATAAAAAAATGTAAGTTAAGTACTCTAAACAACCTTTACTAGTTGCACTAACCTATATACTCAGAATATCAAATATTTGGTGTTTTGTTCCTAATTCCATACAACGTTCAATTGAACTAACTTGCATCTCCTGACGTAAGCGCTCGAATTCAATTTCGCCTTAGAACTTACTCCGAATTAGTATGGAATTAAGTTTCTCGAGAATCAGATTGCCTGCGGACGTATGCCCCTTAGATTAGATTTTAAATTACATCTCAAGGAAGACTCAAGCCACGAGTGACTACGAGCTATTTCAGTAGAAACTAGGTTGTTTGAAAATTGTAGTTTGCTTTCTAATTTCACTTATTATTATAATCTAATAAAATAATTGCAATAGTAAGTTACTTGATCCTTGAGACATCCTCAGTTCCCAAAATGTTTCTGGTTGGCTCCCAGAGATCCGGTCCCAGAAGTAGATATTTATCTACCTTGAGATATAAAACGCACAGTACATGATATTTTAATGACTTGAAAACAGGCCGCTTAAGTTCTAAGATTGGGTAATAAAATGGGTAAATTGGGTAATAACTTTATATCTTATAATCCGCGTTTTAGTGTAGGATTATGTACTCATATCTTGAAATTGTTATTACAAATGTATGAAATTTTACACCCATTATGGATATATAGCCGTTTTTATATCTGATTTGATATATTTTTTTATATCTTACGAGGCAAATGAACATGAACAGACACTTTTTTTTTTCGAAATGACTACACTATTGACCAAGCAAGGTCTTAACAGCTTTACCGGACTACAAGAACAGACACTAGCAACACCAGGTGAGTCGCAAGTGCGTTGCCAGCCTTTGTTTAGGGGGATGGGAGAAGGGGAGGAGGACAGTAGAGGTGGGCCACCGGCGCTCTCACTGACCGAACGAAACGCAATAATGCAAGCACTGTAGTAACGTAAAGTATTACGTCAGTTTTCTCTGGTCGGAGCCGACCCATCCATGTTGAAACTTCAGCAATAGTAATATCTTCACAGTGGCTCTATCACTCCCATAATATATTATGATTTAGTAATTGTATACAACTCAAAAGTTTGGTTCTTTGTGTCTATTCTAATGTCTTAGTCTCTAGAATTAGTTACTAACCCGAATTCAAAAATATTCATCGTAATTGATACCCTACTAACAGTTGCCCGCGACTTCCTTTGGATATATGTCTTTGTAAATAGTGAAATTACACATTATTTTCATGCAATTCACCCTAACTAAGGCAATTTTAGAATACACCTAGATATATTTAATCTATGCATATAATAAAAATGTAAATTTAATTTAGCTGCTGTTTTCAGAATTTTGTAGAAAAAAATTAGGTGATTAAAAATATATAAGTAAATATATTAAACTAATTTTTAGAAATATATGTCAGTCGGTCTGTTTTGTTTGTATATGCATCGCTGATAAAGTATTACATGTATGATTAAACACCGCCAAGAATATGTGTGCATATACCCGAGTTTAGTAGTCCACTGAAGCTGTTAGACCTTGCTGGGCCAATAGCGTAGTTAGTTCGAAAAAAATCATATCCCCGAGTATCATTTAGTATTCGTAATTTTAATTTCAATGACGACGCGAGTACGAGAGAACAGTAGATAGGTTAATCTATTCTGGGGGCCAAGCCAAGTTGCTTATCTACAATCACTAACACAAATAGAAAACGGAAAAACGTTTGGAGAGGACATATCTGAACGCTATATCACGTGATTTTATCACGAAAATTTGTTTGTAGACATTTCAAAGATACTCTTTTTTTAATACGATTGACCGATTACCATTTTTGTAATGTCCAACAAATAAAATGCGCAATTTGCTTCATTTCCCCATAGCAAGCAAAATACATCGCTGAACTTATAAAAAATAGACTTTCTCGATACTTTAATAAATTCATATTGAGTTATGATCCTATATATTTATTATATCCTGAGATATCCTCATATATTTTTTTGATATATAAACCAAGTGTCTATTAATAACCAAGTAACTAATTTTTTCTTTCATTAGAATCGTTCCACTCTATTGAAAGTTCTTGTAATTTGAATGACGACTGGAGTTAAGTACGAGAGAAGAGTAGTAGTAATTTATACCAATATTATAAAGCTAGAGGGTTTGTTTGTTTAGTGGGTTGAACGCGCTAATCTCAGGAACTATTGGTCCGATTTTAAACATTCTTTCAGTGTTTTATAGCTCATTTATTAAAGAAGTCTATATGTTATATATCATCACGCTAGGAACATTAGGAGCAGAGCACCAATGAAGAATGTTTCATAATCGATTTTTTCTTCTGAGAGCTTCCGCTGTACGTTAGCGTTAGCCTAAAGTAACTAGTATACATATCATTATATATAATACATATACATACATACATACAAATACATTATACATATCATTATACACAATCTGGAATATACTTTTCAATTTATCAATTGGATACCGCAAACAATAATATTAATAAATAGTAATTCAACAATAAAACAGACACTGTTTATTGTTATATAAATGCTCTCAACTCAAAGGAACTTATATTTTCTAACATAGTACAGAACTCGTAGACTTTTTATTGCTAAGAACAAAATTTAAAAGATGCTCTTTTAGAGGGAAAAACCAGGTAACATCTTGATTCCTTAATTACTACTAACGAAGGTACCAAGACATTTCATGAAACTAGTTATTTAGTAAAGGCTTACGAAGTTCCTTAAGTGTGTTTGTAGGGGTGTACCATTTAGAGATCAAAAAGCCGGACTCGCTTATTACAAAAAGGTAAAATTTGTGAGTTTGTGACGTTGTAGGGGGTAATCTCAGTAACCACTGGTCCGATTTGAACGTTATATTGTGTGTTATATAGCTAATTTATCTAGGATGGTTATAAGTTATACGACATCACGCTAAGACCAATAGGAGAGGAGCACCAATAAAGAATGATTCAAAATCGTTTTTTTCCTCTTGAGAACTTCCGCTGCGTGTTAGCATTAGCCCAAAGTAACTATTCCATGCGAACGAAGTCCTGTATTACACATTATCACTTATCAAAACATATTAACAACTAACTAAACAACTAAACAGTGTGTTTATGTATTTTTGAAGCTTATTCTTTGAAAACAATTTTCTTATATAGTCCTTTTTTTTATAGAAGCACGAGGTGACGTGGCACGAGGCACGTGCATGAGCACGAGTGACTGCACTAAGCCTGATGTTAAGCATAGTACAATCCAAAAACATCGGCAACCACCGAGAGACAGATTATCCATCGCCGGTCGCCGCTGTCATGCCGGCCATAATAACGAAAGTCGCCCGGTACTGGATATTCACAGGCTGATCCTGAAACGCGACGCGCAGAAGCGAGTCACTATGACGGGCTTTTTCGCCATATGCATGGTGGTTGCGACCCAGTCGGGCTGTAAAACCCTACCATCCCGCTCTCGCCATTGCCTCGTTCGTTGATCAGCAGGTTGCATGCACCACGTGCAAATGAGGTTGGCTTGGGTGTCTCAAGTCTTAAGATGTTATTCGACACCCCTTACACCCCAAATTCGACACCCCTTACACCTCAACACCCCTTACACCCCAAGCCTGCACAAAAAGCGTAATTGTTATGTTGCCCCTTCACGCAACATATTTGTAAATTTTATACTGAACATATGCTGCCTTACAGCCTAGAGCGAAGAGCAACTCCGTACCTTACAAATGTTTATGGTTTGCCCGTTTGTGAGAATAAAGTTGTTTGTTAGAATACAATTAGTTTATTTCTTCGATAGTGTTGTAGAGCAATCTGAGTGTTTGATCGCGTTTTTTAAATGTTTAAGGAAAAAAAAACAATTGGGTCAACACCGACGTGAAGTAACAGTGCTTGTTGCCTTTCGTTCGGTTATTGAGAACCCACCTTCCCCCTCTCCCTTATCTCCCTAACCTCTCCCCGCAAACACAGGCTGGCAACGCAATTGGTGTTGCTAGTGTCTATGGACGGCGGTGATCACTTAAATTCAGATGACCCACCTGTTCGTTTACCTCCAATTAGAAATGTAATAAAATTTTATATTGAATTATTCATTTAATAAATTTTGTAGAATGTATATAAACAAAAGTAACTACATAGTCTCACTACTAGTTACTAACCAGGCACTAATTTATACTTATTAATTTAATTTTTAAATGTCGAAATAACCATCTGGCACGTGCAAATAAATGCGTGCCTCCAGCACGGCTGACGGATCGCAACTCCTATACTTATTAACATTTCTTTATTTATCACATTTAGTATCCTCTTATAAGTTTGAGTACATATTTAAGCGCTGCACCGTGTATGCAGGACCTGACGGACGCGCGTTACGGGACGTACACCGTTGACGCCCTCTGCCCGATCCTACGGGAGTGGATTGGCAGGAAGTGGGGCCCCCTGAAGTTTCGACTGGTGCAGGTACTCACCGGGCACGATTGCTTCGGGTGGTACCTGCACCGGATCGCTCGCAGGGAGCCAACCGCCGCCTGTCACGAGTGCGGCGCTGAGGAAGTCACCGTGTTGCGTGGGAGGAATAGCACCACACTGTGATGGCGGCTGTAGAGGCGAATTTGTCGCTGCCGAGTGTGGTTTTCGCCATGCATCTCGCAGAAGGAGGCAGCGGAGAGGGCCCGTGAGGCAGACCCACCAAGTGGCCGTATCCGCCAACGAGGCGGCGCTTTGTCTAACTCATCCTGTCACCGTAGCCGGACCTGAGGGGATAGTTTGGGGAGCCCATCTCCTCATTGCACAAGTTCGGTGGACGAGGGGAGGCAGCTAGTGTGTACCCAGTCTGCCTCTCTATAGGTAAGAGCCCGGACCGTTGGGGCGGCTCTACAAGGTTGATTAGATTATTCGATCCCTTGCCGCCCCAACAATAACGGTCTGTCAGTACACCGTGGGATTTTAGTCCATACGATTCGGACATAACCCACTCTCTCTCTCCCGAGAGGGTGGGTATCCATAAAGGATTTCACCACGTTAAAAAAAAATATGTAGGTCGCAAATTGCATGAGTCAAGCAACAGCGCAAGCCGAGCTGTGCCGTGCATCCTTGAGCTAGTTGTCAAATAAAATCCGATGAGTACTTTAAGTGCTCGACTTAGTAGTCTTATGAAACTGTTAAGACCTTGCTAGGTCAATAGCGTAATCAGTCCGAAAAAATAAGTATTATACGGATAACAAATTTAATAGTCGGCAACCCTAACTGTAAACTAAATGGCAGCGCAGCGTGCAAGTATGTACAGTCGGCAACTTGTGTACACCCGTACCGTAACGTTGGATATTTGAACACATGGGCTTGTTTACAAATGCGCTTTGGACCGTGCGACAAGTTTTACTTCTCTATACACACAATAGGTATACAGGTAACGGATGTTATGAACTATGAAAGACTACAAATAATACGTATGTTTGGAGGTGATATCTGTAATGTTGTTGCAGTTTTGTAAGATTTTGTGTTATTGTATCGCGTGAGCATCGTACTCAAGGGCTCCACACCGAGGGAACGGACCTAGGCTTGAGCCGCTCCCGAGGGGGGCTTAGTCTGGTGTACGGCAGCGAAATTTACTTCCAGAGTTATGTATTATATATTTAGTTTAAAGATGAGAAAATTGGTGACATACAGACATTCATACATACGGGTCGAGTGCAGAACCTTCTTTTTTGAAGTCGGTTTATAATAATGAACTAGTGACTTATAAGTTAAATACAGTTATCATAACTATTTAAGATGTAACTTCCCTACGTAAAACAAAAGGCATATTGAATATCAACAAGGTCATAACAAATTGATAGTTCCCGGAGTCATACCAGATTTATCTTCATATTTATTACTGTCGGAGTTCAATCAACAAATTACTCATTACTCCGCAACATAAAAGAAGCGCTATATTCAAAGGAATAAGGTCATGTTTCCCTTACAAATGAACGGGTACATAGTAAAGATAAGTTGGACCTACCAAAGATTGGCATCATAAAATGTCACCGCCTTTGTAAGTACTGGCCATCAGCTTAGATACGATGTAATGACAGGCCATTAAAGAGGCGACTTTTAATGCGGGAGGAAAATAAATTCCAATGTTGTAAAACTAAGGAATATTTACGACACTATTAGAGGCGTTTTCGAAAAAAGTTAATTGGTCATGTAATGTATTCACGGTTGATGTTTTAACTATGTGTTTTTGCTACCTTTTCAAGAGGGTTATATCAATGGTATTATAACTAACAAGGTGTAGATCAGTTACCTACATGATAAATTAAAAAAAAGTTGAACCATCACGGGACGCCTGGCAGATGTGAAACATTAAAATTGTTCGAATCAAACGAATCTCAATATCGAATTACACTATTATAGATATGCGAGCTCAGTTCGGCAAAAGAGTACACACAGTAGCTTGCGCATGCTATAGTCGCAATGTCAACAATCAGGTTTACCCACACCTATATATGTTTCTCATCAAAGAAAAACTCACACATACGTAAACTGTCTTACATAAAATATGGAAGTAAGATGGCATATTCTCAGTATCAGTGGTGAAAAAGAAATAGGTATATGTTTCTTAAATACGGCTGATTTACGGAGCAGACGTTAAAAAGAAGCTAGCTAGCCAAGTTTTAACAAGGCATTGTCGAAGCGCTTATGACGTGTTTATAGTTATAATATCATTGGGTTATAGGAAAAGAAATGTAGTTAAAAAACATGACGCGGTGTCACCTGTTGCCATTCAATGCGACATGCATCAATCTTATAATACGCCACAACACAATAGTAAGCTTGCTTAAACTAGCGGAAGTTTTCCAAATAAAAAACAGGGTCATACATATACGTATATCTAGATAGCTGAGCTTAGGTAAACTGTTAGGTTTGCCTCACAAAATTAGCAATTTTTCACAAAATAAAAAACATTAAAAAAAGATATCTCTTTTGCTGTCACTCGGATTCGAACTGAGGTTACACGGATTTTCGAAAGAACCAATTTCCATCTGAGCTATTTTTGTTTTGACATCGGCAACGAAATTTACCTTTATATTCTAGCTATATTTTATCATTGCCTGAAAACTCAGTTAAAAAAATTTTCTATGAACAAAGTCTAGCTAGATCGATTTATCGTCCCCGAAACTACCTAAGTTTCACGGCAATAGATGACGCCGTTTCCGAGATACTGATTACATTACAATATAAAAATATAGAAAAACTGCTCGTTAAAAAAGGTATTAGATATATACATCACGCTGGTTAAAGTATTTTCCCAAAGCTTTGTAATACGCAGGCGCACTTATTCACACTTAATAAGGAAGACTACATAATTTATTCTATCTCATTCTGCCGCACCTAAAATCGTATAGATGTATACAGACTGAACGTTTAGACAATAGCAATATTTATGGAGGACACTCTGCACTCGATTCTCGTTCCGAGTCAATAAATTGATAGGTGCTTAATATTTGATCTAATAATCTAGAAAAATACAACATTTATATGCAATCCTCTACGCGTCTATGTTAAAACAGCGTGACTTGAAAGTGAACGTGGGAACAGCATGAACAAAACAAATATGTTTATTGCCCGTTTTATTATTGAAAGTTATTAACTCCGGGGCGCTCGTTCTATCTTTTAGCACCGGTCACTGCACCTAGGTTTATTACGTTTGTATTTATACTTTTGAGAGTAGAACTTTAACTTAGGTTCTCTTTGTTGTTTGTTAGTATTGCTTTTGATATTACTATTTTATATGTGAAATGTGACTATGAACAATCACCTTTTAGAATACTGTAAGCGCCTAATCTAACACTTGGTATATTCATCTCTTTGTCAACGTTAGCCTTTAGTTCGCTCGTTCACATCCAATTCATCGAAAAAAAAAAAGATAGGTTGATGAACTAAGGATGATGTATTTGTAGGAACTTTGAAAACTATATGGGATAATATTTGTTCCAAAAATTCGTTGTTTATCACTCATTTCATAGCCTCGTAGGCATCCAGTACTCGCTAAGGTCTCCTATAAACGGAGGCCGCACTATGTTCCGTCGTAAAATTGATCCTTCGAATGAACAATAACGTTTGTTAGGGACTGTCCACACTCGTATAGTTTTATTAGAAAATTAAACGCAAGTTATTATTAAACATTTTCATATACGCTTTCATAAACGCTACATTCATACAATTTATAGGATTAATAAATTACACATGAATTTATAAAATACACAATTAATATTCAATGATAAATAAAATAGGTTAATTAAATACACAATACTTATCTACATTCACTATTTGTAGTATTTTATTTTTTAATTATTTTATTATAATCTATTGAAAACGTCTTACAAATATATAAAATCTTACTAAAAAAATTATAATACAACAATCAGATATATATGTAGAATGTATTTTAAATCTGTATAATTACCTTGTTTCAGATTAAAATGCAGAAAATTATAAGACGCAGCCATCTTGTGTTATCATATTATGACTGCGTTCCAGTAGAAGCTCACAACGCTCACGCTCACGACCGCGAGTTTTCCCGTTCCACTAGCTCTCGAGCGCTATAATCGTACACACTAGTGGAACGCATTTATGGGCGTACATAGAAAAAATAAAGCAAAAGCTTTAAGAAGTTACCTTACAATTTATAAGTCTTAACTGTAAATTCTAATTATTATTAAATTGTTTTAAGTATAATAAAAAAAAAACAATGTGTAATTATTTTTTTTTTATTTTAATTATCAAAAAATACATAAAAATGAACTTTTTGGTCAAATGACCATGAAATAATTATCAATTAAATTATACATTTTTCATTTCATTTACGAGTATGTATTTAAATACAATATGTTATTTAATATTAATATTATTTACCGTATCAAATAATGGCATTTTTACGGTCGCCATATTTATTAAGAATCCCGTCAATTTTGTCAACGCTCACGACGACCCACCTCCAGACATGGAGCGTCGTAAGCTTCGCGTAAGCGTATGTTATGACGTCATCAATGACGTTGTCGACACGACCAGCCTTTTAGCCGTTCCTCTAGACAACCACGATCATTGCGTTCGTGCTGTAAACGTCATTGATGATGTCAAAACATACAGTCACGCGAAACTCACGATGCCCCATGTCTGGAGGTGAGCCGACGACGTGAGTGTTGACAAATTGGGCGGGATTCGCAATAAAAATGGCAACCGTAAAAATGACATTGAAATACATAAATGAAATAAAATATGTCAATTAAGTTTTGATAATTTCACTTTTTTTGAAAAATGTTGTGAATCCTAAAATTCAATGTAGAAATTAATTTATATATCATTTTATGGTGACTTAATGCTTTTCATTTGACCAAAAAGGTCATTTTTATGTTTTTTATGACAATTAAAATAAAAAATTGAATTAATTTTTTTTATACTTAAATCAATTTAATAATAATTAAAAATTACTGTTAAGTTTTACAAATTGCCACTTCACGTCTTTAAAGCTTTTGCTTTATTTTTTTGTAGATTGCCATTTGTATTATTTACTTGAACGCTCAAAACGCCCAGAAATGCGTTTCACTAGCTGTATGCTATCTACGCTTCCTAGTAGTAAAAAAGATTTTTTGTTGTTTCTTTTTTTCCACACTAGAGAAAAGGCTGACGTATCTAGACCATGCAGCCAAGTCAGACGTTATTTCATAACTGCCAATTCTGGAGTGTCTTGTGATAATTACAAAATTCTAACAAGGTGGTAGCTTCCTTGTTAGAACGTTCCATGGCGTTTTTATGGCATTTCAGAATTCTTGCGCCGTGGTATTATTTGCAATCCAATTCACTTGTACGCAGTAACCGAATTAGATTGCGTAAATCACCACTAATATTATAAAATAAACGGTCAAATAACATAACAGACTTAGATCCCGCCAAAAACTCTTTTATAAAGTTTAGATAAGGATATAAACCTTTTTAATTTATAAATAACGTCACAATCGCAAGATAGTAGTTTGACAATTACCTTTTTATCAACTTCTGTCCGCAACTTCTGAAATAGTTACTTTAGGGGCTAACGTTAATTTTAGCTCCCGACTTCGTTTACATGGAAGATGAAAATATTTTTAAATAATACATACGCTGACCCCGATTTGAAAACATTCTTCATAGGTGCTACGCTACTATTGGTCTTAGGATGATAATATCCTATAGCCTTCCTCGATAATCAAGCTATCTAACACTGAAAGAATGTTTTAAGTACAAGCGTTCAAACAAATAAACTCTTCAGCTTTATAATATCCAGCTTCCTTCACTGAAGGCTGGACTAAAATATGAATAATCCTTTAGTAACATGCTTTTTTACGCCCAACTTACTTTACCAGTTTAGGAATGAAATATATTATATGCGAGCGAGTAAATTACTGATTTTATTGGCGCGACACGGTTATGTTGTTTTTATGTGATACGCAATCTGGCGTAATGCGTAGTGCCGTTACGCTTAGTGACAATTTGTCACATTCGTTGTGCTCTGTTTTGTCCCACAAATTAATAGTCAAATAAAATTATGTGTGTTTTTATACACTGTCCCACACTAACTCGTGATTAAGTGGTTTGGCTGGCGAATTATCAATTCTACAAGCTCGAACCTGTATCTAGAAAGGAAATTACCGTATGTTCATGTAATATGACTTACCCATTGACATACAAAAACCCAAGATGCACGCCTCGTCCGGGATAGTACCACCCACCCTCTCACAGAAAACCGACGTGAAGTAACAGTGTTAACATTGTTGCGTTTCATTCTGTCAGTGAGAGCTCCGGGGGCCCACCTTCCTTCCCCCTTCCATCTCTTCCCCCCCTCTTCCATCTCTTCCCCTCCCTTCCATCTCTTCCCCTCTCTTCCATCTCTTTCCCTTCCTCCTTCACCCTTCCCAACGAACACAGGCTGGCAACACACTTGCGACTCCTCTGGTATTGCTGGTGTCAATTGTTGGTGGTGATCACTTAACATCAGGTGACCCACCTGTTCGTTTGCCACGTATGATACATAAAAAAGTCCGTTTTACAGGTAGAGCTAAGCTGAAGCTATTACTGATGTCAGCATGAATGTGTCGGCTCGCATGAGGTGATACCACCCGACCCACAGAAACACAGACGTAAGGTAACAGTGCTTGTATTGGTGCGTTTCGTTCGGTCAATGAGAATGCCGGAGGCCCACCTCCTCCCTTCCCCACCAACACAGGCTGGCAAGTTGCTATGTGTTGCTAATATGTATGGACTTTAGTGATCATTTAACATCAAGTGACCCGCCTGTTCATTTGCTTCCTATGATATAAAAAAATTATGAGAACGAATTTGAAGGCACCGATTAGTTCAAGCATAAAGAAGAAATCATTTCGAGACATCACTATAATTCACATATCGGGATTAAAATCAGCTGGACGTGATCCTTGAACTTATTGCCCGGTAAATCTAGACATTATTCTAGGACTTAAGTCTGCCGTATCTAATGACAACCAATTATTTTCCGTCTTAGGCTTTAAGTGTGTGTATTTTTCTCGCATGGTTATCACTAATATATTGTAACACAAGGCCCTCTGCCACGTCTGTATGTCTGTTCGCGATAAACTTGTAAATTACTGAAGAGATTTGATAAGGTTTCTCACGCGATAGGAAATAGCATAAGAACCCTGTCTATGAACTCCTCTAATATGAACATTTTTATGACTACGTATTATAAAGCAGTCTTTCGCGACGTCTGTCTGTTCGCGACAGAAACTACTGAACGGATTTTCATGCGGTTTTCATTAGTAGATAAAGTGATTCGTGAGGAAGGTTTTTTTATTATTAGGGCGGGATAACGTCCACCGGGCCCGCTACTTAAATAATAAAATATTATAGTGGACTGTACTTCGCACTTCCGCGTGGAATTCATTGACCGCTACCACCTCTCACTGCAACAGAAAACGTTTAATCTTATCTTATCTTAATACCTTTGAACGACCAATTCTTGTATATTTTTATATTTGTATATATTCAGGATCTCGGAAACGGCGTCAGCGCTTTCTGTGAAACTTAGTATGTAGGTGGTTTTGGGGACGATATATCTATCGATCTAGAGATCAGTCATAAAAAACTTTTTTTAATCTGAGTTTTCAGGCAATGAGAAAATATAACTAGAATATAAAGGTAAACTTCGCCGCCGCCGTCAAAACAAAAATAAGTCAGATGGAAATCAGCTGCTTCGAAAATTCGTCTAACCCCAGTTCGAATCCGAGTGACAGCAAAAGAGATATCTTATTTTAATTTTTTTTTACGAAAAATGTTAATTTTGTAAAGCAAACCTAACAGTTTATTTTAATTTTAAAATGTCTTTTAAAGAACCGAGCTATTCTCGGCCGTCCAGGTACTATTTTCATTTAGGCGGGATGTACCTAAAAAAGTTAAATCTAAAACTAATAATAGAAATAACGAAATATTAGTAACTAAAATAACAAAGAGAATTAAAAATGAGATCATGGTCAACGGTTGAAACTGACGGCGGTTGCTATTATTAACTGTAAAATATAAAAAATATTATTAATTAAAATATGTTGCAGATTAATTATTAAAATCTGAATACTCTTTATTCAATTTAGGTCCTGAAAAGGGACTTATGAACGTCAAAACAAGCCCGGTTCGGAATACAACCCAGTCATCGAGAAGAACCGACAAGAAACTCGATCTGGTTTATCTTTTCATAATAAATTTTCTTTAAATATAATTACAATATAGTAAACTATATAGTTTACTATGATTACATTCGTTTTTGGTGGATGCACAGAGAGAGGCCTCACTTCCAGACGCGGCCATCGTTCACATATTGATCCACCCTGTAATTTATGAATTAAGACTCGCTTGACTTAACACTTGAACTTATTATCTGGCAAGTTGTAATGTGTTTTGGGACTTTGTTATAAAATCTAACACCATTACCTAAAAATCTATTACTGTTCCTAGTTAGCCTGAAACATGGAGTGACCAGTTTGCTACTATTTCTAGTATTTACATTACGTCGGTATTTTACTAAATCCAGATTATCTAAGTTTTTGCGGACGTATATCAAATTCTCAAGAATTTAAGGGAGGGCAGAGTTAAAATACCGAATTCATCTGAAACTTAGCATTTAATTATTTTCGAGTTCCCAAATTATAAATTGCTCGTACTGCCCGTTTTTGTAGTAGGAATATGGTATCCACCTCAGCTGCCATCTCCCACAACAAAATACCAATTACTACTAAGTAACGTCCACTATAATCTTTAATGGTGGGTTTCCACAAAATAACGCCTTGTTCTGTGTAATCCGGTGAAGCTATTAAGACCTTCTTTAGTCGAATATTAGACAATAGATTATAATTCAATATATCATAATTTTACCCACCGTCTTATTGTTATCTATCCTTTGCACTCTATCAAAAGTTATTGTAATTTCAATGACGATGCAAGTAAGTACGAGAGTAAAGTAAATAAGGGCTTAATACATTCAGAACATTAGACACTATTTTTATACATTAATTTCTACGCGGACATAGTCGCGAGTACAACTAGTAATGAATATATTTCAGTAGAAATGCTTTTAAATTATTTTTACACTTGAAACCGCGTTCAAGTTATATACACAGCACGTATTTCATTAAAACGTCAATTAATAACAATACGGGAGCGTTACGTAAAAATCAAATTTTCTAACCACAGAGCCGATTCGATGTAAACATGTTTGTGTCAGTCTTTCTACATATATCTATATTGTAGTAGCGACCAACTAAATCGCTAGATATAAATCAATGTCCTTCGCCGTGTCTGTTTGTTTGTCTATCTGTTCGCGATAAACTCTAGAAGTACTCGCCGGATTTTTATGCCGTTTTCAGTAATAGAGAGATTCACGAGAAAGGTATAGATAGGTATATAACTGTCAAGATTTTTAAAAATTGGTTGAAATATAACGATCAATGTTGGAAGTGTCGGAAAAAATCAAGCCATATGGGAGCTTTCATAGAAAACGCTGCCGAATCCTTTAAGAAATAACAATTTTGAAGGTTGTAGAGCCACGTTAAAGCTATTACTAGTTACAGCATAAATAACCCGGCTAGTCCGGGGTAGTACCACCCGACTTACAGAAATACCGACGCGGAGTAACAGTGTTTGCATTGTTGCGTTACGTTCGGTCAGTGAGAGCGCCGGATACCTACCTCCCCTCTCTCTATTCATTCCCCCTTCACTTTCCCCCAAATCATATACCCCCCTATATACTCCCCTTGTATTGCTGGTGTCTATGGACGGCGGTGATCACTTACCATCAGGTAACCCGCTTGTTTGTTTGCCACCTATAATATATGAAAAAAGAGTCATAGTATTGGATTTTTATTGTGTTATTCATAGGAGGCAAACGAACAGACGGGTCACCTGATTTTAAGTGCTCACCACCGTCCATAGACACTAGCAACACCAGGAAGTCGCAAGTGCGTTGACAAACTTTATTTGGGAAGAATGGGTGGTGAGGGGGAGAGGAATGAGGAGGGGAGGTGGGCCTCCGGCGCTCTCACTAAACCGAACGAAATACAACAATGCAAGCACAGTTACTTCACGTGGGTGTTTCTATGGGTCGGATGGTACAACCCCAGGTGAGCTAACCCATTCATGCTGTTACCAATAATTGCTTCAGCGTGGCTTTACCGCCTACGAAAACCTTCACTGTCAAGAATACTTAGAAGTGCCTACTTGAATGAATATAAGTGAAAGGGTTTTGAGACGTTTTGGATCTCAGACATTGAAATCTATTTTTATATAATAGAGGACTCTGTATCTTATTTAGCAGTCGAAGATTTTTGACGTGACAACGTCTTATAAATTGGTTTGCCGGGTGACACTTCAAGAAACTGCGTTACGCTCCGCTCACGTTAGGCGCTCACAATGAGAGCGAGTGAGAGGCACGCGTCCCTTCCACTCGGGCATGGTTAGCCCGCCTAAGAGCGAGAGAGACTACTATACGAAAATTATTTTACCACTCAAAGTCGTTGTCACGTAAAACTTTCGCCTGTATACCGACTTTACAGGCAACCAATTTTTTAGAAGTCAAATAAGATCACGTAATTAAAATAGGCTCCAAGATGCTAACATAATCGAGTAGAATTCATATTCATTAGTATTCACTTGTAGCGACTCGAAATTGCAACGTTTCTAATAACTTGCGGATTTCATTTGAGAGTGGGACGTATTTGGATGAATTACTAAATTAATCTGAGATCTTTAAATCAAAACTCGCTAAATAATAATATCGATAGATTAAGTACACAAAATTCAGTATAATAGTACAAAATCGGAACACGAAGAATGACTCATCGACCGTGGGAACGAAATATAACGTCGTTCTAAAAACTGTTTCAAAAGTCAAATTATGGGAATAATAACATCAGCTTTCTAGATTTATCCACCCATCTTTATTGAAAGGTATATAAGCGCATCACAATGCGTTTTTTATTTCATTGGAGGCAAATAAACAGGTGAGTCACCTGATGTTAAGTGATCACCATCGTCCATCAACACCAGAGGAGACGCAAGTGCGTTGTCAGCCTGTGTTGGGGGAGAGGGGAGGAAGAACGGAAGAGGAAAAAAGGATATCCTCTGGTTTTAATATTTTATATGGAAATTTTCTTATCAACAATTGTTTAATATTTATTATACAAACATATTATACATTAATAATTTTTAAAAATAACATTAATTACAAACAAAAAATCGTATGTACGTTCCTATAATAAATAAATAAATAGATATATCATAAATTGGAACAAGAAATCATACAATTATTACATGCGCCCGGCGGTTTGACGATTATATATCACATACCTATCTTTATGTACATAATTTTTCAGCCTGTGTATACGTGATCGAACTGTTCCTAAACGGTTGGAAAGATTTTGACGATTCTTTTGTGTGTTCGGGTGGAATCAAGAATGGTTTAAATTCATAATGGACCCGGCAGGTGGCGCTGCGGCTAAATTTTAAGATTTTTTTTTATTATGGAGGCAGGACCACGTCAGCCGCGTCCGCTAGTAATTCATGTTATACTAGTTGCTCGCCCCGGTTCCGCACGTCTGTTTTAACAAAGAAAATGAAACCAAAAGTTCCGTTTACTTATTCATTTTCTATATAGAGATTTCTTAAGCCAAACTGTTCACTATACCGTACAATTTACATACAAGTTTTGTTCTGACAAATTCAAAAACAACAAAAAAAGATATTGTTTTTTTTTCGAAATGACTACGCTATTGACCCAGCAAGGTCTTAACAGCTTCATCGGACTACTAAGGCGAGCGCTTAAGGCACTCAGCAGATTTTACCTTGGCAACCAGCTCAAGGGTGCACGGCACACCTCGGCTTGGCTGTTGCCTGTTGCATGCAAAATCGAGACCTATCTTAGCTAACCTAGCTAACTATTCATATATGTATGAGTTGTTGAAACGTATATGTGTACCAAGTATACACGCTTCAACAACTCCTCCATATATTTATTATCGGAAAATTGAGAGTTTTTCAGTTCGATAAGGGAAAACAAAGTAAACCCTTCCACCTACATGTGTAAGCATGTAGGCGTGCACGTGTGTGGGGGTGATCGTGTAGTGTTGTAGCGGCGATGTATATTTGTGTGTCACCGTATCGCGCAAGCAACGCACTCAAGGGGTCCCTACCGAGGGATCGAACCTAGGCTTGAGCCGCTGCCGTGGGAGGCCTATTCGGGTGTGCGGGAGCGAAATTAACCCCCAGACCACAGCGGCGTGATCTGTGGTTACGCGGGCGTCGGCGTGAACACGCTCTGTTTCAAGGGACAGGCTGGTACCGATCGTTCGCTGACGTGATTGAATCAGGAGGGTCGGAAAAAAAGAAAAGATAGTGATGCGCTTACATGCGTTCGGCAATTAATTTTTACTTCTATAAATATTTAAATATATACTCATAACTAAACTCAATGCTTACCTGATGTCGATCCGTTTCAAGTGAATCCTTGAGGTGGAAACAGGGCTTATAAAGGGTTCGTACTGTCGATGTCCACGCTTTGTTATTCAAAGTGAGTAACTGCCGACTTATATTGAAATATATTCTTTAATTATTAGTGACTATTACAGATATTTTGAAATGTTTTTATGCTACAAATTTAGATTATTATTGTACAAATGACTAACCCCAAAGAGAAATTACTAGTCTTGTCAGTAGGAAAAACTATGTGTTAACAAAACTAACAAAGCTCTGAAGTTTCAGAATAAAGTTAAGCCCAGCTTATATTCAAACGGCAGGCGTTACTTAAAAGATCCTAACCATTGTTGATCCGCCTTCTACGTCTAGAATTCGGATTAGTTGGGTTCACAATCTACAATTTTTGTACTATTTTACTAGGATAAAGGAAAAAGAATTAATATTTTGTTTGTATTTGATAATAACAACACTCAATAGATTCGATGGTAGGAAGTTCAAAATAAATGAAGAAAATAAAATTCAGGGTTTTAATATGTAGACTTTATAATGCAGTGACAAACAGTATATTGGCAGCATAATGTAAAAAAAAAACTTTATTTATTATAAAATTATAATATTAAAGAATTGGCTAGATATTTAAAAACATAATCCACATTTTAAGATCTTAGTTTTAAAAAAATCAGCCGAAGGGTTAATTAAAACAGAAGGAAGTTGGCGGAAGTCAGAGAAATACTAACATGTCTGGAAGTCATTTGCGTCCAAATAAAATAATTCATTTTGAAACTCACGCGCTTGCATCTGTTTCTATGCATACTTTCACTAATAAGTTTGCAGTGAACAAGGAGTTCTTGGCGAGATTTTAGTCTGTCATGTAGTGTGTTTTATATTTTATTCATTATCTTATGTTATTTGACTCTATATTTTGTAAGTTTGGTGGTGTTTTACGTAATATAGTTTATTGTGCATAAATGAAGTGAATGGAAAATAATACCACGGAGCATGAAATTCTGAGATGCCACAAAAACTCCCTGGAAGGGATAACAAGGGATCCACCATCTTGTTAGAATATTAACTCATACAATGCTTAATATTGAAGTGATCGCACGAAACTTGTTATTGACCTCGCGACAATGCCAGTAACAATAATCCGAAAGATAGATTGCAAAAAATAAAGTTAAAAAAACGTATTGTATAAAAACTCTACTACGAAATGTAGATTTATTTGCAGAAACGTCTTCCGAGTACAGAATAATAGTACAAAACCTATTATCTCTTATCTTACCGGCAACAAGAAACACCTTAGTGTAAAACTAAACGAGTTTTGTCCCAAGCGTGTTCCGGAAGCGATGCGAACAAACTTAGGTACCTGCTTCCTTAGCTCTCTCAACTTTGTGAATTACTATACTATATTTTTCTACTCTGAGAATTCTGCTTGTTTGAATACTACCAGTGCATGCGACGTTGCTCACGTAAACTATAAGATTTTTGTTGGAGTTTTTGGCAGGGTCTTGGTATGCCATGTAGTTAATTTTAATATTCGTGGCGTTTATGTAATATAGTTTGCTTATTGTGCACAAGCGAAGTGGATTGGAAATAATGCCACGAAATAAGGGTTCTAACTTGCAACTTGTTTTTGTGTTTGACAACTGAACAAAAATTAGGTTTTGAAAATATTTTATAAAAAATAATATATACTGGGCAGCCACTATTGACCTGCGATATCGCGCTATTGACTATATTGGTGCTGTTACTAATGACCTCAAACGCTATTGGTTGAAGTTCTCGGCTGTTTATTATTTACCCCGATCTGAGACGCCATTGGTTGGATGTATCGTTTGTTTATATATCTCGATGCCTTAAAGGCGACCGATGACTAGATGCTGGGTATACTCGCTCAGATAGTTGGGCTCAAACAGTTTGGCTAGTCACACCTATGGGTCGTAATTATGTTCTGCGTTGTGTTTTTGTATCAGTTAACGTTTTATGCGATTGTTCTTGGTGGATTTATTGTTCAAATAGTAACCATTACGTCATACTTCTGCATTAACGCCATTTTATCGCTGCCCCGACATATATATTTTTGTAAAAAAAGATTTAAATTAAGAATCGCTCGTGTAAGCAAACATGCCGACTTTAATAATGCGCTTTATTAAGAACGGCACGATAAATATAGCGGACATAACCGCAAAGGTGAAAGTTAACTCGAAACGTGCCCGCGTTTCAGGCAGATATTCATTTCGTATTTCTTTGTGCGAGTAAAATGGAGCGTTTTTTTGCCAGCCCGACATCTAAATTGGAATGTTTTGAATTGCTGAAACGCGGTCGCAGGTGTGTTGAAAGGAATTCCATAATATACCATTTCCGATGTTAAAAAAATATATACGAACTCATATCTTTTTTTGAGTGACATACTATAATGCAAGGATTCCTTTATATTATATACTTGCTGTGACCGCGACTTCGTCCGCGTGGAAGCTAATCTAATAAAAAAGTGACTTCTACGATCATATGTATGTAGTAATTCCACTTATCTACGTTTCTCTCGTACTTAGGTCGCGTCGTCACTAAAATTACAATAACTTTTGATAAAGTGAACCAATTTCAAAATGTTACTCGAGGTATGCTTTATGATTTTCTTAGTGAGGTGAACATAGTTCTTCAGTAATGATGCGTCTTCACCCAAACAGACAAACCTTTCTAAAATATGTTTAAAATATATTTTGTTCGTTATTCCAATACACCTGCAACATTTTTTTTTTTTCACAAAAATCAAAAAGTACAGACGCGTTAGTTTTACATTCTTATTATATGTATATCTATAAATATTACATTCTTTTCATAATATTTTCTTACGTTTTCGTCCCATTCTGAGTTGTATTCAAAATTTCAAATTTAGTCCGGTGAAGCTGTTAAGACCTTGCTGGATCAATAGCGTAGTCAGATCGAAAAAAAAAATTCAAGTCCTTATCTCTTCAGAAAACTCAAAATAAATTACAATATATATTCTTTTTACCATACACACAAAAAATAATTAAAAAACGTAACAAAATCATGTTATCATAATACATTTAGAACATATTATTTGTTACATTTCATAATGTATTATTTAGAGTGTCTAGACATGAATAACAATAGACATTCAAAAAGTAAAATGAACTTTTAGAGTTTCTAGAAACGTGAATAGTTCAACAATGCTATCGCAAGATAAATATTTCACGGAGTAGGTACAAGTTACGAAAAGTATTCGAAACTTGTAGCATTTATACATTATTTACTCGATTTTGAGTCTTATAAATAATTGCAGGCTTGAGTGCTTTTTAGTATACACTTATTCGAATCTACAGTTCGATACATTTGTATTTATTCACATGTACCTATCCAGTTTAAATAAAACACAGCAAGAGATTGTTTAAGACTAGATGTGCCCTGCAACTTCATCCGCATGAAACCTTATTTAAAAAATATTGATTAATAATGTCATCTGACTGTATTAAATTCATTTACTTATGTTCTATTCTCTCGTACTTTAGTCGCGTCGTCATTAAAAGTACAATAACTTTTAAAACATCGAATCGATTAAAAACTTGATAAAGGATCACTCGGCATTTTATGTTTCTAGTATATGACAATTTTTTATGGGATTCTGAATTGTAAACCTATTGTTAGAAAATATATATATTTTTTTTTAGTGAAATTTCCTATGGAAGGGGTTTGAAATTCTGATCCGCAAACTTCTTTTGGGACGAATAGTGATGGAGGCCAACACTGTGTTGGTTAAAGTATTGCATACACTGCACCGGTTCGCGTCCGATCACCGAAGTTAAAAGTCGGGCGCTATCAATACGTGGATGGGTGATCGCCAGTAAGCAAAACCTGACAATTGCTTTTTTGTACTTTTTGAAGTAAAATTAGTTTACGCACGCATGAGTTGGGGAGTAAGCTGGTGAATACGTGATTTCAGTTCGTAAAAGCAAAGATTTAAAACAATAAATATACATGAGCCTGTAACTTTGTTGTTATTGATGATATGTAAAAATTGACAAGAACTTTTTGTAGAATTGTAAATGTGCTACAAACTTGCCGTTTAACATTTTTGTCTAACTCTTACAATTTAGCTAAAAATGCAAAAAAACGGAAATTTGATTTTCTAAGCTGTATAACAAATCAAATATTGAAGATAGAAATACGATTTATTAGAATTTTTTGGAGCAAATTTAATTATAAAAAAGTTCACCCATTAGTTTTAAAAAAATATAACAGTTTTCTGGACAAAAAATAAAAATAAAACATTTCTCCCATACTATTTGTATAGAAAAAGTTTAAGTTCTATGGAGAACCTTTTAGAATTAAAACTTTGAGCTCCGCTTTTAACAGGGGCTCTGTTGGGACATCTTCTAGGATATTTTGGGCTGAGAGCAAAAAAAAATATCGTCATTTTTGGCGTAGGCATATATTAGGGTATATATATATACAAATAGGTGGAGCTAAAAAAGTTTTACTTTAGTGGTGTGGTTGAAAGCACACTCGTATTTATAAAGAAGTCATTTTGCTACAATTACACACAACAAATATTTTAGTTTTGGAATTTTCTTTTTACCTTTTTTACATTATAAGTCTTGCAATTGATATATCTTAAAATGAATTACAAAATACCATAAATACACTCTTCCACTCTACCGCGTTAAATGACTCCGGGCGAAGATGTTTATTCGCTAACTCACCCTTTACCTTCCCATTGGTCATTAGATGTCGCAAAAACACATTACCCGGCAAAATTTAAGTGTTTTTCAACACCGCTAATCACTTACTCGACCAGTAACATCCCAGATTATGTTATATAAATTTCCCGTACAATCGAAGGGTTGCTACACTTTTTATCTTGAGATTAGCTACTGTTCGTTACCCATTCTGTGAATAAATAATTGCTAGATTACACGCGATCTTCATTAACCCAATTTACCGTTGATTAAACGAGTTAATTGAATCATAACTCTTGGACAGCTTTATTTCCTACTCGTTTCCTCCAGAGGCACTGTTAACTCGTATACATGTTTCGGAGTGTCGTCGGTTTAGATGTTTGAACTCCGATTGAGTTACTGCTCCTTCTGGTTGATGAAGGTCCTCAGAATTGGGTTATTCAATTAAAAGTGCAATTGTTAACTTCGGTAGTTTAATTTTAATATTCCCCGTGTCTACGACCTTTCGTGTGGGCCAGCGCGCAGTAACTGGCACGCCGTTCATACGTCGCGCTCTCATATAATTATTTGCTTACCATGCACTCTGCCTTGCACGCTTACATTGTCTCCCTACACTACTTCCCCCAAAATTTTGCAAAAATTTTACACAAAAAACAAAGTATAAAACATAAGTATAAAAAGTAGTAAAAAATAAAACAAAGAACACAATATGCAAAAACAAGAAAAATAGGAAGTAAATTTAAAAGTAAAGTATGTTAGTATAACTTATTGCAACATTAGTAGGTTAGCGAAGTAAACATTATTAATACATTTATTTATATTGAGTACTAATTACCTCAATACGCGGAATGCTTTCTTAGCGCTTTCGCATCATATCAACTAGGTTAACTAAACATACAGTAGTGCACGGGTTTGCTTATTGGAACGAAGTTCCTTATCGCGCGTTGTGAAAGGGGGCTAGACGGAAAAAATTCTTACGAAAAGTTGTCACGACACTTTTTGCTATAGTAAGCTATTGTAAGCTGTGCGGCGTCGCATGTTTCTCTGTCTGTCTCTCTCTCTCTTATAGAAAGCAAGCCAGATATTTTCATTTCTATTTCGCATTGAACAGTGTGGTGTCGCGACGATTATTTTTGTTGAGTGTATCAAGGTTTTTTGTAAATAATAAATAATAATAATAATAATGATCCCAAACATATGTTTCCTACTTCAGTTACCACAAGCCAATTATTACGAAAATTGAGCCTACTGATTACGTTTATATAACATTATATTTGTTAATAATAAAAAAAATATTATTATAACTTAAAAAAAAAATTATTACAACTCCTTCACTAATTAATCGAAAGGAACTCCGTTGACACCTCTCAAGTTTTTTAATTTTATAATTATACAAAAACACATAAAACAAAAAAATATTCTTAGACTACACGAAAAATTAAAATATATATTTTTTTAACGTCAACCTAGTATTTCAAAATAAAATAAACAAATATAATTTTAAATTCACATTTACATATATTTTACACGTTAAGCCTTACTGTGAGTTTTAATATTCGACCCTTACTACTCTTTTTCACCATTGGTTTTCCACTATTTTCGCTATTAGGAGTTGAATGACTATGGTCTAAATTCTTAACTAAATTATTACAATTCATATTTATGTCCTCGTTCAGTAAATACGCTGGTTTTAATTGATCGATAGAAATATTACTTTGCCTATTGGGTAACTGAACTAAAAATACTTTTGGTGTTCTCTTTACGACACGATAAGGTCCATCATACGTGGGAGTTAATGGTTTTCGTATCGCATCGTTGCGAACAAATATAAATTCACAATTTCTGAGATCGCTATGAATGAACAATGTCCGCGAATCCCGTAGGTTTCGCGATATCGTTTTAATATTACTAATACTCTGTTTTATGTTATGCAAAAGCGTATGATCGTCACACTCGCGTTTAGAGGTGATGTTGTAGAAATCACTAGGTAAACGCAGTGTTTACCCGTATACATATTCTGCTGAACTCACGCCATTGTCACTTCTACTAGCTGCACGTAATCCAAGCAACACTGTAGGAAGCTCATCGCACCAGGAAGAATTGTTACTGAGACGTGCTTTTAAAGCAGATTTCATTATTCTATGCCACCGCTCTATTATCCCGTTGCTCTGGGGATGGTACGGTGTAGTACGTAACTTTGTAATACCCATAAAGTTCATTAATTCTCGGAACAAAGTGCTCTCAAACTGTCTACCTTGATCGGTTGTCACTCTCTCAGGACAACCAAACCTACTTATCCACGTATCGTAGAAAATTTTAGCTACGATTTCTGCAGTAGTTTCCTTAACTGGAATGGCCTCAGGCCACCGGGTACATCTATCAATCATAGTGACTATATATCTATAACCTTCTTGTGAGGTTGGTAACGGTCCGACTATGTCGATATTTACATGTTCAAAACGATTACTTAACGCATATTGCTGTAAGTCAGAGATCGTATATCTACTGACCTTTGACTTCTGACAAGGAATACAAGTCTTAGCCCATCGACCAACGTCTCTATTTAGACTTGGCCAGAAAAATCTTTGCGCGACTAATTTTCGTGTTGTGCGAATACCTTTTTTTTTTTTATTAACGTGGGGAAATCCCTAACGGATACGCTACCCTCCCGGGGGAGTAGGTAGGTTATGTCCGATTCGCACAGACTAAAACCCCACGGTGTACCGTCCGCCGCATGGTAGGGGCAGCCAGGGAACGAGCATGCTCACTGACCTGAAAACTGCCCCTGCGGCAGCCTGGCGAATGAACGCCAGGCGTCGCCCTACTATAGAGAGGCTACTGGGTACACCACCAGCAGCCTCCCCTCGTCAGCCTCACCAGTGCAACGAGGAGATGGGGGGCCTCGCCCCATCCCCTCAGGTTTGGCGACGGTTTTGGGAGAGACGGGCACTACGCCTCGCCCCTCCCACTGCCCTTCTTTGGCGGAGAGGACCACTTCTGGGATCGACCTCCCGGGCCCTCTCCGCCGCCTCCTTCTGTGAGATGACGGTCTCGCAGAAGGAGGCTACAGCAGCCCAGACGTCCTCGCTGCCGAGCATGGCTGAAACCACGCCCGGCAGCGAGAGATCGTCCCCCACCGCCGCAACCAGGGCGCGGCGCTGATCGTCCCACGCGGCGCACTCCGAGAGAGTGTGCTGCGCGGTGTCCGTCTCAGCGCCGCACTCGTGGCATGCGGCGGTGGGCTCCCTGCGCGCTATCCAGCACTGCCCGCACTCTCGTCGCCAGCTTGTCAGCTTGTCCCGGGGCCAACGCACCTGGGATCCTCAGGATTTTGGCCCCGGTGGCAATCGTGCGTACTCGGAGGCCAGAGATGCCGCACTCGCTGAGCGACACCTCCGTCCTCGCCTTAAGGATTATAGCCTTATAGGTCACCCCCCTCTCTTCCACCTCCAGCCGCAACGTCACCATCACTGCAGCCGTTCGAGGGGGGGGTGAGCTTATTTTTCG
Source organism: Antheraea mylitta (assembly GCA_014332785.1). NCBI lineage: Eukaryota > Metazoa > Arthropoda > Insecta > Lepidoptera > Saturniidae > Antheraea > Antheraea mylitta. The sequence goes on along the minus strand of JACEII010000025.1, from coordinate 746,897 downwards.
CCCTCCTCTTCTTCTTGGGTTTGGCCCCGGCCCCAATTAGTTTGGGGCCTACGGCCGGCGACGGGGCAGTGGCGGCCTTCGCTGAGGCAGCCTTCCCCGACTTTTTCTTCCCCCGCCGCACCACTGTCGTCCATCCTTCCTTTTCCGGCTCCGACGATGATGGACAGGGAGCGAGGCAGGGGATCGGCACCGGCCTATCGCTCGGGGGCGTCCTGGTTTTTGCCGCAGCTGTCTTTTCAGCTACTGGCCCAGGAGCCACCCGTTGTCTGTCCGCCTGGAGCTGTGGCCTGACCACCTTCTCTGGGAGAAGGCTCTTTTTTCCAGGCTTCTTTCCTCTACCATCCAAGTTTCCTTGTTCCGACCGTGTTGTCGATGCAGAGCCTGCAGTAGGTTCTACATGCCTTCTTAAAGGTGTCGGCTTAGTCCTTATCTCCGAGGTCTGCAGTGCAGGTCTCCCTGTTGGGACAGAAACGCACGCGTGATCCACCTCGGTAGGTTCACCACGAGGGGTCCTAGACGCAGAGATCTTCTCCAACGCGTCTATTCGCACGCCAAACGTGGTGTTGGTTTGTAACACAATCGAGCGCGTTATCTCCTCAACCATCTCCCGAAGGGGAACGGAGCCTCCCGTAGGGGGGGTCGGTTGCTGACGGGAAACCTTCGCCAGTTCTTCCTTCCACTCAGCAACTTGTCGCCGGAGTTCAGTCAACTCATCTTCTTGTTTCGCGTGAGCTTCCCGTAGCTTTTGATATTCAGCCTGTAGCTTCTCCATCTCCTCTGGGACAGAGCGGCTTCCTAACTCGGAAATAACCTCCTGGATAGATTCCGTCGCGTTCTTCAACAAACGTTGGAAAACTCCTTTAAGGTTTCCTGTGTGAGCTGATACATACAGTATCCTGTCGACGTCAGCTAGCAACCTCTTATTAAGCTCTGCCGCCAGCTGTTCTTAAGGGAGTTTGGCGATGACTCCCTGGGCAGCTTCGACCATCAGGCTTGCCTGCTCTTCCGCCTTCCGGCGTTCCGCCTCCTTCTTTAGGTCGGCCTGCATTTTTTTGGCCTTTGCTAAACCCACGTATTTACCTACCGTGGGTGGGCGCCCTCTTTGGTCTCTTTTTGTGTTAGAGACAGGTGTGCATAATCTAAACACTGTGGTACGCGTATATGAGCACACGGAGTCTGTGTCCGATGCTTGACCTTTCACAGTTTGAACATCGCTGTCTTCGCTAGCCGCGGCCGACTGGTATTCGAGCGAGTTGCTCTCATCAGTCTCTGCCGCAGGCAAATCAATTGTCCGTTTTTCCGTAGCCGTAGTCATCGTGTCTTTGGCAGAATCAATTAACCTTGTTCCTGCCCTGGTCCTCGCATTCGGTCGTGGCAAAATTTTGCCCCCCCGAAAACGCGGGGCTGCGCGAGCCCGAAGGCTCGGGGAGGGATTCTCCGACTCCGGTGGAGTCGGTACCCTCCTGGGGTAGTCTCTTTTTGAATCTTGCCTTCATGATTGTTGTGATCGGTGTCCGGTAAGAATGCAGTGGTCGTAAGTGAGGAGGATACAGAGTCCATTGAGCAAGCCAGAGTCGTGTCAGGTATCAGCCGCCAACCGTGAAGCGGTCGACGTTGCCCGGGGTGCACCACGAGGAGGTTCCTGACATTCACACCCCAATATTGTGCGAATACCTGGATGACTTACGTTATGTATTGAAACAAATGCTAATTTTGTACAATTTTCCGTTAAATACGGTCTACAAGTTTTAGATGAACTCTCACAATGAACGGGTGTTTCGCAATTCGGAATAAAATATTTCTTTAAACAAAGACTGTTGTCCGAACTGTTTAACAAATGTGCGAGCTCTGCATCTTTGTCCTGAGCTCGCGCTAATTCCGAGTAATCAAGTACAGTCGGGCAGTCAATTGTTTGAATGCGCGATAAAAAATCAGCTCCTACATTTTTATCGCCTTCTATGTATTTAATTGACGTTGAGAATTCACTTATGAATAAAAGTTGCCTAGTACGTCTAGGTGTTTCAGTATTACTTTCTAATTTATCAAACGCGTAAATAAGAAGTCTGTGGTCTCTAAAGATAGTTATATGATTACCTTCGAAGAAATAACGAAAATGTTTTACTGCCATATAGATTGCGAGCAACTCCCTATCATAAGTGGAATATTGTTGTTGAGCTTTAGTAAACCTCTTAGAAAAGTATCCTAATGGTTTCCAGGAGTCATTAACTTACACCGTGGAGTTTTAGTCCGTGCGAGCCGGACATAGGTGTATTGTAGGTGGTAGAGCCCCGCTGAAGCTATTTTTGGTTTCAGCATGAATGGGTCGGCTCCTCCGGGGTAGTACCACCCCTCTCACAGATAACCGACGTGAAATAACAGTGCTTGCATTGTTGTGTTTCGTTCGGTCAGTGAGAGAGTCGGAAGCCCACGTCCCTTCCTCTATCCTGCTTTCCCTTTCCTTCCCCTCCCCATTCTCCCATATACAGGCTGGCAACGCACTTGCGACGTCCCTGATGTCGCTAGTGTCTATGGACGGTGGTGATCACTTAACATCACTGCGCCTGCACACGCATCTGATGCATCTGTCATCAAGGCTATTGGTACGCTTGCCTTGGGATGCGATAACATGACAGAATTTTTTAGACCTATTTTACACTGTTCAAAATCGTTAATTGACCTATCATTCCACACTATGACTGTTTTGTCTTTACGCTTTGACCCTTTAATATACTCATTTAAACTTGCTTGGAAGACAGCAGCCTTAGGTATGCTTGCTCTATAAAAGTTTATCATACCTAAAAAACGTCTGAGATGGTCTACCGATTGTGGTCGCGGGTAATCTATGATGGCTTTATCCTTATCCTCTAACGGTTTTATACCTTCTGTAGAAACCTCATAACCCAGGAATTCGAGCTTATTTTTACCGAAATCACATTTGGCTAAGTTTATTGTAATGCCATGTTTTCTAAATCTATTAAATACTTCGCGTAAATGCTTTTTGTTCTCATCCATACTATCGCTTGCTATAATGACATCGTCGACGTATGTAAACAAAAAATCTAAATCCTGTAGTACATTGTTGTTCATAAATCGTTGTAATGTTTGTCTCGCGTTTCGTAGACCAACGGTCATACGCGGGAATTCAAACAATCCGAACGGCGTAATGATAGCGGTTTTTTTTAATATCGTCATCTGCGACCCTAATGCAATGATATGATTTATTTATGTCTAACTTGGAAAATATTTTTTTACCTGTTAACACGTAGGTAAAGTCGTGTAGACGTGGTACGGGGTATCGGTCCGGCTTAGACGCCTATAGTCTCCGTAAGGTCGGATGTCCCCATTTTTCTTATCTACTACGTGCAATGGACTGGCCCATTCACTTTTGGATGGTCTACAGATACCCATATCCTGCATCCGCCTAAACTCTTCCTTTACCTGCTGATACCTGTTAGGAGGAAGAGGTCTGGCTTTTGCGTGTACCGAGGGTCCATTGGTCTCAATATAGTGATAAGTTGTATTACTATCGTCTACTGACTGGTCATCCCTAAATGGCATAGGTTTTGATATATCCGCGAACTCAGATAACAGTTCCTGGAATGGGTGTTTACTATCTACAGTGCTGATCGGCATTTCTGTGTATTTCACTACCTATTGCTAACATATTTGTACACTTATCAATTATTTTTTTAGATCTTAAATCTACAAGTAAATTATGATACTCTAAAAAGTCCGCTCCGATTATTGGTTGTGTTACATTCGCAATAATAAACGTCCATTTTAGTGGTCTACGTAGCTTAAGAGATATAAGAGTTTTTGTGCCGAATGTCTGTATTTGTGTGCCATTTGTTGCGTATAATATATATCTAGAACTAGCACTATTACTCACGCACTTATGTTTCGAAGTTACCGGTACCACGGATACATTTGCACCAGTGTCGATGAGGAAGCGTAGTCCTGAATTTGAGTCCCTTACGCATAATCGGCGGTTCGAGCTGTCGACGCCGTTGCCCACCTCTGCCTGCATCGCTTTTAGCTTTTACTTTCTTCCAGTTGCAGTGCTTCATACATTTGTTTGCTTTTTCTCCTAACTGAAAGTGGTGAAAACATACCCAGTCCGCTGATTCAGGCTTGCGGCGCTGCGAAGAAATGTTTCGTCTGTCGCCTGATCCTTGTGTTGATCGTGCGTTAAATGTCCCTCTTGATCGACTTCGTTCTATTTCGTCCATCCTTTTTCTGAGCCTCGATAACTCTGCAATCAGCAGCTCATTGCTGTACGTTGGCGTATCTGTGAAATCTTTGGTCACCTGGCTGTGGTGTTTCGAAGATTCCATTGCTGTATGTTCCCAGTTCACTTGGTTTTTTTTACACGTGTAACCAGTTCTATAGTGTTCTGTTAAAGCACGTTGTGCTGTCGCGGTGGTGACGTCACACTATTTCCAATATACCACGTGTCTGTTGTCCACACATCGTCGGGTCACCAGTTTTCAGATGTGGTTATAGTGACTATAGTCACGCGTAGAAATATGTCAATTGTCGGTGGTCACCAGTTTCGGGGTCGTCGGTTTAGATGTTTGACTTCCGATTGAGTTACTGCTCCTTCTGGTTGATGAAGGTCCTCAGGGCTGGGGTTATTCAATTAAAAGTGCAATTGTTAACTTGCGTAGTTTAATTTTAATATTCCCCGTGTCTACGATCTTTTGTGCGGGCCAGCGCGCAGTAACTGGCTCGCCGTTCATACGTCGCGCTCTCATATAATTATTTGCTTACCATGCACTCTGCCTTGCACGCTTACATTGTATCCTTACACATGTTTTTATATAGATTTATGTCTTTTGAGAACAAACGTTAACAATTATTATCTTAGTCGAAAAATATAGAAGCTGTATATACTAACTATATATAGAATACAAGATCCGCTAGCAACTAAGAAAGGGGCTCCAAAAACAATTACAAGCAAGATACCAAAAGGTGTTTTAAGATAGATTCTGAAATTGAATATTGTTGCCCGTAATCTACCTTCTTTTATGATATTTTAAGTAGTATATAATTAACTAGCGGAACCGGCAGACGTTGTCCCGCCCTGATAATAAACAAAACGTAGACAAATTACATATCTAAACTTTCCCATGAATCAGTCTTATCTACTGGTGAAAATGGCATGAAAATCCGTTCAGTAGTTTTTGAGTTTATCGCGAACAAACAGATATACAGATAGACGTGGCGGAGAACTTTTTTATAGTTTGTAGTGATCATATAAGAGCTATAGCTTTACCACGAATAGGTTTATCACTGGATAGATATAGACCACATCGTAGAATTGACTAGTTTCGATGTGCCACTTTCAAAATGAGCAGATCTAGTACCTTGGTTCATAGTAGAATTAGAAGCTTACAGAAAAACAGCAACTATAGATAGAATACTTGAATAGATAAATCTTTTAATGCCATCCCGACAACAGAAATTACCCTTTGATAAAAGGAAATTCCTTTGATGAGCTTGGCTCTAAAAAAAGCACATTTAACAAATACAAAATCTCAGATGATCTCCCATATGAATGGGTAAAATATATTTATGCCATTGGATAATTCGAATATAGATTATACTTCAAAAGTTGACATGTCGATAACGGCTTAAAAGACTTGATATCTAGTAACTAAAAAAATTAAAAAGTAATACAATCGTTACAATATTTTGGAAGTGAGTTTTTGGCGGGATCTTAGAATGTCATGAAGTGAATATTATATTTTATTCATAATCTTGTGTTATTTGGCTCTATATTGTGTAATGTTGGTGGTGCTTTATGTAATATAGTTTGGTTATTGTGCAGAAGTGAAATGGATCGGAAATAATACCACGAAACATGGATTCTGACTTGCCACAAAAACTCCCTGGAAAGTTCTAACAAGACGGCCACCATCTTGTTAGTTCATTGAAATTATATGAAGAAACTTGTGTAAAATAAAATAAATAAATGCTTCGTAAGGGAATTTTGGCGGAATCTTGGAATATCATGAAGTGAATGTTATTTTTTATTCATAATCTTGTATATAATACTTTATACTATTGGTAGTATGTTACGTAATCTATTTTAGTTTAGTTATTGTGCACAACTAAAGTGGATGGGAAATAATACCACGGAGCATGAATTCTTAGATACAAAAACTTCATGGGAAGTTCTAACAAGGTAGACACCATCTTGTTAGAACATTGAAATTATCACAAAGAACTTGTAAAGGGAATTTTTGTGTCATCTCAGAACTCAAGATCCGTGGTATTATTTTTCATTCACTTCAATTATGCACAATAAACTGACAATATTACATAAAACACCATGAACCTTACACAATATAGAGTCAAGTAACACAAGATTATTAATAAAATACAAAATTCACTACATGATAGACTGAAACCCCGTCAAAAACTCCACAAATAAACCAATGAAAACAACAGCTGACATGGCAGCCATTTGCAATTAAATTTCAAAATGAGTTCACTGTATTTTGGTAACACTTCAAATAAATAAAACATAATCTATATGGAAACCTCCTTTCAGCAATATTATAAAGGTCATCAGCTTCAAAAGACTCACGAACCCGATGTTCACCTTTGAAGTTCTCTATTGAATTCAAATTCAATAACTCGCTAACTCAAATCCATCCCTCGCTTCCATTCAAGTTGGAACGTCAAGTGTAAACTGTTCACTGGCGCCAGGAACTAGCCGCATTTAGATTGGACAAGTTACTACACAATATCGGCGTGCATAGTTTGTAAGATGTCCTTACCAAGCTTATATTAGGATTATATGAGGATATAACTTGCCAAATACTTAATCCTAAATACTATATATTCTAATTGTATGTGTTCTTGGTCTTAAATAAGTATTAAAGTATTAAATAAGACGTTTTTGGCAATATATTTATTGGCGTAATTGACAATATTCATAGTGGCTTCAATTGTTGTATCCATAATCATGTGCTAGTTAATATTTCTGGTGTCTTGCGTAACGCAGTTTGATAGTTATGCACAAGTAGGTGGAAAATAATAACATGAAGCATGAATTTTGAAGTTTCACCAAGACCGTCCAAAGAGTTAAAAAAATAGAACATTAGACGCTTTGTAGCAATTACCTACTTGTAAATAACCAATCAGGAAAGATAGAATAAAAAATTAACAGGTAACCAATAATAAAATAAAAAAAAAGTTATATTTTCAATCATTGGCTATGGATGCAATTTTATATATGAATACTTCTTTTTAAATCCAGTTAAAATTACTACAATTTAAATTCCAAAGTATCGAATAATTGTCGGAGATTATTTTCATCAAAATATCTGGGGAAACAAAATTACTGCAAAATTCGGTATATTTTCAAAAGACAACATGACGTTATTTATGTGAATACGTTTCTGACAAACACGGAGTGTGTACAAAAACAATATTTTTATCAAAAATATTTTTAAATATAATTCATTAGCTTTTGCCCGCAGCTCCCCTTACGTCAGTGTAGATTTGACGCAATTTCTGAGAAAAAAAAATTGTAGGTCTGACAATTTATGCAAAATGTCATGGCGGTCAATTAAATAGTTCTTCTTCTTTTTCTTGTTTTGGCTCCGCAGAAGCACTTGCCAGTGTCAATGTTTTCTTTCAATAGATAGTACAATGATATTACAAGTGTCGTGTGATTATTTCAATAGTCTAACAAGATGGTGGATCCCTTGTTAGAACCTTCCAAGGAGTTTTTATGGTATCTCAGAATTTCATGCTTCGTTATTTTCCATTCATTCACTTATGCACAATAAACTAACTATATTACGAAAAACCATATAGAGCCAAATAACACAAGATTATGAATAAAATATAAAATCGACTACATGACAGACTAAGATCCCGCCAAAAACTCAGTTGAATAGTTAAAGTGTGAAAGCGTAACAAACAAACTGACATTTGCGTTTATAATACTAATCACGATTAGGATGTTATACGAAAAACTTTACTCATAACGAGATACTAGTATAAAAAATTAACGCTTTCTCCAAGCCTAATGACGAAAAGTAACCCAACCGACTGTAACGAAATTTCGCTGATCGTGTCTGCGGTCGTCAGCGTGATTTACTTACAGAGTTCCAGGTAGTACCAGTGGACCCGACATTAATATTGATGCGACTCAAGTTAATTTAAATACACAGTATTTTAGATTTTTAAGTCTAATCTGCTGAATGGATTTGGAAATAGAATGCATGAACACTTTCATTTGAAATTTATCTAAGTGGACACCAACGTATTTTTACAGTAAAATTGAGGAATCGCAAAGTATATGATTCAAGGCGAGCTAATTTGATTGGAGGAATATGGTCACCAAATATATATTTTTTAATTTTGTTTTTATCTACAAATCTTCTAGATTATTAATTGCTTGGTCAAAAAGTCATAATAATACAAGTTTCATGTGAGAATTTCAATGTTCTAAAAATATGGTGGTGCCCTTGTTAGAACTATCCAGGGATCTTTGTGGCGTCTTAGATTTGTTTTTATATTATATGAGGCAAACGAATAATTGGGTCATCTGATATTAAGTGATCACCGCTGTCCATAGCAACACCAAGGGAGTCGCAAGGGCGTTGCCAACCTGTGTTTGGGAAAGGGAGTGGGAGAGACAGGGGAGAGACCAGGTGGGCCTCCGGCGCTCTTACTGACCGAACGAAATGAAACAATACAAACCTGTTACTTTACGTAGGTGTTTCTGTGGGTCGGGTAAAAACAAAAACAGATATTGAAAAAATGAACAGATTTGAATGGAAAGAAAACAAAATACCAAGGTTTTATTTTTTATTTCATTGGATTTCAACTACTTTACATTTTGTGCGTCTGTTAATAATACCCTGACTTAAAATACAGTACAATATTACATATGATAAATTCGGTTGGTAACCCTCATTTATATTTTAATAAGTTAATCGTCTCACAAGATGCAAATATCCCATTCTCTATTAGAACTACTTATAAATATGAACAGATGCTTGAAGGCAAAAACCTTATATGGCAGTAAGACATTAGGTATTAAATTTGACACCTCAAAATACAATCAGTCTCATTATAGTATCTATGAGTATTTATATTGTACATAGACAGTATTATAATATTTATTATGGTAGTCAATTCTCAACGTAGTTACATTTGTCTATGGATAACCTCAGGGCCGGATTAGCCACAAAGCATTTAGGAAGGGCCCGTCGTGTCTAGCATGAAATTAAAGTATTTATTTGTTATATATTATTTGACAGCACATTTAACACGTAATTAATTTTAATATCTACAAACATGAAGTGCCAATCACAAAGTAATAATTATAACATTTTAATTTAGTAAGTATATTCAATAGTAGTGTTTAATGGGATTTGTGGGTTCCAGCGTATAATACGTAGGTAATTTCCACACATTCAACAAAAATATTGACTAGGATTGTATTATTTACACGTATTTCGACGGAGCAAAACTATAGTAATTTGCTTCAAATATAGCAAATTTAAATTACGTACCAATATTTTAGTGTTACATATGAATGAGGCAGTACTATCTTTACTTACTAAGTCCTAATTATGGTAGTATATAATCTGAATTTACTATTCTGTAACCTATATTTGAATTTTACGCCCCGCGAAATACCTAATCCACCACCACAAGGAAAAGAGGCGCATTAAACAAAAACACAAATCAAAGAAATTTTGAAAAACCCGTAGCCAGCCTTTTTAGTTAAGTATAGTAAGTTATACGATTAAGTGTAATTTAAGAACAAAAGCTGATACGTGAAGAAAATTTATTTCTAGCGACATTTTAGTCGATTTAGAACATGTATAAACTCAATATTGCTAAAAATGAGCAGTTTCGCACCTTTCTATGGACGGCAGTAATTAGAGAGATCGTTGAATGAACCTCTTTTTTAACGTTATCTACCTTTTTCACTGCCTAGGAACTTTTGCTCGGGGCCCCTCGCTGACTTAATCCGCCTCTGAGCAACATGTATTATATAGAAATTGACAGTAAGTTTAAAAAGCTTTTCACATGTTTTAGCTATGTACGGGGAGAATAAAGAAGGGTATTTATTACCTTTACATATAAAATGATATACATATGTAATGTATGACATTGTCATATAGAAATTTTTTTTCTAGAACTGACTACGCTATGGACCTAGCAAGGTCTTAACAGCTTAACCGGACTACACCATATAAATAAATGTATGAATGCAAGGAAACGGGTACACGTCAATACCGAATGTCGATAAATTAAAAAAAAAATTAAAAACTTAGCGTACGCCATTTTGACCTATTGTGGATAATTCGAAAGCCGAGGGTTTGATAAGGTAAAAGTATACTTTTGTTGTGATGTCACAAATTTTGGAGAAACAATTTTTAAATACCGAGTTCCTTTGACACTAGGTAAGAACTGAGAAAGGATTTACAATGTTAAAAAAAGATTAACCTAAAAAGTTATAAAAGGGCTTTTAGGTATCTCAATACTTTATTATACTAGTACAAATACTCGTTCCATCAATTCACTAAACTTGCACAGAGTACAAAGACCTAAAACTAATCATTATAGTTTAGTGTTTTAGTATTTATAAACAAAATATCTATTATTTTTATGAACTCTGCAGTAACCTAATAAATATTATAGTTTTCTACAGGAACAGATTGATGGTCAATAAAATGATGTGGAACAAAACAGTAGTCAATTAATGCCCAAATAGGTTACCTGGATAAACCTCTAGCAGTTCTGTACATAAGGATTTCATAGATTCCGACGTGTTTTTTCAAATTTTTACTGAAATAAATGCAAATATTATTGATACTGGAGGATGATTTCGTATTTTATGAACTGCGTTATTTCTTTCTATCCGGTAAGCTGTTAAGACCTTGCTATGTCAATAGCGTAGTCAATTCGAGAAAAAAAAAAGTAGATAGTAGGGACAAACTATATTATGAGCTTATGTTGAATACATTCCTCCTAAGTTAGAAATGTATTTATGCAACCCCGAGGCTCATTAAGGTAAATAATGGTTTGTATAAATGTAGAAACCTTTTGATGTAAAACTTCTTTAGGTGCGACTAGGAGGTAACTGGATGACAATGCAACGGAAGTCCGTTACGGTAATATGGCGTCATGTTTCTGTACCATCCGGTTTTTGAATATTTTTCATTTTGTTAATAAATAGTTTATATACAAATCATTCAAAAATTTTTGAACAGAAAAAAAATTATTGCTAAAAATAATATTAAATTGAATAATTTAGAACTCATACAACAGAGTTAATTATATATGCATGGGCGCTCGACCGTGCTGCCATCTGGTTTCAATGTAAGAAAGCAACAAATTAAATCAAAGCATCATTATCTGTACTGCTATCTATCAGCTAACTCGGAACTTAAATAACAAGTTTTACTTCTATCGCGTGTGACGGTTGCCCGTACTCATTATTTTTTTTAGTTAAGTCATCTTCCAGAAGAATTTGCCTTCCCGAAAAAACATCGGTTTCGTCCACAATTGCTGTATATCTGTATCTAAATTATTTGAGTTGAATACTAATTACTTAGATCAAAGTTTTCATGAAAATCATTGTGAACATGGTTTATTCGAATCACATTGGCATCAATGCCTCTACCATCGTAGATGTCATACATAATACACAACACATAAGGGCACGTTCAAGTATTACGTAAGCAGAATTTTTGTAACTTCTGACTCACCCTTCAGCAAAATTAAGCAAAGCTCTCTTACATACACCCCCTCCCCTCTTATGCTTATGTAAAGATTTATACCTTACGACTAAACTACACAGAGAATACGAAAAATTTATTATTAATATCATTGACGTAATTATTATCCATATCCCCTATCTCTTACGACATCAAAGACAAACAAATCAAAGACTTACGTTTATAGCTTACGTAATAATCGAAGCGACCTGGAGACTAACAAGCTGTACGGTATAAAAGGGGATGAGCAGTTGAACGTAGTAGTGATTTTAGGCGACTTAGAGCGGCCAGTACTCTACGACGACTTTCCGCACCCGGAGAGGTGCGAAGGCGAAGTGTACGAGAATCTAAAGGCCCCTCCTGAGTCGAATGGCTCTGGCATGTTTATCAACGGTCCAAAAATCAACCAGGGAGTCGGAACCGCCTTGACCTGATAGGAGGGCCGGGAAATGAGGTTCCAGACGTTTTGCCTTGAGCCCTTCTGCACAGTATTCCCAGCCGAGCCGAACTTGCGCTAAACAGAGAAATACAGGCGGTTGACAAATCACTAGAGAAATTCTAAACCAGTAGGAAAATGGATCTGACAAAATTTATAGAAAATAACGTGAAAGAAATGGATATACTAAAAACTGTAAATGAAGTCTCGGATAATGTCCGGCGGGAAAACGGAGACCTAATAAATAAATACATACATACGCTTCGAATAACAACAATAAAACGCATATTACTTACATTATACGAAGCTTAATATTTTTCATAAAATGCTGCATTGCATGCATGCGGCATAAGATACATAAAAAGCTGGTTTGACTCAATAAAACGAAAAGATGGCGTCGTTCCGAATGCGCCATTTTGGCATTGTAGGAAGAAGCACGCGAGGTATTTGACAGGAAGTCAATGATCAAAAGTGGGTACGCAGGTGGGAAACAAGTGCCTACTTCATATATAGGCATCGAATAAGGTCAAATCAAATTAATAGTGTCAAGATACCTTATATTTTAAAGAAATATAGAATATTTTTTACATATTCTACATACAGGAAGTACCCAAAATGAAGCATGTTTATTTGACATTAATTTTATTCAAAAGCAAATCGAATAATTTTGTACTTTAAAATAAAATTGTAATTTAAAATTTGTATAATTTGTAATTTAAAATAAATAAACTGTCGATGTTATAATTTTTATTTTTGATTTAATTTACCTGATGTGGTTTTGTTTATTCCAACATTTATTATTATATGTAACGTAGGTTTACTTAAATTTAATAGACTTCTATGAAAATAATATTTTATCATTTTAAAAGTATCGTGAAAATGATGATGATACATAGTATCAAGTGATGGAAAATGAAGATCCTAGTTCTACTGGAAAGTAATCTTTAAAAGTTCAACTTTCATAGTTAATAGATATTACTTTCACTAGTTTGTATATGAAAATTCACTAAAGATAATAAATACGCTATATATTTTAATTACTATAATTCTAAATTACCTAATTCTGTATATCAGTCATATATAAAATACTTGCTAATTTAATTGCAATTAAATTCCGCTATGCAACGAACTATTTTCACATTAAACAAAAGATAAATAATATTCAACCGTATCATTAAGTTTTATTGTTATAAGCAAAAAAGCGATGAATTTCTATTGTTACTGTCAATTTCAATCATAATTTTACACATAGTTCCGTATATTATTACTTAACCTAAAACTTGACTATTAAACAAAGGAACTCTAAAATTTATTATAAAAATATAAACCATCATAAAGACAATCTTATTTTATTTACATTGATTTCTATTAAAATATGTCGCTCCTTTAGTAATAAAAAAATCAGCCGTCACGGGACGAACGCCTGGCAGATATGAAACATCGAAATTGTGGAAATCTCAAATTCTCAAAGTACACTCTAGGCAACAGAGATCGCGCACAGTCGCTTGCGCATGGCATCGTGTCGCCACGTCTCACACACTCGCCACGCCAACAATCAGGTATACCCGCGCCTATAGATGTTTCACATCAAAAAGATTTAACTCAAAATTTACGTTGTTCGAGTTTTCACCAGGAAATAAATTAACGTTGCGAGAAGAATGCATCCAATTCAACAGCTACTTCAAAACGATTAAGACTACGAAAATAGACAACCTTCCTTTATCCCTTTCCCTTTTTTGTTTTAAACGTTAGAAAAAAACGTAATCTCCGAAGCTAATAAAGTTAAGTATAGTGTAATAAATCGAAGTTTAATTTATTTAAAAAAAATCTTCGCCTTAAATTATGTCTTTTTTATGTACGTTGTTTTTTCGATAACACTGCGACTTCATTCAGTTCTATGCTGAATATCGTAGTGCATTATGTTGTTACTCCGTCCGTTTTAAAATTACTGTATATTTTTAGAACAGAACTTTCTTTAAAATACCTATTTTAACATCTCGATATGGTATTTTTAACAACGACCAAATAATAATATACGTACACTACTTATCTCTACATTTAGACATGAATTAAATTTCTTCCGTTTATTTTTAAAATAAATTTTCCGTAGAATGTATAAACATGGTGAAACTTGAACGCATTTTCCATCAAAATTGTTTTTTTGAGTTAAATCTTTTTTGATCAAAGGTGCGATATATTTAACAACAAATTATTAGTACAGATCATTCATCAGTGTCAAAAACGATAAAACGCTTAGAAACGAGTATTGCCATAATATATGTTGAACAAATTAAAATAGTATTTAAAAAGAGAATCTAAAACAATAAACCTTCCTTACTTAAAAAGTTTCTCATTTAGGACGTTTCTTACCATAGACTAGAACAAAAAAAGTAACAGTGAATTAGTCTCAGGAGATACACACATACAAGAAAACACATATAACACAATAAAAATGTTAACACAAAGGCAGAATTTTAGAAAGGTGCAATAAAGATAGAAGATATATTAACGTAGCGACTTCTCGCTCACACATACTGTATAACTTTTCAATATACCAAATTATCGAATATGAGAGAATCAGTATTTATTGGTGAAGAAGGCGTGACGTCATAATTTACGTCATCATCTCGCTCGCCTCTTTCCCATAACACTACTAAACATACATACAAAAGATACAGTAAAAACATATTTTCTATAAGAGTTTATTCAGTTGAAAACATATGTACTAAATAATTAACAAATGTTCACAATAATATTATCTATATAAATATAATTAAAAATCAATTTATGAATGTATTAACTAATTCTTTGTTTGTCGTGTTTATGTGTCAGAATAAGATTTGTATGTACAAGAAATTAAAAAAAAAATGGGATAAAAAATCTGCATATAAATGAAGTCAAATAAAAAATTGTAAGACTTCGCAGGACTACTGGCAGATGTGAAACATCAAAATCATTTTGTACGGGTAATATGCATAACAGGATAGTTTAAAACAGGAAATAAATATGGTATAAACAAATAAAATATTAAGATAAAAAAAGATGACCATTTTTATAATATTTATAATCATTAAATACAAAAATTAAAAACCATAAAGCGTGGCGACGCATCTTGTGGCGACGCTTCGCTATACTTACAGTTGGTCTGATCTTCCGCTCTATTGATGTTTCACGTCAAAAACGAACCGAGACAGAAGACATTACGATTATCTTCAAAAATATTGAACAGTACTATTGTAATGTAAAATATAAACTTAAAGTAAAAAGGTTTTATTGATTGTTATAAATCTCATTTATTTTAAATGCGAACACAGAAATTTCAACATTATCATTGCAAAAAAAAAAATTATAGCTGTTAACTGGAATAAAATAGCTACTTAAATTAATAATTAACAATTACTAAAATTATTTTTAAAAATTAGGTAAACCCATTTTTTTCAAATTTAAACAAAACTGTTTTCGTGGACCATACATACCAACCAACATACATAACAAATTGCATAAAAAATATATTTATATCCTACTTTAAAATGCTAAATAAGGTTTTATTTGAACACTATAGCTGTTAATTTGAGAAAATTAGTTTTATAATTTAAAAATAGCACTGCTATTTGTTATTCATCACTACAAGAATATTAAATAATTACCAATTAAGAATATATTTCGTAGTAGTAAATAAAAGAAAAAGTTTATAACAAATCGTCTAGAGAGAAAGAGACAGTCAAATGAGTAACAAAGTCAGCTTTGTTAGGCACCAATATTGGTGGCAAAACACTGACGTAATTGTGCAGTGATTTAATGCACGATTGCCAGTCTTTCTAAAATCGTGCACAAAATAAACAGCCATTTTATGTATAGTGTAATAAAAAAAATTAACTTCGTAGAATATGAGTATAGAATCATCTATATTCATGGAAATGATACATAAATCAATATTTAAAAAAATAACTAATTTTCAAATATGGGTTAGGAAGACGTATTATTAATAACTTAAGATATCTATCAAAATATTATTTACTATAATACTCTTTGACGACATCATCGTTGTTCATCATTGTTGAGCAAGGATTTCAATATAATCTCACTAATCCGGCAGCCTCCGCCCCCCCCCCCCTCCCCCCTCTACGTTTGTGCGCTCCGGTCGCTACTACAAGTTGCATAAAAGCGGACCTCAATTAAGGATGACATATTTTAAAACTATAATTACATATGTACATGTTAATTTAATACATTACACACATTTATTCCCTTTATGAAATGCTTTATTTTATTCATTACCTAAGACTTTTCACTATAATCCAGTAATCCGAACATTCCAATAATCCGGTATCTTCCGGTTTTTAATAGTGCCAGATTAGTGAGATTATACTGTATTTTGAAGGTTATAAATATAAAATATTGCACAAATTTCCTATTCGAGCTGCAAACACATTCCCAGTAAACGTTGGATCATAATTTAACCTCACAGATTATACAATTTATACATATACCAATAACGACTATATATTAATTTAGAATTATGATATGTTATTGGAACAAAGTTGTTTAATTTGGCTTTCAGTAAGCGCTGAATTGGTAGGTTTCTTCGCGTAGGAAGCTTATGATCTTCTATCTTTCTCACTCTATGCGACTTTCTCTATTCGTATCTCTTTCTTTACGTACGAACATGTTTGTGTGCTAATATCGAAATTTGAGCAGATTTATATCGTGCGATGCCCGTTGTGTAACCTCAATACTAAACGCATAAAAATGAAATCAGAACATATTTGTCATTTTATTCAGTTTCTTTTACAGAATTCACGATTTTATAAAAATTTTTTAATAAATCCATATTTCTTCTAAGGTATTAGACGAAACGTTTATTACGATTCCTTACGTTATTTTTATTTATTGCAAAAATGATAGAAAAAAAAAACTGAGTAACATTAAGCGGAAGTGACTCACATGTAGGGGGCATAACGTTTCTCTCTTATGGGACGAAAATATACAAATATAAACAGCTTATATCTCCATAACGGATTACAGTCTGAGTTTAAGAAAAACGTAATATATAAAAATTTCAGTCCTGACGGGTATCCCCTGGTAGTACATTTTTTTTACAGTAATTGATATAACTACTGACGAAAACTATTTTCCCTTTCACACTAATGGTTGTTGCATATTGCTTGCTCGTTCGCACGTTACGATGACTCTGACCAAACATCGTCTACATCGGACAATGTGCAAAAGACAATAGAAGGATAATGTATTTAATAGTTTGATATCCATTTTGTATAAATAATGCTTTGCACCATAAGTTGTTATATATTGCACATATTTGTATAAGTGTAAAAAGTCATGTGTCTACTGGGTTATACGATATGAAACTTATCATTTTAAGCACTATCTAATATATAACTATAATTTTAACCGATTTTATTGCTTTCATCTATTTTACAGACTGTCCGCAGAATTACTGTTCCTGCAGTATTCAAGAACAATTAATGCAATTGAGATGCTTTTTCTAAATTTTATTTTTGACAATCTTTCAAATTACTAGTGCCATTGTAGAGTACATTATAATGTTATAATTGTCTTAAGATAATTTGAATGTTCTAACAAGATGGCGGCCCTATTGTTTAGAACTTTACAGTGAATATTTATGACATCACAGAATTCATGCTCCTACTAAATTCCATCCTCTTCACTTATATATTCACTAATAACGAAACGCCACCGATATAATATTGAGTCAAATAACACAAAATCGTAAATAAAATATAAATGTCCCTACATGACAGACTAAGATCCGACCAGAACTCAATTGGGATGATATAAATTAGCTTCTAGAGTAGCTAAAATGAGTCACTGTTACAGATTTAACATAATGCACATAATAATCACGATATAGTACAGCAAAAATATCCGTTTTTAAGTAACATAAACTCTGTTGTAATCAAGAACATGAACTACAATTTATATTGCAAAGGACTGGTTAGATTTAATAGTAATGACCAGACAACATGTTGTGAATACAGTAATGTAATAACATCACTTCTAATGGAAATCAATATTTTGTACTGTGTATTTTTAAATTAGTAGTTGGGCAACCGAGCTAGGCTCGGTTCTTTAAAAAACATTTTTAAATTTAAATAAACTGTTCGGTTTGCCTCAAAAAATTAGCATTTTTTGCACATTAAAAAAAATTATATACACTCGGATTCGAACTGGGGTTACACGGATTTTCGAAGCAATCAATTTCCACCTGAGCTATTCTTATTTTGACCGCAGCGGCGAAACTTACCTACATATTCTAGCTATATTTTTTCATTGCCTGAAATCTCAATTAAAAAAAAATTCTATGACTAAAATCTACCTAGATCGATTTATCGTCCCCGAAACTACCTACTTACTAATTTTCACGACAATAGATGACGCCGTTTCCGAGATTCTGAATATATACAAATATAAAAATATACAAGAATTGCTCGTTTAATTAAATCATGGGTCAATTCTTATGTTTACACTCGAAAGAATTTTATTTCTCTTTGGAGTATCTCGCAACTTTTGTGATTAAGTATCAAACACTTTGCATTTACATGATCACAAAGTAGTCCGGTGAAGCTGTTAAGACCTTGCTGGGTCAATAGCGTAGTCATTTCGAGAAAAAAAAAACATGATCACAAACTTTCCCATGGGAATCATTCTTGTACGCTGTTTGTTTTAAAACGTTGATCAAATAAACTTCAAAGCCTGTCCACATAAAAACTTATGTTTATCGTCAGAATGCCTTATAATATTATGAATCAACTAGCCTCTGCCCGCCACCTCGTTCGCGTGGAATAGATACACTAACAAAAGGAAAAAACAACCCGATTTTGAAACATTATTCATCTGTGCTCCGATCCTATTGGGCTTAGCGTGATGATAAATAGTCTATAACCATTCTCGATGAATGAGCTATATAACATTGAAAGAATTATTGAAATCGTACCAGTAGTTCCTGAGATTACCCCCTACAACGTCACAAACTCACAAACTTTACCTCTTTATAATATTATAGTATATATAGTAATATAGTATAGAAGTATAGATAGTATAGAAGCATAGATGAAATTCACAACACTGTTATTTCGTGAATAAATTAAAAAGCGCAGCTCCTATATAATGAAATGAAAATCACAATTTCATGCTTTCTTTCAACAGGTTGATTAAATTAACTTTGAAGACGCGTTTTGCGAATTTTTTTACGATTTCAATGCTCAATTAAAAAAAAAAAAAAAAAAAACAAAAAAAACCGTTTCTTTATGTTATTAGATTTTAGTTTTTTTAATGTTGATGAATTTTTCCCCAATTTATTAGTGCATATTACAGTCCCATGTTCAAAGCCCCCTAATCCTTAAATGGATACAACCCTGATTATTATAAAAAAAGCTGCATAAGGTTTGACTTATCAAATATTAATCTTCGAATCAGTCTCAATTATATTATATCAATATTTATTTTTAAAACTTATAAATTAAATATAACTACATATGTACAAATATTCTACTACTACTACACATTACTATTTTTACATTTCGATAATTCACAAATAAGTATACACATCTTGCTTACACACTTTGTATATGCTTACAGACTTTGTATATGCTGACACACTTTGTATATGCTTACACACTTTATTATACATAGAGACAGTCGCACGGATTTTATTCAACTTGGATGGCATTCATTTCGAACCATTATTGATATGAACAATAAAATATTCATTAATTATTCATTCAAATTCAAAATATTCAATAAAATGAAATATTCATTAATTATTCACATAAACGAGAAATGAGATGTGATAGTCAAAATATATTAACAATTTAAACTATATAGATATATCTATACCTTATAATGAAATAAAGTGTGTTTGTAGTCTTTAGAATTACTAACCCTTTTTGGCAAAAATACTTTCATTTTTTTTTATAGTATATGGCAAACAAACAGGCGGGTCACCTGGTGGTAACTGATCACCGCCGTCCATAGACACTAGAAACATCAGGGGAGTCGCAAGTACGTTGCTAGCCTGTGTTGGTGGGGAAGGCGGAAGGGGAAGAAAAGAGAGAAGGAAGAGGAGTTGGGCATCCGACGCTCTGACTAACCGAACGAAACGCAACAATGCAAGCACTGTTACTCACGTCGGTGTTTCTGTGATAGAGTTGTACTACCCCAGGGCGAGCCGACCCATCCATACTGAAACTAGTAATAGCTTCAGCGTGGCTCTACCACCAACAAGTCTTAAGAATTACTTATCCTGTTTGGAAATGTTCCTCCGTTTCTTTCACTAACCGAACGAAACGCAACAATGCAAGCACTGTTACTCACGTCGGTGTTTCTGTGATAGGGTGGTAGTTACCCCAGGCGAGGTGACCCATACATCTTGAAAGCAGTTATAGCCTCAGCGTGGCTCTACCACGTAACAAATATACACTGATAGAAAGCTATATTCTCCTTGAGTTGCATAGCGATATATATTATTATAATATTTTATATTGTAATTAAGACATAGGAAACAACAAAGTTGCATGTTAGAGAAAAAAAAATTAATTTTCTAATACCTTTTTTAATAATTATGACTGAACTCGAGGAAGAATGTAAACTATATATAGTGTTGTACTTGTACAAGCCAATCTGTAGTCAGGTGAAGCTGTAAAGACCATGCTAGGTCAATAGCGTAGTTAAATCGAGAAAAAAAAAGTACAAGCTATCGAATAAAAATATCTGTAGTAAGCATAAAAAAGATCTATAACAACATTTTTAAATACAAATAGATTATTGTATATAATTTATTATACAGTCTCTGGAAAAAAAAATTACAGGTAGGGATCTCCATAAAATACGTCACTCAATTTTTAACCTTTTTAAGACTCCCTCCCCCTTTCGTCAAGTTGTCACATTTTCTGCGACCCCCCTATAGATATTGTGTCATGAATGACAGATCCTCTTACGTACTTAGTACAAATGTATTAAAAAAATATTAATACGGGTACTCGTCCGGTAGCCGGAACTTCGCACAGAAAAAAAAAACTTTCACATAGTTTTTAATTGATAACACTAAAACTCGTCAATAACTACTCAAAAAAATTAATGAAGAAGATCGCCTGAGAAACAGAGAACGGAGATGTCCTTAACGATTTTTCACAGCAAATTTTAAATACTAATAGCGTGCCCGGCAGACGTAATTCCGACCTGATAATAAAAAACTTTGACAAATGATATATCTAAACCTTCCTTATAAACCACTTTACCTACTAGTGAAAACCGCATGAAAATGCGTTCAGTAGTTTTTGAGTTTATCGTGAACAGACAGACAGACGTGACAGAAAACTTCGTTTTGTAATATCTAGTGATATGAATATCTATATTATAGGTATTTACAAATATAAAACAATTAACTTTCTATCGTTACAAAAAATATATAATCAAAGTTTACAAAATTGGTTGATCGACTGCGAACGTCAGGTTACGCAAACTCTCAATTAGCGCGAACGTATTTTGTGAACGGCCCCGTACTAGACTCATATTTGTTTAAACTTACTTTATACTAAAACATAAAGTAAATAAAAACCGGTCAAATGTGTGTGAGGTTAATATTAAGGATCTCAAATTGAACAAAAGAGAATACTTTTTCAGAATTCATAAATTTATTTATTTGGATTGTTGGCAATTAATCTTCTAGTATATTATTACTGTTATTGTCGAATAATAATAATTTACAAGATTCGTTTAATCATTTCAAGGAACTAACAAGATGGTGGCCGTCTTGTTAGAACTTTCCCGGGAGTTTTGTGGCAACTCAGAATCCATTCTCTGTTGTGTTATTTCCGATTCACTTCACTTGTAAAGAATAACAAAACTATTACGTAAAACACCACCAATATTACAATATATAAAACCAAACAACACAAGATTATAAATAAAATAAAAAATGCTACATGACATTTCAAGATCCCGCCAAAAATTTCGATACATGGGTATACTGTATTTAGCGAGATACGAGTCCGATTCACACTTCGCTGTTCTTTTTCTTTTCAAATCAGATACATAGTTTTACCTTCTTTTTATACACAAAAATGAAATGGATTTGAAATATAAGCTAAAATAATATTTATCGTTGTTCTCCAAAGTTTGAAAAGAATTTTTTTTAATGAAAGTGTCCCTTTGTTTTTTTTACTGGGTAAAACGAAAAAGCAACATCAAAATGAGACTACACACATGTATATAGTTAATGGGCGAGACAATCGGCTACGATACATACAAATATATTTTACATTTTTTTTTTTATTAATTTCAAACGAAAAACGACATTAAAGACTGACAGACACACACATATAGGATCTAACATTCGAGAGAAAGAGACAGAATACATTATACAGTGCTACTTATGTTCGCGGTCTCCTGCGTAATGTAATTGCATTACTTGATACTTTCTCTGGTCCGAGCTTTGTACATGTGTGGGGAGAACCTGCGTATTAAGAAATCTTGGGAATAGGTGTTATAACTAGCGTGGTGAATGATTCACGTGTATTCTTATATGAATATTTTATCATTTTGTGAAGGTTGCACTTGTATGACGTGTGAACTACATACATGTTTTTTTATTGTGCGAGTATCCTAATGTTAATGTAAACACAGTCCCATGTTTTTAGCAAAATTACCGGCCAATTTAAACTTCGATAACCTTTTCATCTGTTACCGTCAAAGTCTAACTAATTAACTTTTTCACAAATACCCCAAATCTTGTGTATATATTTTTATTATCATCGCGTACTTTACTCTTGACCAATATCATAAACCTAAAAGCGACTTTGTTTGTTTCGTTTTCACGTCTTAAGTACAATCCTCGTCAATCTTTTTGGCCGCTCCTAGTACAAGAGTAAATCCGAGCTTGCGCATAATAAAGCCAAAAAAATAGTACAAAACAAAGTTAAAATATTATATTATCTATCTATACATATAATAAGAAAGTTAATCTAACTTGTCTGTATATTTAGATTTTTGTAAAAAAAAAATTGTAGATGTTTTAGAATTAGTAATAAAATATATTTCAATCATTTTTTAAAATACCATATAAAATATACGAACATCATAGATCACACGTTCATATTGAGATCATCATAAAGCATATCTTCAAGTAACATTTAATCTTTGTTTCATTAAAATCGATTTGGTATACCAAACGTTATTGTAATTTTAATAACGACGCAACTTAAGTACGAGAGAAAAGTAAATGAACTTAATACATTCATTCAGATGACATTATTAATCACTGTTTTATCACATAAATTTACACGCGGACGAAGTCACGGGCAAAGCTAGTAGAAATCTAAAATT
This sequence comes from Antheraea mylitta, assembly GCA_014332785.1. Lineage (NCBI taxonomy): Eukaryota > Metazoa > Arthropoda > Insecta > Lepidoptera > Saturniidae > Antheraea > Antheraea mylitta. The sequence continues at coordinate 723,344 of JACEII010000025.1, read as the reverse complement.
ATCATTTGTCTATCCTTAAGTTGTCGCGACATTATACATTATTACAGTATAAAAAGTCTCCTACCGCATCGGTCTGTTCGCAATAAACTTAAAACTACTAAACCTAATTTCATGCAGTTTACACCAATGAATAGAGGGATTCACGAGGAAGGTTTTGGTATATAATTAGTCAAGGATTTTTTTTTAAATCAGGTCCGTACAACCTCCGTCGGGTCCCGATAGTATGAAACACATTTATACCTGAATATGGGTTCTTTTGCATATACAGAGCGGTAAAAAAAAATGTAGAGGACTGTAGTCAAACAATAATCATGGACATTTTGCATACACGTAGTCCGGGGTATAAAAAATGACTAATTTCCATCCAGAAGAAAAGTACTCTTTCCGAAGGATAGATTAACGGAAGCAAAGCCGTGGGCAAGAGCTAGTCTTCTATAAAACGCTAACAGATAAAATAAAGATAGAAAAAGTAATACTAAGTTATGGTATATTGAATAAACTTTAAGTTATTAAGGTTCTAAATAAACTTATGAAAATTAGTAGAATATAGGAAATCGGAGAAAAGATAATGAAACTTCAAAATACTTGTGAAACAGAAAATTAGGAAGTCGATACTGAGAAAAAAAGGATAAATAAATACTTTTTACGAATGGCGGTCACCAAGAATATAGATTTTTTTT
>JACEII010000025.1:707574-722654 GCA_014332785.1 Antheraea mylitta | reverse complement strand
TGTATATACACTGTAACTGTATACTATATACACCGTAGTGGATATATACTATACTTGTCTATACACTGTAACTGTATGCCTACTGCAACTGAATACTCTATAAATTGTAAATGTATATATACTATAATTGTATATACACTGTAACTGTATAGTTACTGCAATTGTATACTATACACACCGTAGTGTATATACACTGTAACTGGATATAACACTGTAACTAAATATACACTGTAACTGTATAACTGCAACTGTATACTATATACACCGTAACTAGATGGTATGTATATACATGGTAACGATATGTACAGATACAATAATTAATGTAATTACTGTAACTGAATATACAGTATATCGGATATACGGACGACTTGCATTACAGACTTTTTATTAGAGAATTTTCACTATCAAATAGCAACTCAGAGGAATTTGAAGGGTAAGTTCCCAATCACTCTAATTCGATATCTACGTGATATTATAAAACTTACGGCTACTATCACATCTCATCCATAAATTCTTATATAACTTTATTAAACTACATGTTTGGTTAGAAAAAGGGTTTTTTTTTGTCATATAAAACTCTATACAATAACTATTCGGTATAAATATACGAAATCAAAAATGCGATAAAATCCGTAACTCGTTTAATTCGCAATACAGACTATCGATATCGATGCCATCCAATTAAAACCGTATCTATAACATTAAAACACAATTAATTACACAGTCAATCGCTGTAGTTCTTAAGGAACTGGTAATACCTGAATAGGTCACCAGAACCTCTGGGGCCTTGGACCGACCCATCTATTGGCCGGGGGTCTCGGTGCGTTTCGAGGCCAGAACTGCCTGGGCCCGTACCCAGGTTGTCTGAAATTGGCCCGGGGACCCCAATTCCTCGGGAACCTCTGATTCATAAACGGTCTTGGCGATTGGCTCTGCCACTCACTGTTGCTCGTGAAGTCTTCGTACTCCTTCAACGTCGAGTGTTGTACCACATTATCGATATGGTTTATATTATCGACACTCGCGATCATATTCTCTTCTGGATTCTTCTCGGGAACTTCGTATTCTCTGTTCGGGAAGGTTTGAATGGGGAATTGGCTCTGTCCTGGATCGCTCAAGTTCTTCAATATAGGCGGCATCGAGTCGAAAGGGTTCGATAAAGGCGGTAGTATCGGAGCCGAGTGGGGCTCCTCTATTTTCTTGTTGATTTGTATCAGATTCGTATGATTCTGGTCCATGTGCTGGTTCGTTTTACCGTTATCGCCACCAACTAAAACTTTATTATTGTTGTTGTTGAAGCTGTGCCTTCTGGGGTGTTCCGATTGAACGTGTTGATTCTGGTACATACCTTCTGGGGAATGAAAAAAATAATTAATTACTAATTAAAATTCGATTATAAAACATGTTTCCGATCATGAGATTGATTTTTTTTTATATTTCCAGTTTTTATACACCAAGAACCAAGTTAAGATTTTGCCATCGATAAAGATTTTAGTTTTTTTTTTTTTTTTATAACCTTTTAAATCTTAAAAACTGTTAGGAAAGGCTAGAATTGAATTCAGCTCATTTTGACATGTAACTACACATACATCGATATCCCATCATAGGTCGACGTGCTTCTTGAAAAAAAATGTAATTTGTGTATCTTACGTTGATCCTCATCCTCAGAAAGGTCCATATCGACGCTCTCCACTATATCAGAAGGCATCACTAATGGCGGTACTCTGTAATCCTGGAATATATCAAAACATCGTTCTGTATTCACTGCGAACCTTATAAATTCTTATAGAATATATGGCTCAAATTATTTTTTAAAAATAACTCATTAAACAATTATTTAGTATAATATAGTTTGAAAAACATTTCGAACTCCTATGGCGACATCACTGTGCATGTTCATACATGTGTATTTATCATTTCATTAATAGTATTCAATGGTGCAGTTACTTGGTCTATAATACAGTTCCCCGGTCTATAGTATATTTACCTTGACAATAGTATTCTGCTCTATTTTTATAATCTTTGTAATTAACATAACATTGTGGGGTGTAAGGGGTGTCGAATAACATCTTAAGACTTGAGACACCCAAGCCAACCTCACCTGCACGTGGTGCACCCTGCTGAATAACGAACGAGGCAATGGCGATAGCGGGGTGGTAGGGTTTTACAGCCCGACTGGGTCGCAACCACCATGTACATGGCGAAAAAGCCCGTCATAGTGACTCGCTTCTGCGCGTCGCGTTCCGGGATCAGCCTGTGCATATCCAGTACCGGGTGACTTTCGTCATTATGGCCGGCATGATAGCGGCGACCAGCGATGGATAATCTGTCTCTCGGTGGTTGCCGATGTTTTTGGATTGTACTATGCTTAACATCAGACACAGTGCAGTCACTTTGTCGTGCTTCAATAAAAAAAAATAGACTCGTAGCCTACCAGCCCTTTTAGTTGATGCCATTCATCACCAACTATGTTACTGTAGAGTTAGGTATGACGGTAACCCGCCCACTGTTGAACCTTTTTTTATATTATAGGAGGCAAACGAACAGGTGGGTCACCTGATGTTATGTGATCAACAACGTCCATAGATACTTGTAATACCAAACCCAAGTGCGTTGCTATCCTGTGTTGGGAATGGGGAGGAGGTAGGGAAGAGGAGAGGAGGAAGGTGAGGAGAGATGGGCCTCCAACACTCTCACTCACCGAATGAAACGTAACAATGCAAGCACTGTTACTTCACGTCAGTTTTCTATGAGAGGGTGGTACTTAAAAATAAAAATCGAGGAGAATTTAATAAACATTGATACCTGGTCCAGTTTGATGGGATTAATAGGCCTAGGTACAGGTGTCCTGGGTGCCTGGGTCAGCGGTATCAGATTCCTGTGGTCCACATCTGGAAAACAATGATTTTAATATAACAATTTAAGCAGACATAATATATGTCAGCATCATTATGTCTTCATTCAAAATCAAGAAGTCGTTAAATTATTATTGAAAAATAAAATCAAAATTAAAAAGTGGCGCCATCTATGAGATATCTATAACAGTCCGTCCTACAGGTTTCTGTGAAGAAACTATTTTAGAGCGCCATCTGTTCGAGTCGCCATCAGAATTGTAATTAAAAAAACATAATCACTCTAGATCATCGAATGCCAATATTATCGTAGTTGCTTATATGTGTGTCAATGACATTAACGTAATTATAAATGAGGAACATAATCACTTATTAATCATAATAACTTCTTTGTACTTCTATTACATTAACAGAACCGTAATAAAAAAACATAATCACTCTGGATCATCGGATGCCAGTATTATCGTAATCGCTTATATTTTATGATGATTACATGAATGTAATTACAATTGAAGAGCATGATTATCTTACAGAATTATAAGCAATCACTGTGGATATACTATGGTATAGTATTGTCGTAGTTATTTATATTCGTATGAAAATAATATAAACTTAATCACAAATGAGAACATAATCACTTTGCATTATGGGATACAATATTTTGAGATTATTTTTGTATTACTGGTACATTAATATAATTGTAATTAAAGAATATAATCAGTCTAGATCATCGGATGCCAGTATTATCGTAGTCACTTACAATGGTATGATAATTACATTAATGTAATTACAATTGAAGAACATAATGATCTTATAGGATTATAAGCAATCACTTTGGATTATCGTATAGTATAGTAGTATTATCGTAAACGATAATATTTGTATGGCAACTACATCTATATATTAATACGTGAAGCAAAAAAATTGTACCCCTTTTTAACCTATTTCCCCTTAACGGGTGAACTTAAATTTGGCATAGTTAAACTTTATATGGCAGAGAAGTGCAGAAAGTTATTTATTTTATATAAAATGCATTAGAAGTGCATTAAATTAATTAAAATAAGCATTACTCACACTAATGCTTGAATTTTAGACGACATATACACACATGTAAATAAAAAAGACATTTTGACAGCCGTCGATAGTTACGAAGTTCAAAGGTTGTGAAGGAGGTCGCTATACTCGACTATATGTATTTTTTAACTCTTACGTTCAATTAGCATTTTTCATCCTACATTCAACAATGATATTATAACATATGACTATTATTGTAATGTTTATTATTTTGTATGGTGAACTCACTTCAAATGATGATTTAATAAAAAAAATGAGCCAAATAATACTTTGTATAATCAAAATAAGTATTTTGTTCATAAAAGTAATCCATGACTAAGACCTCCGCGGTTACAACGTTGCAATTCAACCTCATATAGCAATAAAAAAGAATTTATTTTCTAAAGCTAATGGTAGTATTAAAAACATCTTTGTCTTGGATTCACCATTTGATTGTATTGTGCATCCATTACTTTTTTAAACTATGATACTATGCAAATCATTATTTCTCATAACGTACAGACTACATTTAATTCAATATCAACCAGAAATACTTATTGTGTCATGGGTCGCGATAAATTTCTTTATTATCGTAAAGTTATGTTTGCTTAAAAATTGATAATTAATTTCAATTTTCATTTACACATAGATTTTTTTAAATGTTTATATGATTAAAGATCATGGCAAATAACTGAGCAGCCATGATGAAAACCTTTGATTATAGAAGTATACCCTTTGACAAAAGAACCCTAATAAAATTCAAACTTTAAAAAATCAAATAACTATGGTCGAATGTCGACCGCTGGGCGCCGACTAGTACACTTAATCACAACTGAGAACATGATCACTGTGCATTATCGGATGCAATTATTATGAAGTTACGTTTGTATTACTGTTACATGAAGAGAATTATAATCAAAGAACATAATCATTCTGGATCATCGGATGCCACTATTATCGTAGTTGCTTATACTGGTATGTAAATTACGTTATCATAATTGCAATTGAGGAATACAATCACTTTACATTATCGGATGACTGTTTTATCGTATTCACTTATATTTCTATGTTAATTATATTAACGTAATTGCAATGTAGGAACATAATCACTTTACATTATCAGACGCCAGTATTATCATAGTTATTTATATCGCTATGTTAATTACATTAACGTAATTACAATTGAGGAACATAACCACTTTACATGATTTATCTTACTATGTTAATTACATTGACGTAATCAGAATTAAGGAACACAATCACTTTACACTATCAGACGCCAGTATTATCGTAATTATTTATATCGCTATGTTAATTAAATTAACGTAATTACAACTGAGGAACATAACCACTTAACATTATCAGATGCTTGTATTAACGTAAATAACCTTTGCATGTATTTGTTAATACAAATTAAAACAATAATAAACAATAATTACCTTGATGCATGATGGGGTGTCGGGGTGCGGCGACGGCGAGGGGCGGCGGCGGAGCGCTCAGCAGCCTGTGGTCCACGTCTTCTATGTCTACAACATAATTACCTTACCACCTGCCTACACAATTCAACATTAACTAATAGTAACAACATATCACTTTATTTTTTATCTATTATATGTTACAAGTTATTTTAGAACATAATTACTATCGCAAATTTACAGGACACCAGAAAATATTTCTTACATAAGCATTAACGCTGGCATAAGTAAATCCTCCGGTGCGGTACATTGTGGATTATAATTTAAAGATACCCATAGATTATCAAAACGCAACCGCGATGAAGACAATTACCTCATTAAATCCGTCGTAAAGTAAAGTAAATATTTGCTCGCAGACTCAACGAATTTTAACATATATAGTAAAATAAATAAAAGCAAAAACGGTGCGGACCAAGAGTCTGCAGAATAAAAAGAAAAGCATTAACTCAAAACATTTTAATTTTTATAAATTGACAAATCAAAATATAAAACATAACACTTACACACCTTTATCGTTGTTTCATTTAATAATAAAAAAATAATTTAAGTATTACCAAATAGCTTTTTTGCCTCCATACAATTATTAACTTTCAAATTGACTTTATTTCACAATTTCCTAACAGAAAACTATACTTTACTGATTTTTATTTAAGTGAGAAACTTTGAAGTGATTAATATATTTATGGTATACATTAACTCACTAGAATTCTCTTTACATTCATTCCCAATCCCATAAAATACGATTATGTCTAAACACAATTTTAAAAAGCCATTAATTGAGCCATGCACCGTAGATTTATATATTTTGTATAGTAATTATAAATATTCTAGAATATAATCTCGGATAAAGTATATATAATACAATGCGTTATTTGCAAATCGACATAGTCACAATAATATACAGGCTGAAAGTTTAGACACTAGCAATATTTATGGAGGATATGGTGGTACTCGATTCTTGTCCTAAGTCAATTAAAACAATAGGTGCTTAATATTTGACCTAATTATCTAGAAAAATACAAAAACTATACGCAATCCTCTACGTGTCTATGTTAAAGCACAGAGTCAATGAGTGTCGGATGATTTTACTTTCACTTGAAAATGAACGTGGGAACGGCATGAACGTTTTATTAACGAAGGCTATTAACTCCGAGTCGCCCCTTACAGCTTCGGCATCGGTCATTGCACCTAGGTGTATGACAGTTGTGAATATACATTTGAAAATGTTAGAACAAACTTTAACTTAGCTTCTCTTTGTTCTTTATTAATATTTGTTTTTATAATATTATTTTATATGTTAAATGAGACCATTAACTATTATATCCTAGAATACTACGAGCGTTTTAACTTTCACCTGGTATAAGTAAATGAGATTAATAATTCCAACACTATATGCCCGATCACTAAAAAGTTAGAACGCCTTAGTAATTTTGTTATGATGAAGTCTCCTTGCTATCGTTTCCAATATAACTTGACATTATTTTTTTTTAATGATTATTAAATGTTATATAACTTATCGCGGACGAAGTTTTGTGTGGTTAGTAGTGTAATAAATAAATGGGTAAACTCACTCCCTAGTAAGGGTAAGACCGGAGGCGGCGGTGGGGGTGGTAATATACCCCTGTGGTCGACGTCACTCACCGGGGGTAGATCCTGTGAAAACCCATCGATTATAGTCTATACATAAAATAACAATGTAAATGTAATGTGTCTATACTTTTTCGATTTTGGTGAAAAAAAAATGTTGTAGGTGTCTAGAAATAAGTAATAGAATACATTTCAATCATCTTTAGAAATGTCTGTCTATCTGTTTGTTTGTATGACCATACATCGCTGCTACAGTACTCACTTCACAATAGAATGTCAACAAGAAAATCATAAAGCATATCTTCAGGAGTAACTTAGTTAGAACTTAGATCAGATTTAATATTAGGTATCAAATGTATCAATAGTTATAGGCTTTTAAAGGTATCAAATTAAAATGAAATAAAGAATAAAAAAGAAAAACAAATTTGCTAAAGGATACAACTTTTTTATGTACACAAGACATTACACGTATGCAAAAAAGGTTCTGACCAAGAGTCTGAAGAATATATTTTTTTCTTTATCAAATTACCAGATCTATGCGAGACAATTATTACATGTAAGTGGTCATAGGTGTCTAGTGGTTTGACTTGTCAAATATCAATCCAATGTCTGTATGTTTGAACCCCAGCAAGCAACCAGCAACCTGAACCTGAGAGATGTTCTTGTAGTACCACTGTAGGTGGGACTTGAGCCGCTGCCGAGGGGGCCTAATTTGGTGTGCGGGAGCGAAATATACCCCCAGACCACGACGGCGTGATCTGGCACTGATGAGGAAATTAGATGCAACCTTTCCTTAACACTACAAATACATAAGTCTAATAACAAATGAGAGGGGAAGACTAACTCATTTTAAAAGGGTTTGCTTCGAAAAGAGGCCTATAACCCTACAGTAGTTCTCTTAGAGGCTGACGATGAATTATTACCTGTGGGAAAGTGGGTGTTTCCGGTGGTGGTGGTAACGGCTGCCTCGGTGGAGACTCTGGTGGTTCGGCGAACACCGAACCCACTCCCACCGGCACCGCACTCTAAAATAAATAATAAAAAAATTTCAAATTAAACATACCAAATAAGATTGAACCAGGACGGGACGCCTGACAGATGTGAAACATCGAAACTGTTTTTTTTTATATATCATAGGAGGCAAACGAACAAGTGAGTCAACTGATGTTAAGTGATCACCATCGCCCAAGGACACTAGCAACACCAAAGGATTCGCAAGTGCATTGCCAGCCTGTGTTGATAGGAAAGAGAGAGAGGGGAGTGGAAGGGAGGTGGGCCACTGTCGCTCTCACTGACCGAACGAAACGCAACAATGCAAGCACTGTTACTTCACGTCGGGTTTTCTGTAAGATGGTGGTACTATCCCCAACGAGCCAACCCATTCATGCTGAAACCAGTTATAACATCAGCGTGGCTCTACCACCATGAAATTTTGTATAAGTTATATGCATAAAAGAACAGATAAAAACGGGGATCAGCTATGGCATAATGAAAAGATGAAGCATTACCCATTTGTTCCATAAATTAATGAATGTTTATTCATTTTATTACATATATATTCATTTTTATTAATAACAAAATACAAAAATTCAACACAAAGCGGGCGCTGTGTGTTTGCCGGCATTTATCAAAGAGCGTTACGTAGTCGGCGCGTGCCGCGTAACACTAGTAGAACGAATGGCCGACAAAAGAATTAGAATCTTATGCTTATACAGATATGGTTGCAATGTAATATAATATTTTTTTTCTAAGCTAACCTAACTTAGGCTGCATAAGAATGCTAAAACTTCATAAATTATTGTCGAATTCGGACCATTTGATGACGATTACAAGTATAAAAATATTTACCGGTGGAACATTCCATGCGTTATTAGTCCACGGTGCACTCGTTTCCGGATGATAAGGTTGATCGGGATCTTCTGTAAAAAAAAAAAACAGACTTATAGAATAAGGTCTGAAGGTTTCTTGTATGATACACAGCCATTCGTCTTTTTTATTCTCGAACTGACTACGCTATTGACCTAGAAAGGTCTTCACAGCTTCACCGGACTACCAACCATTTGTAAAATATATATCTAAACAGTCATTCTATTTACATAGTTATGAGGAGATCACTAGTTTTAAGTTTAAAAATCCAGTGTCATGATGTTTGTCCATAATGAACTCGGAATTCTAATTTATACTTCGATGAATGGCCTCTGTTTTCTAATTAAATATGAAATGATTGTCAATTCAGACTCTTAGAGTTTATTTTATTACACAAATATTCATTTTTATTAATTACACAAAATAGAAAAATTTAACTAGGCGCAAGCACTATTTGTTTAGCGGCATTTATCAAAGGGACTAGGTCGTCGGCGCGTGCCGCGTAGCGCTAGTATAACAAGTCGCCAACAATACAGTTTGAATCTTATATTTATACAGATGGGGTTGTGGATATTTTTGAGTATTTCGTTAATAATGCAAAGTACACGTTTAGCGTCGCCACGCCAACAATCAGGTTTAAAAACAGTTAAAAAGATAATGTACGGCAAAATCATAACTTCAATCTCGGTGTATAAAAACTGGAAATGTTTAAAAACATTAAACATAATTATACACTAGGCCCAACGGATGTTGACCCGCCCTTATGAAAGAAAAATGTAATAAATTATATATCAAAACCTTCCTCATGTATCACATTTATGTACTGATGAAAAACACATGAAAATCCGTTGAGTAGTTTTTGAGTTTATCGCGAACTGACAGACAGACAGATGTGACAGAGGACTTAGGTTTATAATATGTAGTGAAAAAACCATATGAACGATTAAAACTGGCTTTAGCTAATTTTGAAATATAACGACGACTCATCTATATCTATACTAATATTATAAAGTGGTAAAGTTTGTGAGTTTGTGATGTTGTAGGGGTAATCTCAGGAACTGCTGGTCCGATATGAAAAAATCTTACAGAGTTATATACTCATTTATCGAGGAGGGTTATAGACTATATATAATCACGGTAAAGCAATTTAGAACGGAGCACCAATGAAGAATATTCCGAAATCGGGGCATTTCTCCTCTGGAGAGTTTCCGCTGCGTGTTAGCATTAACTCAAAGTAACGATTCCATGCGGACGAAGTCGCGGGCAGAGTCTAGTATTATAATATATTAATTCTAGTCTAATATATTAGTATTATAATATATTCATTCTAGTATAGTATTATAATATTTGTAGGTGGTGGAGCCCCGCTGAAGCTATTTCTGGTTTCTCCGGGGTAGTACCACCCCTCTCACAGAAAGCCGACGTGAAATAACAATGCTTACATTGTTGTGTTTCGTTCGGTCAGTGAGAGAGCTGGAGGCCCACCTCCCTTCCTCTTTCCTTCTTTCCCTTTCCTTCCCCTTCCCCTTCTCCCATATATAGGCTGGCAACGCACTTGCGACGTTCCTGATGTCGCTAGTGTCTATGGACGGTTGTGATCACTTAACATCACGTCACCCACCAGTTTGTTTGCCTCCTTTGATATAAAAAAAATAAATAAATCTTTAATTAATTTACCCGTAATGCTGTTCATGGTCCCATAGAAGGAAGTGGGGGGTGGCGGGTTGCCCGTGCTCTCCGGCGTCAGAAGGTCCAAACCGGGTAACGTATCCTGTGACTTCTGCGAGTGGGTCCCAGTCGCGACTGGAACAAAGGAAACTTCATAAACAACTATTAATTTGACTTGACCTTATTCGAAGCTTATTTATGAGATAGGCACTTCCGTTTCCCGCCAGCATGCCCACTTTTGACAGTAAATATCACTAACTTTCGGTCAAATATCTTACATGTGTCTCGCCCCACCATGGCAGAGAGGTGTATTTAGAGCGACGCCGTCTTTCAACTTCATTGGCGTCTTGTTCCCCGCCGAGAACAAACGTGCAAGTGAAATACTTGCACAAAAGTGAAAAATATTTGCAGAAAATATTTTATTTTTTAATTTTATAGTCTGATTAATATTTCCAGAAAATATTGTATTTCTGCTTTTCAAGTATATGAAAGAGTGTTAATATGTTCCTGGAAGGATTGGTAAAAAGGATTTGTAAGGCCGCGTAAGTAGCTACTTACATATTAACCTATTGCTGTTACTGAGGACCAATATAACGATACCTTTCGTTGAAAAACGATCACGTGAGTACAAGCTAAGTCTGTTTTAAGGACGGACTATTTTATTTAGTGTTAATAACAGTTTTTATGCGAACGGGTTACCCCGTTCGCATTTATTTTTAATTTCCGGTCATTTTATGAAGTGCTGCTCTTTTATAAAATATTATCATCGTTTTTATTGCCTAATATACCGGTTGTTTATATACATATATTGTGTGTATGCATACATCTCATATTATATATTTTTTCGAATGTGGAAATAAGTGTTGTTAGTGAAAATTTCATTAACTGTAGTTACCTCGAGTGGTACTGAAAATCCACCTTTCCCCTAAATAAAAGGGGGGGGGGGGGGGGGGGTAAATGTGTACGCCGCAGTATATATCGTTATATAAATATCCAATATATGATATATCGAAGTACAACCCTCTACAAATTGCAAGCGGCAGTGGTAAGCATTATTATTTCGAAACCATGTTCACTGAATATTCAGATCTTGGTATACCTGCAGCGAAGCCATGCTGCATTATATTATCTTGTTTTACTCTTAAATGTTTTTAATGAATTTTTATTAGCTGTAAGACCCACGACAGTTTATTTATTTTAGCAGCTCTTCTCCTACTTGTGGTGATACTAGCTCGTAGTCGCTGATAATGGATTTTGATTGTTGTCGGATTGAGAAAAGCAATAGTAATGATCAAGTATGCAAAATTCTACCAACTATCATCAGACGAAGGAGCTCGTGAGCACTATGCACGCTAGTGGAATCTCAATACCTCTGGCCCGTCTTCAGAGCGTGACCCCTCGGGCTCGCGGATAGAAGTTTCTCCTCGAGCGAGCACGTAGTGTCTCCACGCAGGAACGTTAAAGTGAGTTGGCAGGCTTATTCAGTTTCCTTGCACAGGAGAACATCAGTGCAAGATCACTGCGATTATATAAATAACCTGCGTAGGGTTATTCCGATGGTTATTGGTGCCAGATCACGGCTAAACCCGCGTAGGGTTTTTACGAGTATCTGTGCAAGATCACGGAGATTATGTAAATAACCTGCGTAGGGTTATTCCGACGGTTATTGGTGCTGGATCACGGCTAATATATCGCGTAGGGTTATTACGAGTGTCGGATGATTATTACGAGTATCGGTGCAAGATCACGTCGATTATATAAATAACCTGCGTAGGGTTATTCCGACGGGTATTGGTGCTGGATCACTGCTATTTAACTCAAATTATGTAACGATCCCGCTGAGGGCTCGTCAGTGTCTCCGCGTAGGAACACGTTAATCACATAATAAGCCCGCGCAGGGCTTTCAGTCAGTGCGTCTTGCTCAAGTGCGTCTGCTCAGGAGTACGCGCATCACATAACTAGCCCGCGCAGGGCTATTCAGTGCCTCTGCGCAAAAGCACACTAATCACGTAACTAGTCCGCACAGGGCTATTCAGTGCCTCTGCGCAAGAGCACACTAATCACGTAATTAGCCCGCGCAGGGCTATTCAGTGCCTCTGCACAGGATCACGCGAAGCATATAACTAGCCCTCGCAGGGCTTTCAGTGCCTCTGCACAGGAACACCGAAGCATATAACTAGCCCTCGCAGGGCTATTCGGTGCCTCCTCGGAGGGCTGTTCGGTGGCTCCTCGGTGCCTCCACGCAGGAGCACACGGATGATGACTGATGACTAGCAGTAACTAGCACTTAGCCCACGCAGGGCTATTCGGTGCCTCCATGCAGGGGCACGCGAATCATGTATCTATCCCTCGCCTCGCAGAGCTATTCGATGCCTTCACGCAGGAGCACGCGAATCATGTATCAATCCCTCGCAGAGCTATTCTGTGCCTTCACGCAGGAGCACGCGAATAATGTATTCCCTTGCAGAGCTATTCGGTGCCTTCACACAGGAGCACGCGGATCAAGTAACTAGCCCGCGCAGAGCTATTCCATGCCTATTTAGTGCCTCTGTGCAGTGCAAATGCACGCAAATCGTTTAACGATACGCAGTTTGTTCAGTGTCTCCTCACAGGAACACGCGTATTTTTGAATCAAATTTCGTTGGATTATTCGGTGCACGTGAATTACGGAAGCAACCCTCGTAGCGTTAGTCTGTGGTTCCTCGTAGGACACACAAATTATATAATGAACCTTCGAAGGGTTATTTGAAACCTCCTCGCGGGATTGCACATATCATAAAGGATAGTAGATAACAGCGCGCAGGAGTAGTTCATACTAGGAAGCCAGACCACCTAAAGCTATAGAATAATATAGTAATGATGTGACCTGTCCCCAGTGTGAACGTACATCTATCGCCAAGTTAGGATATGTCAGTAAATTTACGTGGACGTGAAATGCGGAGGAATGGATTTCGGAAAAATGGTCTGTTGTCTTTTAGCAGTTTTGTTATAACCGATAACGGTTAGGAGTAGATAGGATGATAGGAATTTTTGCAGGAACGCAAATCGTTCCGATAATTGTATGGCTGTTTAATCGGTGTACCCTCGTGTGTGATCATACATTGCTTCTGGACGGTCAATCTCACAGGGTGCAGCAAGGTTTTCTTGTTTTTGTAGTTGTCGGAAGTTTTCTCATGTGGTATAGGAAGTGACCTAATGCTTATAGGCATCGCTACTCTGTAACTTCATAGTTACACAGACAAGTCATCTAGTCACATCAAGGGCGCATATTCTGCTTAAATAGGCTGCGTCAATTCAAAAGTGGCTTCAATCTTCTTGCAGCAAGTATGTGAAGACTCCCGGTAAAAGCAAGAGTAGTTGGAAGTAACCAACATTGGGTGTTAAGCAGAAGCATCTACTAATTGAAGTATATTAAATCGAAGGTTTAATACTACTCTGTATTTTAAGCAGTCTCGAATAGCTTCGGAAGTCTAACTGTTCACATTTACAAAGTATTTTGGTTACTGTGGTACTAATAAAGACTATTACTCAGTGTTCTAGTAAAGTCTCAAGAGTTTGCATAGCTTCAAAGAATCTTATAGGTTCTATGTAACGCCCTCGTAGGGTCACTAACATAGTAAGGTCATGCCTCTAATTAATTGTTTGCAGCGAAAATTTTGAGCCAACATGTGGAAATGGTCGATTAAATGTTTTACCGAATAACTCAAAGTAACAGTGCCGCTAAGCAGTCAAGGTTGTCTCTTACGTAAGTTCGCTGAACTAGTTCGATGAGGCAGCATGAGAGCGATGTGTCTGTTACCTGTAGTGGTTGAGGGTGACGGGGGCCGAGGCGCAGCGTCGCAAACGCCTTGCGGTCCGCGAGGTGACGCTGCAAGCGCTTTCTAGCCTCGAGCCCAACAATCACATCGCTCGCCACATCAATAAGGTACCTCTTTAGTAAAAAACCATTTCGTTCGGCTTTTAACATAACGGCGGGAACAGAAATCTCTAGATTAAGTAGTATGGTGTCGCACACGCTTTTTTGTGAGAATCCTTTCGAATTGGTTATATGATGAGTAGTTTGTCTTTGAGTCGTAATTTAAGTTTGCCATCAAAACTTTTAGACCAAGACTAGAAGGGCTTTGTCAACATTATTTGCTCAAATAAAGGCTACTGGAAAGTTTGGTTGAAAACTGGTTTTTTGCGCTTATTTTGCCAAAATTCTTCCAAGCCATAAATTTGTACTATTTACACATATTTTTTGATGCTAGTATAAATCTTTGGTTATTTTAACCAAACCCAGTGATTTTTACATACAGCAGTTGTCTTTGATATCACTTAGGGTGTTTTTAGACGGTTAGTGTTTTTAGACGGTTAATGTTTTAGTTTCGTACTACTAGATAGCTAAGCTGTAAAACTTTTTCAAATAGGAATGTGTAAAACTTATTTTAAATATCTTGGTATACCGATTCAGTGCGGATGCAGAGCACATTGCCAGTATTACTACTCGAATAGTAGCTTTATCTCTAACAGATATGTTTATACGCACGTAAATTTTAGGTAAAATTCTTTATAATAGTGATAGTGAACCAAATCGTTT
>JACEII010000025.1:683704-707174 GCA_014332785.1 Antheraea mylitta | reverse complement strand
AGCTATGGCATAATGAAACCATAAAGCATTACAAATCTGTTCTATAAAATAATGAGTATTTATTTTATCACATAATTATTGATTTTTATTTAACACAAAATACAAAAATTCAACAAGGCACTGGCGCGGCGTTTTTGGCGTTATTTATCAAAGGTTGCTATGTAGTCGGCCCGTGTCGCGTAACACTAGTAGAACGAATAGCCGACAAAACAATTTGTATTCTATGTTTATAAAGATGGGTTGCAAATGTTTTTGAGTATCTCGATAAAACTGCAAAGTTCATGCGTAGCTAAACCAACAATCAGGTTTACCCGCACGTATACATGTTTCACATTATAAAAAATCCCCTCTCTTGCGCACACGTACTACACCGCTTGCTCCATTTCTCCGTACACACACTACAGAACGCGAATCACTCACAAAACTATTAGTTTATTAACACTTTAATAGCTATTTTTAATAAAGCTATTATGTTATTGACTATTTTATTTTATATTTTTGCGTCGTTATTTCACTGATGTACAGAATGCCTCTCCATTTGCAGATTTTATAGTTTCCGTGATGGTCAATCAACTATCCCTACAATGCTTTTCACTTTTTTTATACTTTACGTTTAAATCAATTATTCAATTAATAAAAATAAGATTATGTGTTTACAGTTACGTATTAAATTAACAAAATATAAAGTCAAATTACTACTGAAGCACTTATTTTTTATATGTACACCACCACTGTTTAAATAGTGGCAACCTTAAATCGTGTGATAGTTCGCGATCACATTTAATTTATAAAATATTAATATCAAAACAAAAACTAATAAACAACAAAGACAGCCCAAGTTAAATGATTGTGTTTGGTCAAAGATTCTCAGAAGTAGGGATACAAATTTAAATAAATCTAGGTTAAACAACCAGTGACAAAACCTGCAAGGGGCGACTCAGATAATAACATGGACAATAAATCCTTTTGTTTGTTCAAACTTTGAAAAATTGTCATATGTTTATTGTTTATCTTCACTTTTACTTTTAATACACTCGACGATCACTGACACTGTGCTTTAACATAGATGGACAGAGGATTGACTATAATTTTTGTAAGTTCTAGATAATTAGGTCAAATATTAAAAGCACCAATTTTTTTTAACTAATTAAGAACCACGTACTAGGTGCCCTATAAAAATATTGCTAACGAGTAACCAGTCACCCATAGGTTGAGACAAAACTTTTAAGTACATCTATGTCTCCAACCCCTTTTCTTCATTTTTGTTTAGTAGATCGGTGAGTTAATAAAATATTTTTTTTCCTAACTATTCAATTTTTTTTTCTTAAAATTGAAAGAGGAAAAATTAACAAATCATAGTCGAATTTCTAACACTAGTAAAGTCGAATTGTCACTCACCCGATATAGATTCTATCGCTGCACTGTTGTTCTCAGCGGGTATTAAATTCTTCAGAAAGTCATTTATATTAAAATCCGGTTTTTCGTTCGGCCTCGTGTTTATCACTTCTATTTTATTCGCTGAAATAGATTAATAATACGTTATTGCTAGATTCTGCACGCGACTTCATCCGCGAATTGTTACTTTGAGCTGAAATGGCCACACAGCGGAAGCTCTCAGAAGGAAAAAAAATGATTTTGTAACAATCGTCATTGGTGCTCCTGTCCTATTGATCTTAGCGTGATTATATACCCTATAGCCTTTCTTGATAAATGAGCTAACCTAACACTGAAAGAATTTTACAAACCCCACCAGGAGTTCCTGACATCATTGTGTTCAACCAAATGAACAAACCCTCTAACTTTATAATATTAGTATAGATATTATTCCGACAACAACTTAACGCATCTTATTTAACAGATGGGGCATTTCACATGAAGCAGACAAAGAAAAAAAAGTGAGTTTTTGAAATTGATCCTATTCAGCCTAATTGGAATTCTAGTATGTATGAATGGGAATACATTACATTTTTTTTTTTTTCTATTATGTCTATTTTTCAAGTTATCTATACTAATATTATAAAGAGGTAAAGTTTGTGAGTTTGTGATGTTGTGACGTTGTAGGGGGTAATCTCAGGAACTACTGGTTCGATTTGAATAATTCTTTCAGTGTTATATAGATCATTCATCGAGAATGGTTATAGGCTATATATCATCACGCTAAGACCAATAGGAGCGGAGCACATGCGAAAAATGTTTCAAAATCGGTATGTTTATCCTTTTGAGAACTGCTGCGTGTTAGTGTATCTATTCCACGTGAACGAAGGCTAGTTGGGTTCTAAAGAATAGTCACATTTGAAATTCGGATTTTTTGGAAGTACTTTTTCAAGTTGAACAAATCTATAGTAATATTATAAAGCAAGAGGATTTGTTTGTTTGGTTGAGTGCGCTAATCTCAGGAAGTACTGGTCCAATTTGAAGAACCATTTCTGTAATCAATACCTTATTTATCTAGAAGGGCTATAGGATATATATTATCACGCTAAGACCAATAGTATCGGAGCACTAATGAAGAATATTTCTAAACTTTTTTTTTTCTTTTGAGAACTTGCACTGCGTGCGTTGCTTAAACGATGACTATTCCATGTGGACAGAACAGACATCGTGAACAGAAGTTAGTTCAACATAAAATTAAAATAGAAATAAAAATTTTAATTTCAATAGTATTGTTTCTTATGTTTTGAAGATGTTCTAAACAGCTCCATAGAATTGAATAGGGGACGTCCATAAATTACGTGAGGTGTTTAAGGGGGCAGGGGTCGAGTCAAATCTAATCTAATCTTACGTTGGAGAGAGGGTCTCGGCAAATATCACGCAATTTTTTTTCTGATTGAAACAAAAAAACTTAACTAGTCGTAAACAAAAGCACGATGCAAATTTGTTTTTTTCATTTTACAATAATAATCCAACGCGTTTACGTAAGAAACTCACATTTTGAAAAATCTCACGTGAGTTTGGGGGATGGGGGAGGGGGTTGAATAAAATCTCACGACATCTCACCAGCGGAGGAGGGAGGGGCAGAAAATTAAAAAAAACACCTGACGTAATTTATGGACACCCCCATAGGAAATACATATTGATTGATATACTAGTAGAATTATGATATTGTAAGACCAACTATCATCGAAGATATTCTGGTGTATACTTTAAAGTATATATATATATTTTTTTTTTGTTACAGCAAAGTAAACAGTACACTTTAATTTTATTCATTTGAAAGATTAAAACACTTACCACTACTGTTGATATTATCGACGGTATCGTTAAAAATAGCCATAGGATTTTCAGATGTGAGGAAAGATGACAGTCCCATGTTGTAGAGTGAACCATCAGCTCCTAACGTAGTGTTGAACGTCTGATCAATGTTGTACGCCACTGAAATTACGTAAATATACAAATATTAACGATACACACATTACTTCTTCTTTCTCTTCTAGAACAAAGTTTTTTAAGTCGATTGGTAAAAATCGTCACGTAAGAAAAAAGCGTTACGCCCTTGAAATTTTAATCAAAACTCTTTTATATGAGATACTTTTTAGACGTCATGAACAGTGAATGAATTGGAACCGTCACGCGAGGGTTCGGTGTCTGATTGAATCGTGTATAATTGACTCAAACACGTTCGCTTCCTGAGAACGAATACATTGTTTCAACATTTAATTGATTGAAATCTGTTCAGTAGTTTTTACGTGATGTACAGACAACGAGAAACCCATCATTTTATTCATACATATTTTTATACAGATAACAGAAGACACAGTGGAAACCTAGCTAGTTTTAACTAATACTATAAATGCAAATGTGGGTGATAGTTTGTTTATTTGTTTGTTATGCTTTCACTCTGTCACTACTGAACCGATCATCGTGAGACTGCTTCTACAATATCATGGACACAGGAAAGAACATAGGGTACTCTTCATTGAAAAAACTAATATAATAAATGCAACTGTGAGATTGTTCGTTTATTTGTTTGTTAGTGTTCTTGTAGTATGAAATTTCACATACACATTATCAAAATGATAAAAAAGGGCATAGGCTACATTTTATTCAGAAAAATAGTGCTGTTTCCTATGGACAGGGCTATTACAAATTAACATTTAAAACGTATGATTTGTTTTGAATTTTGAAACGACTTTTAAAAAAATAATATAACTTACTCGCCCAAAGTACTGTCAACTTTTTACTTCACATGTCAGGTATATTGTTCTAAAATTTTAACACGCAAGTGAAATGTAGACAATTGACAACAATATGTATTTTAGGGTTAAGAATTGGAATGTAGACAGTTAGCAACAATATGCATTTATGGGTTAAGAAGTGGAATATAGACAATTGACACCAATATGCATTTAAGAATTAAGAAATGGAATGTTGACAATAGGCAACAATATGCATGTAAGGGTTAAGAAGCGGAATGTTGACAGTTGGCAACAATATACATTTAAGGGTTAAGGCGAACTAAGCCGCTGGCAAAAGTGAGTTTGAAATAAACTCACGATCATCGTCCTCAGCCGATTCCGGAACCGGTAGATCCAGGTCTTCATCAGGCCCCGGCGAAGGCACGTCCTCATCGCGCTGAGGAGGCGACGGCGCAGCGTTCGGTAAACTCGGAATCAGATCGTCCAACTTTCGTTTCAGGGTTCGAACTCGAGTGCCAAAGGTTTTGTATGCCTTTAAAAGTAACCATTATCTAAAATACCCGCAAGTTCTTCCCCATTTATCATATACTAGCTTCTGTTCGCGACTTCATCCGCGGGGAATAGTTACTTTGGGCTAACGTTAACATGTGACGGAAGCTCTCAAAAGCTTTAGTGTTTAGTAATTAGTCTTACTACAGAATGCCTGTTGAAAATAATGCCCAAAAATGTATCATTCTTAATTTCAATGTCTAGTGTATTATGGTGATTACGTATTATGTTGTATTTAATCCCTAAAGTAGACCTGTGACATAGACCGTAACACAGAACATCATACGGAGACAACACCATTTTTTTTTCTTAATCTTAGCTCATGTGGAAATTTCCACAAGAGACAACACCATTGGTCAATTTAGTGTGTTTCTATAGAATCTAGTTAATTTACTACATCTTTTGTATTCCCGTGAAGCTGTAAAGGCCTTGCAAGGCCAATAGTGTAGTCAGTTCGAAAAAAATTACTACATCTTTAATTATTAGGTGTTATTATTATATCACTAAATATTTTCTAGGTTGTAGAGCCATGCTGAACCTATCACTGGCTTCAATATGAATGGGTCGACTCATCTATGGTAGTATGACCAGACCCACAGAAAACCGGCGTGAACTAACAGTGCTTGCATTGTTGCGTTTCGTTCGGTCAAAGGGAACGCCGGAGTCCTACCTCTCCTCACCTTCCCTTCTCCTCTTCCCTTCCTTCCCCTCATTTCCCAACACAGGCTGGCAGCGCACTTGCGACTCCCCTGGTGTTGCAAGTAGCTATGAACAGTGGTGATCACGTAACATCAGGTCACCCACCTGTACGTTTGACTCCTATGATATAAAAAAAAATGAACACCAAATGTTATTCTGGCCAAAACATGTCCTATACCCAAAAATCGGGGAATAAAAAAAAAATACTTACATATGCAACAACTTTGACTTCCCCCATCTGTGTGAAATAGTATTGAGTAGCTGAATTTAACAATGCTAGTAACGTCTCTCTAGCTACAATCTCGCGTTGTAACGCCTGGGTGTACCGTTCTACGCACACTATACCTTCATTTAGTTCCTTTTCTACATCATCTTTATGACTTCTATCTGCAAAATTATGGGACATTATAAAAAAAAAAGGTTTTTCACATGCTAACCAGTGTACCATCATCACTATTATAATCCCGATTAGGCCTCCCACGGCAGCGGCTCAAGCCTAGGTTCGATCCCTCGGTAGGGAGCCCTTGAGTGCGTTGCTTGCGTGATACGGTGACACACAAATATATATCACTGCTACAACACTACACGATCACCCCCACACACGTAAACGCCTACATGCTTACACATGAAAGTGGAAGGGTTTACTTTTTTACCTTATCGAACTGAAAAACTCTCAATTTTCCGATAATAAATGTATGGACTGCTCCATATATTTATTATCGGAAAATTGAGTTTTTCAGTTGTTGAGGCGTGTATGCTTGGTACACATATACGTTTCAACAACTCATACATATATGAATAGTTAGCTAGGTTAGCTAAGGTAGGTCGCGATTTTGCATGCAACAGGCAACAGCAGCCAAGCCGAGGTGTGCCGTGTACCTTTGAGCTGGTTGTCAAAATAAAATCGGTTGAGTGCTTTAAGCGCTCGCCTTACTAGTCCGGTGAAGCTGTTACGACCTTGCTGGGTCAATAGCGTAGTCATTTCGAAAAAAAAAACTATTATAATGTATCAATTATACTGTTTTCAACAAGCTCATCAAAGTGACTTTGAATTTTAATATTCTGAGTGGAAGTACCTAAATGTGAAATTTCTTTAAAAGAATTTATGCTAGTAACACAAACGCATGATCCATTTCGTAAAAGTGCTATATATAGGATTTATTTAAGCTTACCTAACTGCAACTTAACATTTTTCTTTTTAATTACACATGAGGAAAACCTCTGTGTACATTTAGTAAATTATATATCGACGGGAGAAATCGGATATGTCGTAACTTGCATTTTGGACTAAATTACTTTTTACCATATTCTTGTATAAAAAAATTCCATATCGAATGTTCGGGTATCGCTTTCCTACAAATAAATTTTTCATTGATACGACCTTCATTTTCTGTCTAGTTTTAGCACTACACATTACAAAAAATTGAAGTTTTGGAATAGTGTTTTGGCTCTGGTGTAAAGTTGGGTTTTGCAAGTTACGACAATTCTACTTTCTTACGTCGATATGAATACTAGCGTGTTCGGCGGACTTTGTCCCTCTCTGATAATAAAAAAATTGAGCCGTTACGGGACGCCTGGTAGATGTAAAATATGGAAATTGTTCTGTATAAGTTATATACATAAAAGAACGGATTACGACAAGAATCAGCTAGGCATAATGAAAAGATAAAACATTACAAATTTATTATATAACAAATAATATATAATAAAAACAAAAATATATAAGTATATAGTAGAACAGGTGGTGGACAAAACAATTTGAATGTTATATTTATACAGATAGAGTTCCAAATGTTTTTGAGTATGTCATTAATAGTGCAAAGTTCGTGTTTTGCGTCACGACAACCCGGTAAACCCTCGCCTACAGTTGTCTCACATCAAAACCCCTGACAAATTATATATCTAATCTTCCTCATAAACCACTGTATCTACTAGTGACATCCGGATAAAAATCCGTTAAGTAGTTTCTGAGTTTATGACGAACAGACAGACACACGTGGTAGAGGACTTTGTATATTTCTTTGTTCATAAGAGTGATGAAAACTTACCCTTCAGGTTTGCACACAGAGCATCTGCATCGGATAATTGCAAATGACTTTCATGAATATATTTCAGTCTTAAATCTGTGTCTGCTTCCAATACTGTACATTGCTTTATTTTATTTATAAGTTGTTGAGGCTGAAAATTGAACAATACAAAAAAACCTTTAATTGTGGAAAAGGAATGATATAGTATGTTACAATTTGAAGCATCTATGTCAGAGAGATTACAGTCATTATTATGAAGTACTGTGTAATCTCTATTAAGTGACCCTGTGTACTTTATAGAGTTATTCAGGATTATCTTTATATGGGGAGATGAAAAGTCAATAGTTTTTCACTACTGCGCCTTTGACAATTTTAAATTTAGCAAAAAATGTTGTATAGTTTGTGTATGCATGCAGTATGCTCATTTCTGGACATTGTTTCGATAGTATATCATATTGAAAGGAACCCTATTAATTTCTAAAAAAAAATCAATGAGCTCGCACGGTGGTGGAGGGAATTGGCTGTGCTCTAATCTAAAATGATACAGTATTGTGTATAAAATCTGAGGTTGTATTTATATGTATAAAATTTATTAATAATTATCTTTAATATTAAGCATCTGACAGAGTTCATAATTCTTAAAGAAGTGCAAGTGATATGGAATTATTCAAATAAACTAGTGGGCACCAGTGGTCGACATTCGACCATAGTTATTTGATATTTTAAGGTTTGAACTTTATTAGGGTTCTTTTGTCAAAGGGTATACTTCTATAATCAAAGGTTTTCATCACGGCTACTCAGTCATGATCTTTAATTATATAAACATTTAAAAAATCTATGTGTCAATGAAAATTGAAATTAATTATAAATTTGAAACAAAAATCACTAAAACTCTCAAATTTTAAGCAAACATAACTTTACGAAAATAAAGGAATTTATCGCAACCCATGACTCAATTTTACTCTGTTCATTATTAGAAATAGTGATATGGCCAGTATCATCCTTTGGAAAAGTAATGGATCCACAATTCAATCAAATGGTGAATCCAAGACAAAGATGTTTTTAATACTACCATTAGCTTTTGAAAATAAATTCTTTTTTGTTGCTACATGAGGTTGAATTGCAACATTGTAACCATGGAGGTCTAAGTCATGGATTACTTTTATGAACAAAATTTGTTTTTTGATTATACAAAGTATTATTTGGCTCATTTTTTTATTAAATCATCATTTGAAGTGAGTTCACCATAAAAAATAATAAATGTTACAATAATAGTTATATTTTATAATATCATTGTTGAATGTAGGATGAAAAATGGTAATTGGAACGTAAGAGTTAAAATATACATACAGTCGAGCATAGCAACCTCCTTCCTCCTACCTTTTTTGAAGTTCGTAATTATTTGCGGCTGTCAAAATGCCTTTTTATTTACATGTGTGTATATGTTGTGTAAAATACAAGCAGTAGTGTGACTGGTGCATATTTTAATTAATTTAATATACTTCTAATGCATTTTATATAAAATAAACAGGTTTCTGCACTTCTCCGCCATATAAACTTTAACTATGCCAAATTTCAAGTTCACCCGTTGACGGGAAATAGGTTAAAAAGGGTACAATTTTTTTGCTTCATGTATTAATATATAGATAGATATTTTAGTTTGTATCTTTTTGATACTTTTAGGTTAATTCCTGTCACCGTCAATATAGCATATTTCATTGTGATTACAAAGTTTCCTGGATTTAAAAGATATAGTTATACATTAAAAATGATTTCCAATCATACCTGATTAGTTTTTTCAGGATTTAAGTTCTTATTGCTATTTAACAGGACTAGAATTAAATGTTCCCGCACATACATACACGCCATAATATAGAATAATATATATTTTTTTAATTAAATAATAAATATCTTTAAGCTTAGTATATATTTGACGAATTAATATGACCAAACAATAATTAGAGGAATAAATTGACTTCACACATATTTCTTCGTAATTTCATAATGGGATAACAAGTATGCAACTATTTATCTTATAGTTTATATTTATTTTTCTTCTTATAAGGGGCCCGGCAGACTTTGTCCTGCCCTGATTATTAAATTGATATAAACCAATTATATAGCTAAACCTTTCTTGTGAATGACTCTATTTACAGGTGAATACTACATAAAAATATGTTCAATAGTTCTTGACTTTATCGCGAACAGACAGTCAAACACGGCAGGGGACTATGTTTTATATTATGTAATTAATGAAGAAGCTGTTATTTTGATATTACCAACAGTCAGTTCAGCTTAATTAACATGTATACACAAAAAAATGAGATTTTCCTGCAAACTAATGAATCAGTGGCCAGAACAGAGAATGCTCAATGCGCATTTACACTATTTTTTTAACCAAATCCCAAAAGCTACCACTTGCTCACATTTGGTCAAGGGTAAAGTACAGTAACAGTTAATTAAATTAGTTAAAACAACTAACCTGAAAATCTAATGAATCTTCATCAGACTTTTTAATAGCTCCTGCACTAAGCAATCCAGTAAGGTCTGATAGAAACTCCTCATCATACACAGATCTCTGCTCCCATATTTTGAATATACGCAGAATCTTCGGCCTCACTTTCTCGTCTCTGTAATATAGAAGAATATTACTTTGTTAATGCAAGTTAACCAAATTGGGGTATATAAAACTTAATCACAACTTTATCATTATGACTACATGGATCCAAGCATGAAAGTTGGAAGTAAAATCCTCAGTAATAGAGTGGAACTAAACTGGAACCGATTGCCTGATGAAATAGTATCTGCTAATTCTGTTCATGCCTTTAAAAACCGACTCGACAACTGGCTCCGGACTAATAAACTCACTTTAATAAGTGAACATTTGCAATGACCAAAACCGGACAAAAAATTTCGACACAGTATGATATAGATGTATCAGCAATTATGCTGCTTGTCTATTAACTATAAATAAATAAATAAAAAAAATTGTTTAAAGTTACATTCAGGTTTGAAAAAAAAATGATTGGATAATGGGAATCAATTTCAACCATGTCATACTATACCATTTGCACTTATTCAAACTGCTCTGGGCCATGGTTACTGTGAACTACCAATCAAATTGTCATTGCCGTTTGCAACACCAGAGCAACTTACTATGTAGAAAAGGACAGCAATATTTTGCATTACTCTCCTAAGAAATAATCATCAATTTTGCTTTCATATAATAATTATTTTATTTCCAGTACTAGCTGACCCGTGCAACTTCATCTACACAAAATCGGTTATTATCTGTTTCAATTATATTTTTGAAAGCGAAAAATATTAATAAGCCAAAAACCAAATTACAGTGACATCTAACGTTTTCAATTGTAAATCCAAACTATACAGGGGCTCACTCAAATATATACCCAGATGGTATGTGAGAAATCTTTAAAAATGAGCCTAAAATTCATTCGCAGCATCACCTACCTGGTCCTATTAAAATAAAAATGAACCTAATATTGGCGATAAATGAATTTTTCATATTACAAAACGCCTCTTTAATGAAAAAAGAAATGCTTGGTCTCTTGAAATTTGTTAGTGTTTACACTGTATTTACTTGCTAAATACACTTCAGCTATTTTTACCGGTTTTAGTGTTTGACTACAATGATGTTAAATCACAATGTGGACTAGGATAGAAAACACGCTAAATCTAGAGGGGGTTGGCTCTCAAGAGCAGCTGAAAGACATCAATTTGTAGTAACTAGACTTTTTTGTGACACCTAAGTACAAGAGCCAGTAACATTCCAGTAACATTGGAAGAACAAGAATTTTAGAAAAGCTGGTTCTTTAATATATCTTCCTTTATGCCCTTCCAAACAAGGTTCAGGATACCTGGTAGCCTGTTAACGATGGCTTTTTAATGCGCATCACATGTTTGCATTTCAAATTATGATTTGGATTTGAATGGCTATAAGTTTTCCTATGAGCTATTTCGAGGTTATTCATTAATTGAGCGACATCCTATATATGTTCAAAAGATAAACCTGATCAAGAGAAGAACCGGCATTCTTCTCGATGACAGAGTTGTTTTCTGAACCGGTGGTAGTTTTCACGTACATGAACACCTTAGCGCCTAAATTGAATAAAGTATTCTTGACTTTAAGTGTTTTTGGAAACTTATAACTATAATAATAATAAAATTAGGTACTGACCTAACCAACGGTGTTGCCTTCTGTAAATTAAGACCCCAGCTATCTACAAACTCGTAATTTTTCCTCTTGCTGTACTGAATCACATCATTTGCTAAATAAAAAAGCACCAGTCTTTGCTCAACTTTTACTCGTTTTAACACATTTAACCAGCTTGCAACTATTTTTTTGTGGTGTGTTCTTTGTTGTAAGCACCACGACGACATCGATTGTATGCTTTCCTGGGTGTCCTTTAGCTGTGTAAGCTTCTTTTCAAACGCTAATATATTGAAATCATCTGTTTCACCCATTGTTATTATATTGAGATTTCCTTATAGGTACATTTCATCTATCACTATTATAACACACATTTGTAATTTCACTCATTCATAACATACACTGCTGCCAATATTTACGCAAATGAAGCTCATAACACGCTTTTGATAATATAACAATTAACGCGGGATAGCCGATCGGCGTTCATCAACATACAAAATGATACAAATTGCAAAAACTAAATGGGTATATATGGAAATCTGTAACACATAATTTTGAAGACTTCGATATTTGTCGCTTTCTAATGTTTATTTAAATTAACAAAGTAATAATAATTAAAATACTCTAATTTCTTTTGCAAGAAAACAACCGCCATGTTATCCAAAAATGGCTGCTTCAGAGTAGGGATGTTGATAAAGTATCGATATATTGAAACAACGATATTTTTATTGAAAAATATCGATATTTTTTAAATTATTTGGGGGATATATCGGTAATTCGATATTAAAATTTGGATATCGGCGGTCGAAATTTTTTTTATTCATCATCATTTTCTTAGCCTTAGGTTGAATAATAGCTACTCAGCACTCAGACGCATGCAGTACGACTGTCTTATAATAGTTTTATACGCCTTCCAATGAATTTCAAGGGCATTCGTAGATCACCGTGGGGTTTTAGTCCGTGGGAGTCGGGCATAATCCACTCTCTCCCTGAGAGAGTGGGTTATGTTTGACTCCCACGTACTAAAACTCCTCGGTGTACCATCCGCCGCATTGTAGGGGCAGCCAGAGGTCAAGCTTGATTTCAAACCTGAAACACTGCCCCTGTGACAGCCTGGCGAGTGAACGAGACTACTGGGTACACGACCAGTAGTCTCCCTTCGCCAGTCTCACCCGTGCAACGAGGAGATGGGAGCCCCTGACCCATCCTCTTAGGTTCGGCCACGATGTTGGATCCAGACGGGCATTACGCCTTGCCCCTCTCGCTGCTCTTCTTTGGCGAAGAAGGCCGTTTCGCTGATCTACCTCACGGGCTCTATTCCATGGTACCCTAAGCATCTTTCACCATTTCGTGCATCCTGCATTTAATCGTATACCTTCCGTTATCGTCTACGCTGCCGCATTTTAGATCAATGAACCGAGGTACCGGAATTCGAAGCATGCTAGTAATAGTAATCTTAGTACATAGTGAAATAGCTGAACATATGAAATAAGTAGTATTTTAAAAATCTCTTACTAAAAAATATTCATCATTATCAGCCTATAAGAGACCCACTGCAGGGCCATAGGCCTCTTACTGAAGAAAAGTATGGACTGGTATGGACATATCACCATACCAACCCACGATGTATTGGCGATTTCAAACTCTGAGAGGGCCACAATTGTATGTTTTCCCATATATAGTCATTGTTACGGACAGCTGAGTCTCGTAATATTTATCTTATTTAAAATGTAAGATATATAAAAATACCTTATGTAGAGCAGGTATTATGACGTAAAAGTCTCTTAAATTAAATAAGTCTTGCGAGGCTTAACATCGTAAAATATATAACAAAGTATTGTGAATGTGTTAGGTCATCATATTTCATGTAAAGTTTTGTATGTTTGAATGTAGTTAAGTAATAATACTTCGAATAATAAAGAGTCTTACGTCGATTAATATAATGTCTTATCTATACTAATATATAAAGCTAAAGAGTTTGTTTGTTTGTTTGTTTGGTTGAACGCGATAATCTCAAGAACTACAGATCTGATTTGAAAGTTTCTTTTAGTGTTAGATAGTTCATTTATCGAGGATGGCTATAGGCTACATATCATAACGTTTAAACCGATAGGAGCTGAGCACTAATGAAGAATGTCTCAAAATCGGGCTATTTTGGAAGCTTTCGATGCGTGTTAATGTCAGTACTATATGCGTTGCCATGGTAACGCGATAACATATCTCTCGCAAATATTTTCATGGTTTATTTTGTGTTCCTATTAAAACAGTTAATTCTACGTTATTTTTGTTTCCAATTTTTAATTATACGTGGTACGTTTATATCGCAAACATTTCTAAAGTTTATTTTGTGTCGCTATTCAAAAAGTTTAGTAGTAATAATATTCATCCAATAACATAGTCAAAGGAATTAATCCATACTGCCAATTCTGAAGTAGTTAATATAGGTAGTTTTTTTCTATATCCAAGATAATGTAAAGGTATAAGCTCCAAATCCTCTATGTAATATTTCGTAAATTTTTATCTTCTTAATTTTCAAGACAACAGAATTCATGCTTCGCGGTATTATTTATCTTTCATTTCATTTATGCACAATAAACGAACCATATTACATAAAACTCTACCAATTTAACACAATATACAGATAAGTAAGACAAGATTACGAATAAAATATAAAATCCACTACATGACAGACTAAAATCCCGCCAAAAACTCCTCAAAAACTTTATTCTACGTTAGTTTTGTACCCAATTTTTGATTTGTGATATATTACGTATAATAAAAGTAAAGTGAGTGTATTTTATATTAAAAATATCCGTGATGCTAGAAATATCAACATTTTTTTAATTCTGTGGATATGTCTGTTTTTTTTTATTTGTTACGGGTAATCTCCGAAACGGCTGGACCTATTTGAACGGTTTTTTTTTCTTAGAAATGACTACGCTATTGATCTAGCAAGGTCTTAATAGCTTCACCGGACTACAAGTAATATTTGAACGGGAATTTTACGGACAAATAAGTAACTAATTAGCTGTTTTATTTTAAGCTAGCGGGTTCAGCAGACGTTGCCCGCCCTAATAAGACAAACTATACCTATACCTTGCCCAATAATCATTTTATATATTGGTGAAAACGGCATGAAGACGCGTTCTGTAGTTTTTGATCTTATCGTGAACAGACATATAGACAGACGTGGAACAGGACTTTTTCTTACACTATGTAGTGATAAGCTGTTATCCGTGCCTTCGTCCATGCGAAATTAATCAAAAATATGTTGTTCACTGTAAACATACACGAGCTGTACTGGACTCCAAGATTTTTTTATACCAAAAGGCAGCAAACAGGCTGACGGCCCACCTGATGGTAAGTGGTTAACGTCGCCTATAAACAACTGTAACACCAAGGGTATCGCTGTTGTAATTGAAAGTCATATGTTTATATGTGATTTAAATTATAGCAAGGTATGATAATAACTTCATTATATCGACACTATGGACATATTATATTTATATAATAAAAGATTTAACACACATTGTTCGACAATGTATAGCTTAATATTTTCATTATTTTCTTATATAGTGTAAGTGGGCACTAAGGGTCATATATAGCAGTTTAAAGTTCCAGTTATGTGGCTGATGATAAATCTCTTCCCATTCGATTCACTATTCGTATTCACATATATAATGTACAAGTACATGTTACCTGTTACAGTAGATGATGTGCGTGTGATACTTACAAATATTTTTGAAAGAGTATTATTGTAATTTACACTAGGTATGTGATCAAAATTTTACATTTATTTAATATATTTAAAAAAAACGCGTGCGGAGCCGCGGGCAACAGCTAGTGTAGTAATAAAGTTCTTATGTTGTTGATATGATGTTCTATGTAGTATTAATGAGTAAGTATTATGTCGCTGAATGTCTCGTACATAGAATATCTCACGGCGAAATCGTATGTGTTAATATATAATGTTTGTGCTAGTGTAACTTGAGTCATAATGTTTTGAAAAGAGTAAATAGTATGTTCTTATGTATATTACTCAAGTGAATAGCCTTATGTAACGATTAAAAGTATCGTCAACAATAATTTGAATTTAACCGCCAGACGAATATTATTATTATTTGAAGGAAATTATATTGAACCACCACGTAAAATGTATCGTCGATTCATGTTAACTGTAAATGTGTATGGTAAATGGCGGCGTCCTTAGGACACAAATAATGTACTAGATGTAAGTCTGTGATCGTGTATAACAAACAAATGCATATAAAACACCGGCCTTCAAGACACGATTACAAGAATGTAACAGTATTCTTATAAATATACAGTCCACTAAAGTTTGAAGTGCTACTGCTGTTTTATTGAACTTGGAAGAGACCTTGACCTCAATAGTAATACTACAAGAACATTTCTCAGGCTTATCTCTTCTCACTGTCAGACGATACTGTTACCAATTCAAATGAGTAAATGTACGCGAATTTTGTAGAGTTCCGATTCTGACGCGGCCGGGAACGGTCGCTTCCGCACTCGGAGCGATATATTTTCGTGTTTATTGTGATACAGTGTATACAGAGTGAAGTGTTCAGCTTTCACATTGAAGTGCCGATCCGACACGTGCACCGCAGCTGTGTAACACTTGAGTTCTTTTTCTCGAAATTGAGTGAGACTCTTCCTTTTTATATATTTATTGCATTGTTTATTATATTATATTGGTACATTTATTTGTTTACTCATTATTTTATCTATTTATTTACGTAGTTTTTTACCCTTTATAGTCGTCATTTCTTTATAACTTTATTTATTTCAATTATTTATTTGTTTAGTTATCCATTTATTTATTTGTTCTATATCTATGCAAATTATTTACCTTGCCTGTCTCGCTAACGTATTTCCTGTATTGCTTTCTTCTTCTGGTTCATTTTAAACAGCTCTCTTGATCTGCACCCGGGATAGACCCGCAATTAACCCGTTCGGCGTACCACCCTGCCCTTAAGGCAGGGAGGTTGTTTCGCGGCCACCCTCTTCTCGATCCACCGCGATGGATCCGTTAGCACTGGTAGAGTTATACCGCAAAAATCTCCTCGCGAGCGGTCTTGACCAGGAGACCATTAATTTAATTAATTTAACATATCATAATGTTACGTCGCAGGCCTCCGAGGGCCATTTCAATATTCCGACCGCGAACTCTTTCGCGACCTTATCGCCGCAGTCTCCTCTAGACGCGCGCGACAAAGGCCTACTAGAGGCCCCGATTCCTAGCTCTAGCTCGGAGACCGGCTCCGAGATGGAGCTAGACGTGATGGCGTCCGCCGAGCCGACCGCGACCGAGTCCGCGATTCCCGCGCCTTCTGCGCAAACAGATAAGGACGGTTATACGACCGTCTCATACAATAGGCGTCGTCCGGCTAGCCCGACGGAATCGGGTTCCGTAGGCCCAGCGAAAGTCGCGAATATAGGTGGCGCCCGTGTGCCAGCCCCGGCTATACCGTGTAGCAAACCACGGACGAAAGGACCTAGCTCCGTCCCGCTCACTCCTTCTCAACCTGCGGGTTCCGCAGGTAGAAAGCCGCGCCCCCCGCCTCCAGTCACGATTCAGGACAAGTCCCAATGGACTGCGATTTCTAATCGTTTGAAGACCCTTAAGGTCAATTATACGAATGCCCTTTGCACTCCGGCGGGCATTCGCGTAAAATGTCCCACGTCCGAAGACCATCGCGCTTTGATTCGGTTCCTTACGGAATCGAAATTAGCATATTTCACGTTCGCTCTCGAAAAGGAGCGCCTCCTCCGTGTCGTGCTTCGCCATGTCCCGGCCGAAATCTCGGTCGAGGACATCACTCTCTCCCTTCAGGAGAAGAAATTCCCCGTGCGTGAGGGACATCGCATGTACCACCCACGCACTCGCGCTCCCTACAAAATGGTGCTTGTTCTCCTCGACCGGTCGCAGGAGGGCAAGGCCATCTTTTCGCTCACATCTGTGTGCGACCTCAACGGCATCACCGTTGAGCCCCCACGCAAGACCCATATTCCGTCGCAGTGTCATAACTGCCAGTGTTATGGGCACTCGGCAAAGAATTGCCATCTTCGCCTCAGGTGCGTCAAGTGCCTGGGAGACCACGCCACGAAAGAGTGC
Source organism: Antheraea mylitta (assembly GCA_014332785.1). Classification (NCBI taxonomy): domain Eukaryota; kingdom Metazoa; phylum Arthropoda; class Insecta; order Lepidoptera; family Saturniidae; genus Antheraea; species Antheraea mylitta. The sequence goes on along the minus strand of JACEII010000025.1, from coordinate 689,459 downwards.
GAGCGCACTCCTGGCACTCCCAATCCTCCCAGCTGTGTGCTCTGCGGTAACGCGGGGCACCCCGCGAATTATCGCGGCTGTCCCCGAGCGCCGCGCACACAACGTCCCCGTCAGGCGATGCAGGCGCCCAGGGCTCCTGTAGCCGCCGCCCGTCCTCCACCTCCACCTCTCATGTCCGTGGAGGCCTTCCCGGGCCTGCAGGGCGCCCCCCGCGCTCCGGTTGCGCCCGTGCCCACGACCTCACTGCGCTCGCCACCCTCTGTGCCGCGCGCGGCTCAACCCGGGCGGGCCCCTATGGCCCCCTGGGCCCCCCGACCTCAGCCTCAGGCTTCTTCTAAGCCTCAGGCGCCGCTGCCACAGGCGGCTTATGCTTCATCATCCTCTCTCTCGGGTAAATTCGACTGGATAAAGCATTTACTCCGCGAACACGACATGAAGAAGGTCCTCGCCTTCTACGCCATCGTCGAGGTAGAAGAGGAGCTAGGTCTCCTCACTGCTCTAGCGCGCTTCCCGGCTATCGGAGCCACCATTCAGCGCATCGCCCGGTCACCCTCTTTTAAATAAGTCTTAAATTTCACGGATCTTAATAAAATAAAATCACGCGGTCTATGTCTCTCGTTTTTCAATGCGAGATCCCTTCGGTCACAGCGCGATCTAGTAGCTGACTTTTTGCGCGATAGACAGATTGACGTTTTCCTCATCATGTTAAAACCGAGTATGCGTAATCCGAGAATTGCGAATTACTGTATAGTCAGGAACGACCGTGTCACCCGCGGGGGTGGCACGTTAATCTATTTTAGGCGTTCGTTGTACTGCATGCCGTTAGAACCGCCCGCGCTAACCAATATGGAAGTGTCAGTGTGTAAATTAGGTATGACCGGTCACTCGAATATTATTTTAGTTTCCGCGTATTTGCCACCAAACAAAGAATTGCTAAGATCCGATTTGCAAGCGCTACTTAATTTAGGAGATTCAGCTATTATAGCGGGGGACCTCAATAGCGGGAACGTTATCTGGAATAGTCCGTGTACCTCTCGTAACGGGAGAATACTCGACGAACTAGGTAGGGTTCTCGCATTTGACGTCATAGCCCCTCTGGAACCCACGCACTATCAAGATCATTGCCGACCCACAGTATTAGATAAAGCTCTCTTAAAAAATATGACGCTTCCTGTACGACTCATACAAGTCGTACACGAACTTGATTCAGATCATCGACCGGTTGTTTTACAGTTAGGTCACAATTCAGACTTCACCCCGCCGTCGGTTAGGGTGGCTGATTACGCGAAACTCGTTCAATTTTTTAAAGAAAATCCGTCATCTAGTAGTTTAGACAGGATTCCGGACGTGTCGGTGTCTAAAGCCGACGTGAATTCGGCCATTGATTCCCTGGTTGATTACCTCCAGACCGCCGTCAGGGTGACCTCGAAAGAGGTACAAGCGGCGAACGATCGCCGTTTTATACTCCCTGACGACATGAGAGCATTGATCACGGAAAAGAACGCCGCGACTCGAGCTTACGACGCTTACCCGTCTGTAGAGAATCGCAATCGTTTACGTTCGTTACGAAAAACAGTCAAGTCTCGTATTTTCGAGATCCGGGGCCACAGGTGGGACAGACTCCTGGAGGGTCTCCAGCCGTCTCACCTGTCGTACTGGACTCTAGCGCGAACTCTCAAATCAGATATGGTCACTCCAATGCCTCCTCACGACAGAGGCTCCGGGTTGCCTCCCGCGTTCGATAGCATAGATAAAGCGGAATGCCTTGCCGCAAGCTTAGAGAAACAGTGTTCGCCAAACACTGATAACACTGACCCTTTCCATAACGGATTAATCGAATCAGCTGCGGAGCATGAACTCGCGTCTCCTCCGGCGGATACCCTAACCGCGATCACTTTCGATGAAGTTGCAGGCGCAATCAAGCGTCTCAAGCCTAGGAAGTCCCCAGGTCCCGATGGGATCAGGGACAAGGTTCTGAAACTCCTTCCTGATCGCATCATAGCTCTTTTGGTCTGCGTCTACAACGCGGCCATGTCCCAGGGTCACTTTCAGGCCGTCTGGGAAAAGGCCGTAGTGATAGGTATTCACAAGCCCGGCAAGAAAGCTACGCTTCCCGTTAGCTATCGCCCCATTAGTCTGTTAGATACCTTAGGAAAACTTTACGAGCGGTTCCTTCTGAACCGTCTTCAGTTCTCGATTACAGATTTAAAATTAATACCACCTGAGCAGTTCGGATTTCGCGCCGAACACTCTTGCACGAATCAAGTACACCGCCTCACGGAGTACATTTGCTCTAAATTTAACGCCGATCCGAAACGTAAACCGAAACGCACAATTGCAGTCTTTTTCGATATCGCCAAGGCCTTCGATAAGGTCTGGCACGGAGGGCTCATCCACAAATTATGTAAATCTCGCGTACCCGATAGGTTAATTCATATTATTCGCGATTATCTTACTGATAGGACATTCCGCTTCAGAGTGGATGGTGAACTATCGCTGCCCCACCCGATACGCTCAGATGTGCCACAGGGCTCCATACTCGCGCCCACGCTCTTCAATCTGTTCATCAGTGACCTACCTCGGTCTCGGGGGGTCGAGGTAGGTTGTTACGCTGACGATACCGTTATTTACACTTCCGGCTGGCGGTCGGACTTTCTTAGGAAACGCATCGAAAAAGCCGTTCATACTCTCGGTGAATGGTTTCGTCGATGGCGCATAGAAGTTAATCCCGATAAGAGTGCCGCAATACTCTTCGATCACACGAAACGCGTTAATAAATTTGAGCCCATCAGGCTATACGGAATCGATATCCCTTGGGCCGAAGAGGTCAAATATCTCGGTGTCACATTAGATAAACATTTAAAGTTCAATTCACATATAGACAGAGTGCGAAACAAAGCCGCTATGGTCTTGTGTCGCCTCCATCCGTTGCTTTGTCATAAGAGTAAGATGTCCCTCAGACACAAGCTCACTTTGTATAAGAAGTGTATCCGTCCCGTGTTGACATATAGCTGCCCCGTTTTTGCGCATATGTCCAAAGATAACTTTCATAAGCTGCAGGTTCTCCAAAATCGTGTTTTACGTAAAGTGACCGGTGCTCCGTGGTACATTCGGAGAGTCGATCTCCATAGAGACCTAGAGATCCCTTCTATCTGGGCATACGTAAAATCACTTACGATTAGTTATTTTGAAAAAGCTGCGAATCATCCCAATTCGTTAGTAGTATCCGCCGCAAACTATGAACCCGTACCTAACGCTGCGCGTTATAAAAGACGTCCGCGATATATTTTTACCGACTCTCCTGATTTAATCACGTCAGCGAACGATCAGTACCAGCCTGTCCCTCGAAACAGAGCGTGCTCACGCCCACGCCCGCGTAACCACAGATCACGCCACCGTGGTCTGGGGGTTAATTTCGCTCCCACACACCCGATTAGGCCTCCCACGGCAGCGGCTCAAGCCTAGGTTCGATCCCTCGGTAGGGAGCCCTTGAGTGCGTTGCTTGCGCGATACGGTTACACACAAATATACATCACTGCTACAACACTACACGATCACCCCCACACACGTTCACGCCTACACGCTTACACATGAAAGTGGAAAGGTTTACTTTTTTCCCTCATGGAACTGAAAAACTCTCAATTTTCCAATAATAAATATATGGAGGAGTTGTTGAGGCGTGTATGCTTGGTACACATATACGTTTCAACAACTCATACATATATGAATAGTTAGCTAGGTTAGCTAAGATAGGTCGCGATTTTGCATGCAACAGGCAACAGCCAAGCCGAGGTGTGCCGTGCACCCTTGAGCTGGTTGCCAAATAAAATCGGCTGAGTGCCTTAAGCGCTCGCCTTATTAGTCCGGTGAAGCTGTTAAGACCTTGCTGGGTCAATAGCGTAGACATTTCGAAAAAAAATACGCGAATTTTGTAAAATTCGTTATTACACGCTGGGGTTCAAAACCGCAGACATCAAAATTTTATGCCACTAGTGAAACTAGTAGACTACCACTACTTAAAAAACTTGGCAACTGATGGGCTGAAAAATATTGGTACACATAATTATCATATTTAGAAAAAAAACAATAATGATGACGATTATCAGTATGATTGAATAAGGTTTGTGGAAGTGGCTCTTAGAACTGTATTGATATATTTTAAAACATTTATGGTATAAATTGTACAAATATACTGGGATTAAAAACTGTAAATCAATAATAAGCTGATTTACATTTGTTTTTAATAAAGCAAACATATATCGATTTTTTTTTTAATATATCGAGGTCCGATATTGATATTATCATAAATTTCAAAAATACGATATTAAAAAAAAAAATCAACAGCCCTAGACTAGGGATGGCTATTTGAGATCTATTAATAGAGTTTTAGACATAGGAGTATCAATTAATTTATACATCGATTCAATTCAATGAATCGATCTCCGACACTATAATCAATTTTTTGAACATAGTTAAAAAACATCAAAAAAGCTCGTCAAAAAGGACAAAAATAAGACATCGATTCTAAACCGACTTCAAAAAAAAAAAGGAGGATCTCAATTCGACTTTATTTTTTTATAGTTTTAGCTTAGAACTTTTGACTGGGTGAACTAATTTTGATGATTCTTTTTTATTTAAAAGCTGGTACTTTACGTGTGGTCTCATTACAATTTGCTCCAGTTCTGACAACGGCATCCAGTGGCAAACCCTATAAGTTTTAAATTTGCTTTAAGTATGTACTTGACGAATACCTCAATATTACGCCAACAGATTTCGATAATTCTTATTTTATTGGAAGGGATGTACTTCAAGGGTAATTTGATGAGAATTTGGTTAGGTTCTGATTATGGGATCCGTTTCAAAAATAGCGGAAATCTTCAAATAGGAGCCTATGTGCTTATTTTCGTTGCTGTATTGCAACATGACGCAGGAATTCTAATTGCATTATTTAAGGTGTATTATGTGTGAAGCAATGATAACCGAGTTAGTGGTAGAAACTTTCGCGGATTATTGAAGAGGATGCGTTCGCACCCGCACCTAACGCGATACAGTGACTCACCTACATCACTTGTACACACATGATATTACCTCACATACGTGTACACTTTGCACATATGGTGGAAGGGGTTTATTTTTTCCCCTTATCGAACTGAGTAGAGTTGTTATGATCAGTTCGTCCATTACGGTCGATTCTTATCATATCCGATATACATGTATGCGTTTGTGAATCATGCAATTTAAATTGTATGATTCACAAACAAATATATTTATGAATCGCTTAGAATAGTTTAGCCAAGTTAGATCCGAGTTATCGGTAACACCCTAAGCCGAGCGGTGTCCTGGACCCGTGAGCTAGCTGCCTGAATAAAACGGCCGCATACCTTAAGCGCTCGCCTTAGTATTTCGGTGAAGCTTTAAAGTCAATAGCGTAGCCAGTTTGAGAGAAAATAAACCTAGTTACTAGAAGTCTAATTAAGATTATTATAAACGAATTTCAGATCGTCACCTTTATTTCTTGTCCACATCACGTAAAATACAATTGTTCTCAAATAGGCAGCAGCCATGATAAAAAATAAGAGCGTAAACGTTGCAGAAGGAATAAAAGATTAAAATTCTTAAATCCACCAAAAGGTTACTTATTGTATAACTAATTGAAACCATATAAAATATATTTATGTAGAGTAAAAATCGAAAGATATAAAAAAATTAACCGACTTCAATATCAATCAGATCAAAAACCCATAAGGCACTGAAA
>JACEII010000025.1:605669-668704 GCA_014332785.1 Antheraea mylitta | reverse complement strand
ACCAGGGATGGTGATTTAGGATCAATTAAACAAAGAGTCAATTTTTGGATAAAAACAAAACAATTATTTTAATCGATATCTGACACTATTAAATAGTAAATTGATCTTTTTTATTGGAATAAAACCATAAAATACTTTGTAATTATAAATATAGGAGTTTTAATTTATAATCTATAAATAAAGGAGTTGTGCGCGCGCGCTCGGAATTGTGGCTGTTGATAAAATATCGATATTATATTTAAAAATATCGATATTATTAGTAATATTTTATTGGGTGATATATCAATATTTCAATATTAAAATTTGGATATCGCCAGTCGATATTTTCTTTTATTCACCAACATTTTCTTAGCCTTATCCCACCTAGGTTGAACACATTATGTCTTTCTTTTCCACTCTCCTCTGTTAGATATCATCTCAGAATTCACACCTTTTATACATATGTTATTTTTACACACTTTATCTATATCTTTTTCGGTCTCCTCTACTCATATATCTGTCCACATTCATACTTAAAACTTTTCTAGTTATAAGTCTTTCATTTCTCATTATGACATGCCTATATCATGCTAACCTCTTATTTCTTTCTTTATCTTTTCTGTCACTGGTTATGTTTCCAAACTTTACCTGATACATTTTTATTCTCATCACTTCTAGTTACACCATACATGTTAACAATCGCAGCTCTGCCGCGTACAGTTTTTTCTCATCCGTTTATTCTGTAACCTAGCACTAAGATGCATGCAGTATTACTTTGTCTTATAATAGTTTTATACCCCTTCCCCATGAGTTTCAAGGACATTCGTGAATTGCATGATACCCTAAACATCTTTCGCCATTTCTTGCATCCTACATTTATCTTATTCCTTCCGTTATTGTCTACGCTGCCGCGTTTTGGATCAATGAACCGAGGTACCGAAATTTAAAGCAGACTGTTAATAGTAATAATCTTAGTACCTAGTGAAACAGCTGAACATATGAAGTAAATAGTATTTTTAAAATATCTTACTGAAAAATATTCATCATCATCAGCCCGTAAGATACCCACTGCAGGACCATAGTCAGTCGGCGAGCGCAGTCCATTATATGTATACGTAAGTAGCATTTTCCTCACAATCAAAAATTTAACAAAACTCGAAAAGGGTCTCCGCAACTTTTCCTTTTAAGGGGAAGGTTAAGTACCCCTCCCCCCTTCCTTCCAACCCATATCCCATGCCTCAATTCGACGGACGGCAAGAGAAAGTCGTACCCTCTATTTTATTCCCATAACATCTATGTTATCGAAATCAAAACATCGAAGTGTCGATGTTATCGACATCATAACATCGATGTTTCCTCAACATCGATGAATATCAATCATCCCTACAATACACATTTTGTATTGTTTTTATTTTTTTTATACTTGTATGATTATTTGATTAAAATCTATGATTTATAAATCCCATCTGAGAAGTTAGATTTTATATAAGGTACTCTGTGTCTGAGATCACGATAACGATAGAGAACGACCTATGAGTGAACATTAGGTACGTATCAATTTTAAACCGAACTCCACAGCAGAGTTTATAGTAAATAAGTGTATTCTTATAAAAATACTTGAACCTAAAGAAATATAAATATTTTAAAATAAATTATGATGATCGCGTGAAAATCCTTATATTATATACTCTACAACTTCTGTTATACCTTTTGTTTTGTTATTGTTTGATAGCCGGAAAAATATAAAACCTGCTACTGTCGCATGAGTCATTTCATAACAAAACTTAGTTTAACTTACAACATAAATTAGGATTTTATATGTATTTAGAGTTGTAGTGTATGTAATAATTTTAAACAGTAGTTCTATGTATATTAAAGCACTTACACGGACTCTTATTTATTATCAGGATAAATCATAATAACAGTAGTATGCCATGTAATGTTCCACCATCAGCCAATATTAGTCATGCAACCAAGTGAAGTAATAGCATGTGTGTACCAAATTGTATTACCAATACTCTAAGATCCTACTGCAAAAATGCTACTACATTCATTGGGTACATGGAAAAAAGCAAATTTTATTTCTTTTTTTTGTGTGGCCTCTGCCTATGTAGACAATTTCGTCAATATCAAATGAGACAGATACACATTATAAACTTAATGCCAAATATTCAGTGTAACAACATAGAATAATCTACAATAACAACATATCAACATAGATGAATCAGCAAAAGGGGATAGGCACTGGGTTCTGAGTGGCATTGAGATTATTTATAAAAATATATGGTAAATAAATATGCATAGCATAATTTTATAAATATAAACCAGGTAACATTACGGTTTAATATTATCAATTCTTATAAGATTACTAGTCTCTGCCCACAACTTTGTTTGCATTCTCAAAAGGAAAAAACATCCTGACTTTGAAACATTTTTCAGCTGTGCTCCGCTCCTATTGGTCTTAGCGTGATGATATATAGCCTATAACCATTCTCGATTAATGAGCTATATAACACTGAAAGAATTATTCAAATCGGACCAGTAGTTCTTGAGATTACCCCCTACAACGTCACAAACTCACAAACTTTACCTCTTTATAATATTAGTATTGATAAAGGGGTTAGTATGGTTCCACAGAGTTGATAATTAAAATATGCCCTCTGAAATTATTAATTATTACATTTTTTGAAAAAGTTATTTATTATTGAAATAAAATAAACTCTATACTTCAGATATATACATAGAGAATTCAAAGAGTGAGAGTTGCCATTGCAAACAGGTAACATTTAGTCACATGTGATAAACCACTTCTTCTTGTGTAAAAATGCCCATAAATAAGGATTGCTATCCCCTAATGATTGTTTAGAATAAGAGAAGATATAGTGTATTCATTATGCATTAGACAAGGATGGCAATAGCTAGCTGTCAGAGATAATGTACTATAATGTGAACTTTAATATTACTTTGATTTAAATTACTATTGTCGCCTTTTTGTTTTAGATCACACAAACAATGATTGAACTAACTGGAATCAGTCTCTCTGAAAGACAAAGGGAGTTAAATACCAAAATTAATGATGCAGCAAGGAACAAAATTAATTTTGAGGACATAAAATCTCAGGTTGAAATATCTGACGTTGACAAACTCTATAAGATTGGTGTAGCTTCCAAATACAAAAATGTACAATATATCACTGAGATTCTTAAGTCTGGAGATAGCTTATATATTTCAAAAGCTTTGAAATGTATTTGGCTTTATGATAATGAGTACTCTCATATCATAAACCCTGAATATTTTCATGAAAACATTTTCCCACTAATATCTATTAAAATGGCAAAAAAGATTTTAACAGCAATTTCAGTTAATGTGAGGGATGAACTAAGAACTAAAGAATTTTATAACTACTGTAAAAGAATGAAATATACAAAAAATTGTCTAAAGTTTCTCTTATTTATACCTGAAGAATTGAAGTTACAGGCGCTTAACGATGAAAATGTACTTGAAGTGTTAAATACATCAGATGAATATTTAAGATTGTTCATAGGGAACTCTGTTAATTTAGCTGAAGCCTACGCTAATACAACTTCAGATTATTCCGGATTAAATACTCTATACAGACTGAGATTTCTTTATTTTGTGTCAGGAGTAAAATATTTAGAGATGTTAAATAATTTTCGTAATTTTCATTGGTATTTTCATAAACAATTTGGCATAAGGATCTCCAGGGACATCATGAAAAAACACAAATATGTCATATATAAAAATCCAATAATATATTTACGATTTTTGAATAAAAGTGTATTAATGCAATATAGCACAGCAGATGATGCAAAATTATATGCTAAAACTATACTTTTTTATAATTATTCTGATCCAGCAGATTTTTGGAATTATGATAATTTTTGCGAGAATCATAGGTACATACTCAATAAGATTCCTTTTGACCAGAGGATGCAATTTATCAAAAGTATTTACACAGATCAATATCCTGAAGAAGAGTTTGAAATGAATATACTATTTTATAGAACCAAATTATATAAAATGATGACACCAGATGACAGGGAAAAGTGGGCTTTGCGACAATTAGAAAGTGGATTAGAACTGCTAGGTAGCGACAAAGATTTTAAATGGTATAAATTTATCGCTTTTGATAAATCTTTTGATGTGATAAAAAAATATGTAATGGTAACGGACAATACTGATACTAGAAATAATATGTTAGTGGTATTAGTACACTCTGCTAAGACTGAGACAGAGTTAGAGATTCTGTTTGATTATTACTATAAAAGACATGTAAATGAGCAAAAAATATACAAAGAGCAATTTTTAGATGCTGTCTTATCTGAACATAATGTCTACAATTTTAGTACTAGTTGTTGGGATGCCTTTAATAAAATATTGTTTAGTGTGCTAGTTAATTCGGATAACTTTTCTAGTAACATTTACAAGATTGTGGTTCTGATATATCATGTAATTCACGGAAAAAAAGTCCCTGACGTAATAAATACAGTTTTAGATATAGGATGTTATCAGGTAAAGGTCCAAAGTGACCAATTGTCTGGAGAAAACAAAGATATTGTATATAAATATGTAATGGAATATTACTTGGATAAAATTAAACCATTTAATAATAAATCCTATAATGATGAAGTTAAAGAAGGTGTAAAAACATATGTGGAATTAGTTTTAAACTTGTTGTACAATTATAATAAATCAAAAGAAGACATTCCCGAGATTGTGGATAAGTATATAAATTTGGATTTTGAATCATATTGCAACCTTTCTTTCTTAAGACAGTTTAAAGTGAAAGTTACTAAGAAATCAACTATGCAGTATTTGATAGATAGCTAGAAAAAGGACAAAGAAATTGTTGTGTCATATATACCATTAATGAAGGATGAGATGATTAAAAACGCATCCTGTTATGAATTAAATAAATTTCTGAAAATGTTCAGAACTTACTTTTCGAATGATCTTGCAACAGGACATTATTTAAAATTTTTCCAAGATATGCTCAAGGAACCAAATTTGCATTTGGGTGCAATCAAAACTGCGGTCTATGGTATTTTAGAATTAGGTGACAATGATCTAAAAAAAGGCTTCATAACTAAATATATTCCTACAGAGGCCAAAATAAATCACCGTAAAATAGATCGAAATGTTTTATATATACAAAAATCGATTTGTACCATGGCTTCCTATTGCCGTCCTATACTTCCGCTCTCAGACATTATGAAATACATCCAAGGTGACTACATTCGTTTCTGTTTACCAGTTTTCAATTCATATATGGCAAGAACGCCTAAACCTTTAAACATAGAAATAACGAAGTCTTTATTGGACAAACCATTATCAATTCTGAAACATGGTATACGCCTAGCATTCAAGTGCTTCAGTGTAGGGGATTTGAAAAAGATGATTTTAGATGTTTGGATAGATTCTAAATGTGTGTCATTGAGACCAATCATTTATACAGCTGTTATTAATAAAATAAATAGCGTGGACGAGAACACCGAAGAAGAGTTATTTGAAGTTCTGAAATCTTTGACTAGCAGTTTACAAGAAGATGATAATGAAAAAATATTTAAGCTTGTAACTTCTAAATCGTTACCTCAGCGTTTTATTGGGGAATATCTGGAAGCGGGATGGAATATAGTCAAAAAACTTCCAGAAAATAATAAATTTATTGTGTACAAGAGAGATCACATTATGCTTATGGAAAAAAATATCAACGTTATAAATGAAGAACTTATACATACAATTATTTACCCTTACATAGCTCTTCTGATCTCTTCTGTAGATCTTCCAGATAATCAAGATCAAATTCAAAACTTAATACATTCAAAATGTACGCTTCTTTATAAATATATTTCATATTACACTAATGATGATGATTTCTGTAAAAAAGCTGATGCCGTTATTGCAATAATAAAAGAGTGTAATGAAAAGTGGAATGCAGTGGAAAAAAATAGCTATATTTATAAAAAAATTCTTTCCAAATTTATTGTCAATCTTAATGAACTTAGTTATAAGCAGGAAGGGAAAAACTATGCAAGAACTAATGTAATATTTGGAAAAATTCTGAAAGAATTACAAGATACTTTCCCTTTTGAAGAAATTTATGAAACAGTTTGGATGATACGTATTTGTATTATTGCTAGGGAAACAATAATAGAGGAAAAAGTAAAACTGGAATATAATAAGGCTCATAATATGAAAGAGTTGTTAAGTACTTTTGCGAAGAAATTCGCGAATTTACTTATTGAATCAATTATGAATCGAAAATGTTATTTTTCATTATATGAAGATATTCAAACTGCTTTAACATTAAATTTGCGTTTAATATTGACTAATCTCGGCTCTAAGGAGAATGTCGACACAGAAATGAAGAATTTGTGCATCACAGTTTGTTCAGAGATTTTGGAATTTAATTCATTTGAAGGGTATATGTTTGCTTTAACGTTATTGACTCGAGACTGTGATCAGTACACATACATAGGTCAGTACAAAAAAAAGAAAAAGTATATGAGTTTAATAGATAAATTAAAGTGTTGCGAATATGATGAAATAAAGTGCTACATTTATGATAGATTTGATGTATAAGTTGGGAGATCTCAAGGAAGAAGATTTTATATTAATATACATTATGACAGTATGTCAACCAAGAGATGCCTTGGCTTCATCGAATACTGTCGTTTATATTTTAATCTCTGGATTCTTCAAATGTGTTATTACCAATAAATCAGATTAAAAATTAGCTAACCGTAGGTAATAAATACTGTTAATCAATTGTATTGGATCTCCCATATAAATTTTACATGTCGAGTTCTGTACAAAGGATTCTATTTGCATAATAATTGTATCTAGCAGTATTTTATTGTCATGTGAATCTGTATAAATGATACATACATGTTGTGCTTAATATTATTTTTGTATTATCTTTACCTATTATAGTTTTTCGAAACATTAAAGCTTTTTATTTTGTAAATTTACATATTTCTATAATTGCATTTGTATTACTGTATGATTTGTATGACATCCCCATACCAAAGTAACCTATTACTCCTCAACCGCTCTGTCACATCTCACTGTTCATTCTAACCACACCACATATCTGCTTTAACGTTCACATCTCTGTCACGTAATCTTCTCCCATTCGTGTATTTCGTAACCCAGCACTCAGATGCATACAAGATGACTAGCCTTAAATAGTTTTATAGACGTCACGTCCTTATCTATGTCCTCTTCGTTTTGGACCGATGAACTGAGATAGCGGAAATTGGAACAGGCTGGTACGGATACACCACTTAAGGCTATAGAAGAAAAACTAAATGTACCACCGAAGTCGTAAAAAATGTAGTTTTTTTGCTACTAATTTTCAAATAACAAAACAAGAAAAAGATAACAACGAAAATAGCAATAACACGTAAATAACAACAACAAAACTATTCTGAATGCGGTGTACTGCAAAGCGCAATTAGTAATGACAGGACACAGAACAACGTTCGTGCAATACGGGGCGAGGCACAGTGGAGGGTATTTGGAGCTTTCCTTTCATAGGACTTTTGAAAAATGAATTGTATTATTTGATAGTTTTAAGTATACAGTTTTATGCCTTAACTTGAACATAGAATAAAACTCACTACAGAATATACAAGAACCACATATATTGACAACTTCAGAATTGGCAGTATGGATTAATTCTTTCGCCTGTCTGATTGGACGAATATTATTACTACTTTATATAAGGTAGTTTATCACTACTACTATCTATGCTTATGGATAAGAATAGTATTTTGTTAGTACCTATAGAAATGATAGGTATCTATAGAAAGTATTATAATAAAAATTTCTAGTATTTTTGTTATATTATATTCTTTATAAAATTAAAGGCAGTATTATATTCTTTATAAAATTAAAGGTACGTAGTATCCTCTTAGTAGTTTGTGATTAAAGGTAAGTTTTCTGTTGTTATGCTTACAATTAAATCTCAAAACAATAATACTTGAATAAAGTAAAACGCCGTTTTGCTTCTTATAAATATTTTAAAAGTAAAATAAATCTATTAGAAACCTTCCCTCTTTTAGATTACTCAATATAAAATAAGTATTGTGACTTGAATATTATATTAATTATAAGTAAATAATTTCTGCAAATTTACCGGCGGAGTTGCATTATAAGTACGCATGTTACACAGTAATTCCGAAAGTACTAAATAGATTACTAACAGGAATTTTGAAATTACTTTTGTTTAAACTACCATTGTTTACTTTTTTGTTTTAGATTACACAAACAATGATAGAACTAACTGGAATCAGTCTCTCTGAAAGACAAAGGGAGTTAAATACCAAAATTAATGATGCAGCAAGGAATAAAATTAATTTTGAGGACATAAAAGCTCAGGTTGAAATATCTGACATTGACAAACTCTATAAGATTGGTGTAGCTTCTAAATACAAAAATGTTGAGTATATCATTGAGATGCTTAAGTCTGGAGATAGCTTGTATATTTCAAAAGCCTTGAAATGTATTTGGCTTTATGATAATGAGTACTCTCATATCATAAACCCTGAATTTATTCATGAAAACATTTTCCCACTAATAACTATTAAAATGGCAAAAAAAATTTTAACAGCAATTTCAGTTAATGTGAGGGATGAACAAAGAACTAAAGACTTTTACAACTACTGTAAAAGAATGAAATATACAAAAAATTGTCTAAAGTTTCTCCTATTTATACCTGAAGAATTAAAGTTAGAGGCACTTAAATATGAAAATGTACTTGAAGTGTTAAATACATCAGATGAATATTTAAGATTGTTCACAGGAGACTCTTTTAATTTAGCTGAAGCCTACTATAATACAACTTCAGGTCTTTTCCAATTAAATACACTATTTAGACTGAGATACCATTATTTTATATCAGGTGTAAAATATTTGGAGTTATTAAATAATTTTCCTAATTTTCCTTGGTATTTTGATAAACATTTTGACTTAAGGATTTCTAGGAACATCATGAAAAAACACAAATATGTCATATATAAAAATCCAATGATATATTTGCAACTTCTAAATAGAAATATATTAATGCAGTATAGCACAGTAGATGATGCCAAATTATATGCAAAAACTGTATTTTTTCATTATTATTCTGATCCAGAAGAATTTTGGAACAATAATAATTTTTACGAGAATTATAATTACATACTTGATAAGATTCCCATGGGCCAGAGGATGCAATTTATCAAAAGTATTTACACAGATCAATATCCTCAAGAAGAGTTTGAAATGAATATACTGTTTTATAGAACCAAATTATATAAAATAATGACACCAGATGAGAGGGAAAAATGGGCTTTGAGACAATTAGAAAGTGGATTAGAACTGCTAGGTAGCGACAAAGATTTTAATTGGTATAAATTTGTTTCTTTTGATAAATCTTTTGATGTGATAAATAAATATGTAATGGTAACGGACAATATTGATACTAGAAATAATATGTTAGTGGTATTAGTACACTCTGCTAAGACTGAGACAGAGTTAGAGATTCTGTTTGATTATTATTATAAAATGCATATAAATGAGCGAAAATTACATAAAGAGCAATTTGTAGATGCTGTTTTATCTGAACATAATGTCTATAATTTTAGTACAAGTTGTTGGGATGCATTTAATAAAATATTGTTTAGTGCTCTAGTTAATTTTAGTAGTAAATATTTTAGTAACATTTACAAGGTTGTGGTTCTGATATATCATGTAATTCACGGAAAACAAGTCCCTGAAGTAGCAATTACTATATTAGATTCAGGATGTTATCCTTTAAAGAGTCAAAGTGACAAATTGTCTAGAGAAAACCAAGGTATTGTATATAAATATGCAATTAATTTTTACTTGGATAAAATTAAACCATTTAATGATAAAGTCTACAATGATGAAGTTAAAGGAGGTGTAAAAAAATATGTAGAATTCATTTTAGATTTGTTGTACAATTATAAGAAATCAAAAGAAGACATTCCTGAGATTGTCGACAAGTATATAAAATTTGATTTCGAATCATACTGTGAACATTTTTTCTTAAAAAAATTTATAACAAAGGTTACTAAGAAGTCAAATATGCAACATTTGATAGATAGTTTGAAAAAGGACAAGGAGCTTGTTGTGTCATATATACCATTGATGAAGGATGAAATAAGTAAAAGGGTATCCAGTTATAAATTAAATAAATTTCTGAAAATATTAAGAACTTACTTCTGGAATGATCTTGCAAAAGCACAGTATTTAAAATTGTTTCAAGATATTCTCACCGAACCAAAGTTACACTTGAGTGCAATCAAAACTGCAGTCTATGGTATATTAGAATTAGGTGACAATGATTTAAGAAAAAGCTTCATATCTAAGTATATTCCTACAGAAGCTAAAATAAATCACATGAAGATAGATCGAAATGTTTTATATATACAAAGATCGATTTGTACTATGGCTTCCTATTGCCGCCCTATACTTCCGCTCTCAGATATTATGAAGTATATCAATGGTGACTACATTCGTTTCTGTATACCAGTTTTCAATTCATATGTGGCAAGAACACCTACCTATCTACCTTTATACAAAGAAATAACAGAGTCTTTACTGAACAAACCATTATCTATTCTGAAACATGGAATACGCCTAGCATTCAACTGCTTCAGTACAGAGGACTTGAAAAAAATAATATCAGATGTTTGGATAGACTCTAAGTGTGTGTCATTGAGACCAATAATATACACAGCTCTTGTTCAGAACATAACTAATGCAGATGAGAAATCTCAAAAAGAGTTATTTGAAGTTCTGAAATCTTTGACTAGCAGTTTACATGAAGATGATGATAAAAAAATATTTAAAATATTAACTTCTAAATCTTTACCTCAGCGTTTTACTCGGGAATATCTGGAAGCAGGATGGAATATAGTTAATAAACTACCAGAAAATAGTAAATTTATTGAGTACAAGATAGATCTCATTACTCTTATGGAAAAAAATATCAATATTATAAATGAAGAACTTATACATACAATTATTAACCCTTGTGTAGATCTTCTGTTCTGTTTTGAAGATTCTCCAGACAGTCGAGACGAAACTCAAAATCTAATACAATCTAAATGTGCGCTTCTATTTAAATATATTTCATTTTACACTAATGATGATGACTTCCATAAAAAGACAGATTTAGTTGTTGCAGTAATAAAAGAATGTATTGAAAAGTGGAATACAGATGAATATAATGGGTATATTGATAAATATTTTCTTTCTTCATTTATAACCAATCTTAATGAACATAGTTATAAACAGGAAGTGAAACATTATGAAAAAACTAATGTAATATTTGGAAAAATATTGAAAGAATTACAAGATAATTTCCCTTTTGAAGAAATTTATGAAATAATTTGGATGATACGGATTTGTATTATTACTAGGGAAATAATAATACATGGCAAAGTAACAAACAAGACTCATAATATACTGAGAGATTCCTTAAGCAATTATGCGAAAAAATTCGCTAATTTACTCATTGAATCAATTGAGAATAGAAAATGTTATGTTTCATTTTACGAGGATATTCAAACTGCTTTAACATTAAATTTTCGTTTAATATTGATTAATCTTGGTTATGAAGAGAATGTCGAAGCAGAAATAAAGAATTTGTGCCTCATTGTTTGTCCAGAGATTTTAGAATTCAATTCATTTGAAGCTTACATGTTTGCTGTAACGTTATTGGCTCGAGATTCTGGTCAGTACCAAAAAGGGAAAGAGTATATGAATGTAATAGGTAAATTAAAGTCCTGCGAATATGGTGAAATAAAGTGCTATATTTATGATAGATTAAATGTATAAGTATGTAGTTATATTTTTATAATCATTATCAAAGCATATAAACCATGATAAGCTTTGGTTTTCTACTATTTAATTGTTGGCAACCAGTCTTGTAGACTATTACTGTCATTGTCAAATGAGTAACGATATAACAAGTTTCTTAATATAATTTCAATGAACTAACAAGATGGTGGCCGTCTTGTTAGAACTTTCCAGGGAGTTTTTGTGGCAAGTTACAATCTATGCTCCGTGGTATTATTTCCGATCCACTTCACTTGTGCACAATAACCAAACTATATTACGTAAAACACCACCAACATTACACAATATAAAGCCAAATAACACAAGATTATGGATAAAATATAAAGACCACTACATAGCATTCCAAGATCCCGCTAAAAACTCGGAAAGTTATTTTTCATACATGTCAAAAATATCAGTGATTTGTAATAATCCATGTATAGTTAACAGTTACGCTGAACCGCCCATTTAAACGTAACAAATTCAGAATTTATTTCTGCTTTTAATGGTTTGTGACCACAACATTATCCAAATGTTTTACGGAAAATACGATAATAGTGGTTTTAGTATTAATCAGCATATAATAATAAATATATTTTTAAAGTGGACATGCCTTCTTAATTTATTTATCGATTAAATTTAAATGTCTCAGAAATGATGTGTCATAAAAAGGTAAGTTTTTTTTTTATTATACACTTAAAATTAAGTCGATTGATAAATACCGTTTTAGTTAAATTAGGTATGCGTAAATAACCATTTACGTATTAATTATTTATTAATTACTGTATTAATTACTTAACAGTTTAATACAATCAATCACATTAATTCCTTTTTCTATATCTTAAAACTTGTAATGGGTTTTACGATTCTAAATCTAAGTTTAAGTATACCGTTATGAAAAAGGTCTCACAAATTCTAACAGAATGCTCATTTTTTAAGAGTTTTGAAATTTTTTTATGAAATGTGAAAAAAAAACTTCAACAATTTTTTAAAATTCAGTTATAGATTTTCATCGTTCGGTTAATTAATGTTAGGATAGTTAGTTCATTAATATCTCATTGCACAGGTTTGCCGAATAGCTTCACCGAACTATAAGCTGTAAAGACCTTTCAGGTCAACAGCGTTCTCACATTTAAAAAAAAAAAACATCTTGTCAGGCTACCGCAGGGACGGTTCTCAGGTAGATAGCAGAAATGATCCCTTGCCGCTCCTACTATGCGGCGGATGGTACACCGTGGGGATTTAGTTCGTGCAACTCGGACAAAACCTACTATCTCCCCCGGGAGGGTGCGCATACGTAGGGACTTCCCCACGTTAATAAAAAAAAGTTAATTAATAGTAAATTAAAATCCAAAAGTGATATTTATTTTCATTTTTAAAAACTGAGTGTCCTTTTAGTGTACTTCTGTGAAAATTATTACAGCGGAAATTTCTTGAGATTTCTACTGCGACTTGTTAAATTTTCCATAACTTTTTGAAATGTGAGCTTATGACCTTTTGTATAAGAACGTGAATTTCCTTTCATATCGCTTTATTAAAAGACTACTATGCTGATATTGCTAAGCGACACATCGATCTTATTTACTCGTTATTGAAAATTAGCAATTATTAATCCTGGCCTATATTAAACCGAGAGATATGTTTCAATATTTTCAATTAAAGTTTATGAGCCGTCTGTGCGTGTAGAACTTTGATATCAAAAACATATGATACGCGACACTGATATACTTTTTAGGTGATATCTAATACCTTCAAACGAGCAATTCTTGTATATTTTTATATTTGTATACATAAAGGATCTCGGAAAAGGCGTCATCTATTTCCGTAAAACTTAGTAAGTAGGTAGTTTCGGGGACGATAAATCGATCTAGCTAGATTTTATTCATAGAAAACTTTTTTTAACTGAGATTTCAGGCAATGAAAAAATATAACTAGAATATGAAGGTAAATTTCGCCGCCGCTGTTAAAATAAAAATAGCTCAGATAGAAATTAGTAGCTTCGAAAATACGTGTTACCCCAATTCGAATCCGAGTGTATATATATTATTTTTTTGGTATAAAATGCTAATTTGGTAAGGCAAACCTAACAATTTATTTTAATTAAATAAACAATTTTATATTAATATTAATATTATTATACTCATAAGAGAGATATCTTTTTTAATTTTTTTTTATGTAGAAAAAATACCAATTTTGTGAGGCAAACTTAACAGTTTATTTTAATTTAAAAATTTCTAAAGAACTAAGCTGGTCTCCCTCACCCAGGTACTGTTTTTTTTTTTTTTTTCGAAAAGACTACGCTATTGTCCCAGCAAGGTCTTAACAGCTTCACCGGACTAATAAGGCGAGCGCTTAAGGCACTCAGCCGATTTTATTTTGTCAACTATCTCAAGGGTGCACGGCACACCTCGGCTTGGCTGTTGCCTGTTGCATGCAAAATCGCGATCTATCTTAGCTAACTATTCATATATGTATGAGTTGTTGAAACGTATATGTGTACCAAGCATACACGCCTCAACAACTCCTCCATATATTTATTATCGGGAAATTGAGAGCTTTTCAGTTCGATAAGGGAAAAGAGTAAACCCTTCCACTTTCATATGTAAGCGTGTAGGCGTACACGTGTGTGGGGGTGATCGTGTAGTGTTATAGCAGTGATGTATATTTGTGTCACCGTATCGCACAAGCAATGCACTCAAGGGCTCCCTGCCGAGGGATCGAACCTAGTCTTGAGCCGCTGCCGTGGGAGGCCTAATCGGGTAGTACCCAGGTACTGTATATAATATCAGCTGTAGTCAGTTTAGCACAACTAAAATATTTGATTACCAGGGCTCACTATAAATCGCTGTAAAATTTAATTTACTAATCGTCCTTTAATTGGTGAAATGTACGAAACATTACAGTTTTAATATTCATAGGCAAGAATGTTTAAGAATAAAGTACCCAAACACTTAGGCAAGTAATACAATGGAAACGATAATTAGGATTATAAATAGTATGCGGATTTATTGTTATTACTATTTCATAATAAGGTCTAGGAAGCTATTGTCCGTTGAATATACGATGAGTAACTATGGGAAGTGGTTAAAATTTATACATATAACAAGAATATAAATTTAACGTGTCTGGACTGGGTCTAAGCCTAGGTCCGTTCCCTCGACGTGGAGCCCTTGAGTGCGCTGCTCGCGCGATACACTCACATAAAATCTTACATCATTGCATCAACATTACACATATCACCCTCATACACGTGCACGCATACATGCTTACACATGAAAGTGAAAGGGTTTTATTTCTTTCCCTTAGCGTACTGAAATAGTTTAGAAAATTATCCGATACGAAATATTTATAACAGTTGTTGAGGTATGCATGCTTGGTACACATATATGTTCCAACAACTCATATATGTATGAATAGTTAGGTTGGGTCAGCTCAGGTAGGTCGCGAATTTGGCGGTTCGAGCCCCACTTTAAGGGGCTCGGACCGCGGATAGTCAGGGCGGCAGGGTCCCTCGGACGACTCCTCCCCAACATGGGGGGGCCGGGTGCCGCCTTCCGTCGCCTCTACATGGGGGTCATCCAGGCCATGGCCTCCTACGGGACACCGTTGTGGGTAGACGCCCTCAGCGCCACAAATATCCGCGCAGTGCGAAATGCGCAGCGCACCGTGGCGTTGAGGGCGATAAGAGGGTACCGAACGGTGTCCGCGGCGGCGGCCATGGTGCTGCCTGGCCCCCTTCCCTGGGAGCTGGAGGCGCAAGTGTTGGCCGCCGTTTACGAATATACGGCGGCCAAAAAGCGGTCAGGGGAGCCTCCGGCTCCCAGGGAAATAGAGGAGAGGAGGAAGGTAGAGAGGCGTCAAATGGTGGAGAGATGGAAGCAGGACCTGGTGGACGCGCAGTACGGTAGATACACTATCGACGCCGTCCGCCCGGTCCTGCTAGAATGGTGTAACCGTCGATGGGGCTCCCTGACGTTCCGTCTGGTGCAGGTGCTAACCGGGCACGGATGCTTCGGTTGGTACCTGCACCGAATAGCGCGCAGGGAGCCGACCGCCGTATGCCACGAGTGCGGCGTTGACCCGGACACCGCGCAGCACACACTGTCTGAGTGTGCTGCGTGGGAGGAGCGACGCCGCATTCTGGCTGCGGCGGTGGGTGATGATCTCTCGCTGCCGAGCGTCGTCAAATCCATGCTCGGCAGCGAGAATGTGTTGAATATTGTCGCCTCCTTCTGTGAGGAGGTCGTCTCGCAGAAGGAGGTGGCGGAGAGGGTCCGTGAGCAAGACCCTCACAGTAGCCGTCTCCGCCAACAAAGGGCAGGCAGGAGGAGGCGGCAGTTTGACCGCCACCTCCCACCTTAACCGGACCAGGGAAGATGGGTCGGGGGGGCCCATCTTCCCATTGCACGGGTCCGGCGGACGGAGGAGGCGGCCGGTGTGTACCCGGCTGTCTCCTTACAAGACGAGGCCCGGCGGCGGCACTTCTGCTGCTGGACCAACCGCTGGGGCGGCACGATGAAGTCTATAGAGATATCGTGCCGCCCCAACTATAGCGGAAGACGTACACCGTGGGGTTTTAGTCCGTGCGAGTCGGACATAACCCACTCTCTCCCCCGGGAGGGTGGGTATCCATAAGGGATTTCCCCACGTTAAAAAAAAAAAGGGCAATATTCGGAGCGGCCAATAACATTGACAAAGTTTGTAACTAGCGAATGATTTTCAGTGATTTTTCACTTCTAGTTTTTGTCATATGTACGCGTTATAACTAGTACCTGGGCGACCGAGCCTAGCTCGGTTCTTTAAGAAATATATTTTAGTTAAAATAAACTGTTAGGTTTGCCTTATAATATTATCATCTTTTCACATAAAAAAAGAACTATATACACTCGGATTCGAACTGTGGTTTCACTGACTTTCGAAGCAACTATGTTTGTCTGTATGAACATGCATCACTAGAAAAATACTGCGTTCATCAATACAAAGCATAACTTGGAATAACGTTAGTCTTTGTTTCATTAAAATCGGTTCGGTCTAATAAAAGTTATCGTAATTTTAATGACGACCAGACTATTAAGTACGAGAGAAAAGTAGATAGTAATTAGATTTATTACATTCAGATGTCTTTATTAGTCACTGTTTTGTGTATCAGGTTCTACGAAGACAAAGTCACAGGCACACTTTTTTTTTTTTTTTTCAAAATGTCTACGCTATTGACCCAGGAAGGTCTTAACAGCTTTACCGGAGTCACAGGCACACCTAATGAAACAATTCTTACGCACTGTCACGTCAAGCAAATAATGTGCACGTATAATTGTGACATAAGATATCATCTTCAGCTTTTAAAACGTTCTTTTGAGAACAACCTAAACCACATTTTAATATTAGATTATTTTCAGAACACGCTTCTTGTAATTGTCGTATATTTTAAAAACAACGGTTCAACTCTAGCGGTATGTCGTTACATACGCATTTGTGTTACAAGTTTCAAATAATATTTTTTTATTGTTGACGTCTGCTGTATATTGAAATTTGGCAATTACATCTAAATAAAAACACAGTTGATACAAACTTATTCTCAGTGTTACCTGAATACAGCCACTACCTACTTCGGCTTTAGATTTCTCGCAATATGTTGACATTAGCTCTATTTTATAGAAACATTACACACATACTTCATAACTCAAGGACAATTACGGTTATATTATCTGTATAAATAGTTAACTTTAAATTATTATTTTTTGTATTTTTATATTTACCTTTTTTCATTAATCGATTTTACTTTTTTCTGTTTTTATTTCACATTGAAATTTATCTTTGTTTTAGACATAATTTTTAATTATTTTACGTACTTTGTTAGCATCATATTTTTATATTATGAAAGATAATTGAAGTAACCGACGGTTTTTTCTTTTCATAACATCGATTAATGATTCTATCCCTAGTTATTAGTAGTATCCGTATTCCGTATCACAGAGTACTTTATACTATTGGAAAGTGCCGGTTTTATATAAGGTACTCGTAGTCTGTGGTGCCGGTCATAGATAAGAATAGTATACTGGAGAAGTGCCGGTTAGTCATTTTTCATTTTCCAAGAATTTTTACATCACTTTTTCTTATTATTATAATAGTAGTAATCTTTTTAAATAATATAAATAGTGTGTGTTATTTGCTTCTGATTGTACTCCAATTCAATATAATTAACATTGTGTTTTTTATTGTTCTTAATTACATATCATAGCAGTATTATCTGAATAAGGTAAGACGTCGTATGAATAACATTATTTCTTTTAACATTTTAGAAGTAGGTATATTAAAATCGATCAGGAAAATGAAAGATCTAAAGTATCGTGACTTTTAACTTTATAATTTCGATAAGGCTACTGTCGTTGTTGCATTGTAAATACAAAAGCTATACAGTAATTCGTTTGAATTGAAAGTTAACTTCTTTTATGTCTTAGAGTCAGTTTTATCCGCCCTAAAGTTTTTTGCCGAGAAAAATATCTACATATGCATTTTCGATAGTAAAGTCTGCAAGATTGGATGAAGCTTCATCGTCACAGCTATATGCATAACGAAGTAGCGCTTGTCTTTTACATTTTGGTTTGAAGGATTTGCTTGCTAATTTATACTGTTACACAAAGAATTCTTACTAGATCTAAAGGACTCCTTCAGAACTGTCATAATTTGTGCTTATCATTTCCATGTATAACATGTACGCCATATTTTTGTATAATGAATCACACATTGATATGAGACTCGTTATCAGTTAGATAAAGCTTAGGATTATATTTCTTTGTATCAGAATATTTTATGGATTATTGAATTGTGTGATTTTTGTAAAGTTCCAGTGGTATTTTTTGGTACAACTTACCATTGATGTCCATCAAATCGATGGTTGGCAATGGGGATGGAGAAAGGGGGGACGGGGGTAATACCTCCCCTTAAAAGGAAAAGTTGTGGAAACTTCCCCTTTTTACATTTTTGAAATTTTTAATTTTGAGGAAAATTCGTACATCCATATATAAAATACCGTTCTTGTCGGCCGCTTCCACAGTCAGCTCGCGGTAATTTTTTTCCCAATTCTAATCTAACCAAACTGAGACGAAACTATTTTATTTTAACCTAAAAATCATCAAGGTGATAACACACAAAACGCATCACTCTCGCTGACTGCCAAATGACACTGGCACATGATGCAAATGGTGTAATTCATTATTGTTACGTTAGGTTGTAGCAGTTTTGCATGACATTTTCCACTAATAATATACTAGGCATAAGTTAGTACAGATTTTGTTATCAATCATAATTGAATATACATATATACTATTGAATATAAGTGTCCTTGTAAACTTATTGAAATGAGTACAAAAGATTTTGTAAATTTATATAGAACTAGCCTCTGCCTGCAACTGTTTTGTGTGGAATAGAAACCCCGATTTTAAAACATTCTCCATTGGTGCTCGCACGTATTAGTCTTAGCAAGATAATATATAGCCTATAACCATCCTCTACAAATGAGCTATATAACATTAAAATAATTTCTCAAATAGGACAAGAAGTTCCTGAGAGTACCCCCTATAACACCACAACATCACAAACTTTACCTCTTTATAATATTAGTGTAGTTAAATGTTACCGAATGTATGACAATTTAACCACAGGGAAAAAAATGTTCAATGACTACGCTATTGACCCAGCAAGGTCAATAGCATAATCATTTCGAAAAAAAAAACCATGTGTTGAATAATGTTTTACTCATGTATTCATAGTAGCTGATTCCTTCTCCCTTCCTTGGATTTTAACAAAGTGAGCAGAGTCAACTGAAACCAATAATAAGTAGCCAAAAACCAACCATTAAGTTCCATATTAAATGTCCTGCGCCTATACACTCAGTAGATTCGACATGATTCAGGTTTATTTGATTTTTTGTATAATAAGAAATGATCTATATATACACTTATTATATATACATACCTATATGTACAGATTATTAGATCAGTAAACACATACTCATTGATATACCTTAACAAAAAAACTTGCTTGGAAAACATTAAGTGTATACAATTTAATTTCAAATTACTTTTTTCCAATTTAAACAAAAGAAATTTATGATGAAGTTGTATCTTTTTATTAGTTATCAAATATTAGGTATTTATTATTAGAGATATAAAATTTTTATGAAAAATATATGTGGGATAACATGGTTTTTCCTGACTTAGGTATAATATATTTTTTTTATTTTTTTTCACACTTCACAACTTCACAGCACAATCATGGTATATTAAAAATATATGGATACTATTACATAGTGCCAATTATGAAGTAATGCGGTTTACATTTCGTATAATGAGAGATTACGTGTACAAGTTTATTTACAATATTGTAAAATATTTAATTTTGCGCGTGCACATGGACGTGTGTATGTGTGTGTGTGTGTGTGTGTGTGTGTGTGTGTGTGTGTGTGTGTGTGTGCGCGTGCGTGCGTGCGTGCGTGCGTGCGTGCGTGCGTGCGTGCGTGCGTGCGTGCGTGCGTGTATGTTTTTGTTTTATTTTTCCTGTATAATACTTGATTCTAATTTTGTGCGAACCGAGTTAAGAAAC
Source organism: Antheraea mylitta (assembly GCA_014332785.1). NCBI lineage: Eukaryota > Metazoa > Arthropoda > Insecta > Lepidoptera > Saturniidae > Antheraea > Antheraea mylitta. The sequence continues at coordinate 648,253 of JACEII010000025.1, read as the reverse complement.
TGATTCCGACTTAGGTGAAAGATATCTATGTCATTAAAATATTTATTGTACATTGTAGTACATCTATAGATAATGGAATTTTGAGCATAGGTATGCTTTACGGTAGGAATTGTGAACAAGGTGGAGTTTCTGGTGATTGTACTGGGCACTCTAAAATTTAATTTGCTTAAAAGTTCTGTGCTATCTATATATGAATTAACAAGATCGTAAAGAAATTTCATATCGTTCATAGTTCGGCGGCATTTTAGTGATAACATGTTATATAACTCTAAGTTGTTGTTATACTCACAGGGTTCCTTTTTACTTTTAAAATTGAGGTATTTTAAAAACTTATGTTGTATATTTTCCAACCTGTTATTATGTGTACTAAACGCAGGAGACCATATCGACGATGCATATTCTAGGCTACTTCTAACGTAAGAAAAGTAAAGAATTTTGAGTGGTAGAATTTTAAAAAATGGTTTTGTGACTCTGAATATGAATCCTAACATTTTGATGGCTTTTTGATGAACGAAATCATAATGACAATTATAAAGTAATTTGGAGTCCATCATTATTCCTAAGTCTTTCACACAATTTTTACGTTGAATTGATAAACTATTTATGGTATAAGTATAATTAATTTTCCGCAGTTTACGTGTGAAAAGTAGAGTTACATTTATTTATGTTAAGATCTAATTGATTTAGTTTACAGTAATCACAGAGTCGATTTAGATCCTCCTGCATTAGGTAGCAGTCGTCAATACCACGGATTACTTTGAAAATTTTAGTATCATCTGCGTACATTAGATATTTTGAATGTTGAAAACAAGTAGATATATCAGAGACGTATAGATTAAACAACAGCGGCCCAAGATGTGATCCCTGGGGAATCCCTGAGGGAATCCTTTCAAAGCGTGAAATATATATCCCTACTCGCACTGCTTGATGTCTATTATGGATATAAGATGCGAACCATCTCAATAAATCACCATGTACACCGACGTTTAATAGTTTTTGTACCAAAATATCGTGATTTATTCTATCAAAACATTTAGAATAATCAGTGTACACGGCGTCCACCTGGTAGCCCTTATCCATTCCTTTCGTTATATAGTCTGAGTATATTGCCAAGTTAGTTACGGTTGACCTCTTTTTCATAAACCCATGTTAAGCCGCAGGAATGGACATTGCTAAAAAATTGTATATCTGATCGTGTACTAATAACTCAAATAATTTACTGAATACTGAGAGCAATGAAATTGGACGGTAGTTTTCTACGTTAGATCTTGATCCTGATTTGTAGATTGGTGTTATAAATGCCTCTTTCCACTTACTTGGAAAAATGCCAGAACTTAGGGATCTATTAAATAATACAGTAAGAGGAATGACCAGGGCATCACAACATTGTCTGACGAAAAACGAAGGTATGTTATCTGTTCCTGCTCCTTTATTGCAATCGATTGATTGCATGTATTTGTGCACTGATCCTGGAGTTAAGACCAGTGAACCCATACTGCTTAAAGAGTTAGTACTAGGGCAATAATTCATAGGACATTGAGTGGGACTTGCATAAACAGAGTGGAAAAAATCCAAAAATAAATTGCACATTTCTTCGCCATTATTTGCAGATAACACACCATAATTTATTTGTGCGGGGAGAGAATGGGATGTTTTTAAATTTTTTACGTAACTCCAAAAGACCTTAGGGTTATTTTGAATGGATAACTCACATTTCTTTACATATTGTTGCCAACAAAAGTTCTGCATTTTTTTAAACCGTGTCCTTAGGAGTGAAAAAGTATGGTAATCTGAAAATAAACCAAATTTTTTCCACTTTCGGTGGTATTTAGCTTTTTCTTTAATAATATGCATCAGAGGTCGGGAATACCATATTGGTAGATTTTTACTATTTCTTAGATAACAGGGTACGTATTTATCAATAGCTAATTTAATTCTATTATAAAAAATTTCGATTGCGTCATCGATAGGTACTACATCCAAATCAAGCTCCCAGTTATAAGAGTTTAAGTTCGAAATTATACTATTGTAGTCAGCTTGTCTGAATTTATAGGTAAGTTGCCGAGCATATTTAAATTCCTTAATATTTATATTTGGAAATTGTATTTCTAGTGCAGGATGATGTGGCAAATCCTCTTTAAGTATTGGGGATTGTGACCTGGTGACAACTGTATGAATATTGCTAAATACCAGATCTAAAAGCCGCTCATTATCATTTTTAATTCTATTGTACTGACTCAGACCCCATTCTGACAATAGAGTCACAAATTCATTTTGAGGGTCACTTAAATGATCAAATGAATGAATTAAGCGAGTGTGATCATCAAAAACCCAAGTGATGTTGGGTAGATTAAAATCTCCTATGAGCAAAATATTATCGTTACGGATACCGTTTGTTTGACAATTATGTAAGTACAAGTTGAGAGAGGACAAAAGGCGATCTCTAGTCTGACCCGATCCTGGCAAGTAAACACAAATAATGTGAAGGTCATTTTCGCTCACTATAGCACGAGACCTAATTTTTAAATGTAAAAACTCACAAGTATTAAAATCGCCATCTTCTTGTAGATAGAGACGCTGTGCGTTTAATTCACGCCGAACTAGGAGCATAACTCCCCCACCGACCTGTCGCCGAGTGACGCTAATCGCTTTAGATTGCTTAACGCCGCGGTCGCGACGATGTACAACGTATCGTATATCGGATACTTCTGCATCGTTGACACCTTCTAACAGCCATGTTTCACAAATACCAATGATGTCATAATCGTTGTTTAAGAGACCTAACCGAAAATCTAATGTTTTACCTCGAATACTACGAGCGTTTTGAAAAAACACTGTAAGCTTATTTTGTGTCATTGTTATAAACAGATAACTGTTTTGTTAAATAGCTTATCTTAGATTTGGTTTCGGACGCAAATGACAATCTAATGGATTGACGAATACAGGAAAAATAAACGTGTAACATGTGAGATGAGTTTTGTGTAATGTGTTCGATGTTATTATTTATGTAGTATGATTGTTGTGAATGAAGTGTAGTTTGTGATATAATTATTGACCGAGTGTTTAGTAGTATGATTACAAAATGTATTCTTGAGTTCAAGTTATCAGTTCCAGAATAATTGAAGAAGATGGACTGGTCTACCGGCGATGGCATGATGATGCAGACTGACTCGATTCTTCGGCCCGTAGATTGTTCAGTTGCTCCTCGTTGTAAATTCGAGAGGCAGCAGAATTGTCGTTTCTTCTTATGTAGATTTTTGTATTCCGGGTCCATACATAACGAAACCCCAATTCTTTACATAATGCCCTTGTTTTATTCAGAAGATCCTTGTTTTGCCGAGTTAGATGTTCATTTATATATATGTGTCGCTCCTCTCCATGAATTCCAATGTTAATGCTAGATAATCCTTTATTTTTACGAGCTTGGACCAGAAGTTCGTCCTTCTTCGTCATGGAATTAAACTTTACAATTACTGATTTTGTTTGTGTCACAGACTTATTACGTGGTGAAATACGCGTTGCGAAAAGTATATCTTCATTGGTCATCTGCACATTAAGAAAGTTAGATATAGATTTTACTATTTCTGTAAGGTTCTCGGATTTTTTTTCCGGAATGCCATGAATTTCTACATTATTGAATCTAGCACGCTGTTCTACTTCGTTCAGGTCAATTTTTAAAGAATCCAAAACTTGTATCTTTTCTTTTAAAATATTATTATCTTTTTCTAGGTTTTTTATTCTGTTCTCATAACTATTAATTGTTGTTTGGAGAGTATCCTGCTGATCCGACAAGTATTTAACACTATCTTGGAGTGGATATATCGAGGCAGTTAAAAGGTCGTAATTATCCGTTAGGTTAGAAATAAGCTTCATAGCTTTCTCCACTTTTACGTCTAATGACGATAATGACTCGTTAATTTTCGCCATAACATCTGTTTTGAAGTCTTGTAGTGCAGAATTTTGTTGTTGTAAAATATTGTCGAATCCCAGTTGGAGAAGTTTTTGTACTTCGGTTAAAGAGACTGTCCCTATTGTTGATGTCGATTCGATCACTATAGTTTCCCTATCCAGATTCGACTTACTGCAACAGGGTCCCCGCCATGTAGATTTTTTAGCGGAGGTCATTTTCCTGAAGTTTACCTCCCTGATACTACCACAATTGAAATGGTATCGCTTTTTGCAACTACAACATGTCATTTCTTCGTTATCATAAATTGGAGTTGAACACTTACTACATTCCATTGTATTTTATGTTTCCTAGAATAATAACAACACCACAATCACAGTTATTGTATCACAATTAGTAACTGTGGGTATTCGAAAATATAAATAATTAAAATCTCAAGTTAAACTAGAATTTAGTCTATTTACACTTGTTCAACACTTAATTTTCTCAATAAACAACGTCACATGTTCAAGTTACAAGTTACAAGTTTATTATGGTTTATATATAATACAATTCTTTTTTTGCATAAAATATCTGATAAATATACGGAGCACTACTCGTACACGTACGTTGACGTTTGACTTGAATACCCTTATAACGGTAATATATGGTAGATGGAAGATATATGTACACTCTTTCAACTAGAAACTTTTGCTACAATTAAATAGATGAGAAGATATGCGAAATGGAATACATGAATCAATTTATTATTATAAACAAAGGTCTAAACAAACTTTAGCAGCAAAAAGACAATAGTTGTAGAGTAGTAGAGTTTTGTTTAAAGTTATATAGCCCTGCTTTTGAATAAAAGGGACATACTACTACATAAAACCATAGTTATCACAGCATCTAAGGAATATAATAACATCAATATTATGTAAAACAGGTAGAATATTCTTCTGGGATTAACCCTTAAATGCATGATTTTTTTATTTAATTATGAAATAACTATTTCAGTATAGGTTTTGAGTCACAGATAAACGGAAAAATAATGTAAAAAATCTTGGTTTCAATAAAAACTATATTTTTGAAAAAAAAAAGTATTGTAGCCATTTGGCTACACTACGCATCTACAAGGTAGGTGATGAAAAATCTTACTCATACATAAATAAACCTATGGATCTTATGATCCATAGGGTTATCTATGTATGAAATGCAGCAAAACAGTTTCGTTCTTTGGTGTGGCAAAGGGCCACCTGACACTTGGTGCATTCCATCCGTGAAAACCCCTTGCACCCAGGCAACTTGCACCTATTTTTGGTATTACACTGTTTCTTATTATGGTCACCTTCACAATGCTTATGTCAAATTACCCGCCAATTTTATTTTCTGAAGACCTTCTTACACGTTTTTTTTTTCATTATGATATTAACTATGATATAAAAATATGTTCTGAAACACTCGTCACAGCTGTCACTTTTTAAAATGACAAAAATTGGTTTGTAGACTTTTGGGCAACAATATGCATTTAAGGGTTAATTATCTTTTTGTAGTAGAGTTAAAATTGAACAAAATGACATTAACACCCTTATTAATCTTGCACAAGTATTGTAAAGACAGTGCCATTTATAATTTTAAACAATTGTATATTTTTCTATGTACCTTCAAAGTACATTTTCGGTCTAAAACATAACTAACATTCATTTGTTATCCCATTATTATTATATTTAAAAAATGTTCAAAAATTTAAATACTAATTTATTAGACAAGAGCAATACTTTCTAGTCATAACAATAACATGATTACACATCAAGACATCAAGATAAACTATATTTCGTTGTGGCAAATTTCTTAATTAAGATTCAAACATTTATTTTAATTTACAATCATTTTCTTTTGTTTTAGTAATCATGATGATAGAACTAACTGGAATTAGTCTGAGTGAAAGGCATAAGCAACTCAACGCCAAGATAAGTGATGCTACAAAAAACATACCTAATTTTGATGAAATTAAATATCAAGTGGAGAAATCTGATGTGGACAAACTTTATAAAATCGGCGTCGCCTCCAAATGTAAAAATGTAGAATATATCATTGAATCCCTTAAGTCAGGTGATAGCTTATGTATCTCAAAGGCCTTAAAGTGTATTTGGCTTTATAGTAATGAATATTCTCATATCATCAACCCAGAGTATCTTCATGAGAATATCTTCCCAGTTATGTCAATTAAAATGACAAAAAAGTTTCTGCTAACAATTTCCATGTACGTAAGAGATAAGAGAACTGCAGACTTCTACAACTATTGTAAAAAAATGAAACATACAAGTATTGCAATTAAATTTCTCATTTTTACACCGGATTCATTTAAATTAGATGTACTTAAAGAAGATAATATTCTGGATAAGCTCAGACGGTCAGATGAACTTTTAATAAATTTCTTAGGGAATTCCTTCGATTTAGCTGAAGCCTATTATAAAACAGTTTCAGAGTATGATAAATTAAATACTTTATACAAACTCAGACACTTCTATACTATATCAGATGTAAAATATTTAGAGTTGATAAGTAAATCCAATGGTGATTGGAAACAATTTAAACGGATGGGTTTGAGGATTTCAAAAGATATAATGAAGAAGCACAAGGATGAAATCTATAAAAATCCGACTATATATCTGTACGTTTTAAATAAGAGTATGTTAGTACAGTACAGCACGGAAGACGACGCCAAGCTTTATGCCAAGACCATAATTTCTTACGAATATCCTAAGGTAACTGACTTTTGGAACAAAAATTTAGGATATAATCATTTTTATGATAAATATGCCTATCTACTTGATAAGATTCCGTTAGACCAGAGACTGCAGTTTATTAAAAATATTTACACAGAGCAGTATCCAGGTGAAGAGTTTGAAATGAGTAAAGAATTTTACAATGCAAAATTATATAGATTGATGACTCCAGAAGAAAGAGAGAAATGGGCTTTAAGCCATGTACAAAGGGATTTAGAATTTTTTGGCACTGGTAGAGATTTCCTTTGGTATAGATTTGTCTCATTCAATAAAGCTTTCGTTGAAATTCAAAGATATATTCGAATTGCTGTTAATATTGATGTTAGAATAGAAGTAATATTAGTATTAGTGGAATCTGCCAAAACTGACCGTGATTTGGAGATTCTGTTTGATTATTATTATAAGAGGCATATTAATGAGCAGGGACGCTATAAAGAGCGTTTTGTAGACGCTATTATATCTGAACACAACATCTACAATTTCGGTGAAAGTTGCTGGAATGCATTCAACAAAATATTATTTAGTTTAGATGTTTACAATATTTTGGACTGTGTTAGTAAAAGTAATTACAAATACATAGCCCTAATATACCACATTATTCATGGGAAAGAAGTTCCTGAGGCATTAACAAAGTGTATAGATTCGGGAATTTATATGTACGCATTCAAAACAGAAACTGACAAATTAACCAAAGAAAATGAAATCATTGTTTATCAATACTTGCTACAATTTTATTTTGATAAAATATCATCGTTTGATCACAAACTTTACGATGACGAAGTTAAATTTGGTATTAGAAAATATATTCACTTTGTTTTAGACCTAATGTTTCAATATAAAAAACTGAAAGAAGATATTCCTGAGATTGTCAATAAATATATACAGTTAGACTTTGATGAGTTCCGGAACCATCTGTTATTAAGACTAAATAAAGAAAAAGAACTGACACATGAACTTTTAATGCGTTATTTGAAAAAGGACAAAGAACTCGTTATTTCTAATTTGCCCTTGATAAGTAATGACATTAAGAATTTATATTCATCCGTCAAATTAACTACTTTTTTGAAAAAAATACGGACATATTTTTTAAACGATCTTGCATTAATTTTTCTGAAATTGTTCGAAGAAATTCTCGCCCAAGAAAATGTAAATTCAAAGTCTGTTAAAATGGCCATACACGGCATCTTTGAATTAGCTGATATGGACTTTAAAATAGATTTTATGACTAAGTATGTTCCGGAAGAGGCTAAAATAGATCACTCTAAGGTCGACCGAAAAATATTATACATCCAAGAAGCAATTTGCAACATGCTTTGCTACTCACGGCCTCCAGTTCCTCTGCCACACGTAACGAAATATATTAAGGGGGATTTTGTCAAGTTTTGTTTGCCAATGTTCTATTCATATTTGGCTAAACTACCTAAGCCTGTGTGTTTAGAGTTTGTAAAATCATTGCTAGATAGACCAATATCAGTGCAAAAACACGGACTACGAATGGCATTCGAATGCTTTAATATAGAGGATTTGAGAAGAGTAATTTTGGATGTTTGGAGTTATACTTTTAATGTGTCATTAAGGTCAATAATTTTCACATATGTATATAATAAAATACGCGACTTAGATGAAAACGACCAGGACCAGTTATTTGAAGATCTCAAATCATTCACTAGTAGTCTAACCCAAGAAGATGATGTGGAAGTTTTCACACTTATAACATCCGATTCTTTGCCTCGACGATTTATTGGTGATTTAATTGAAATAGCGTGGCCTGTAGTTGATAGCTTTCCGTCTAATAAAGAAATGTATATAGAACGCAGGAGGAATGTCATCGATTATATGAATCGTAACATCCATTTGTTAAAAAAGGACGCTGTAGAGCCAATTGTTTACGATCACATTGATCTCATGTTAAAACAAGAACAAATAAATCATTGCTATGAAAATCCTGCAGTAGGACATTTAGTGCAGTCTAAATGGAAACTTCTTCATAAATACGTCACATTTTTTGTTGATGAAGACAATTTCCATAGGGTAGCTGATTTAGTGATGGACGTTATAAAAGAATCAATTAGAATTTGGGACAAAGTCGATAATAATAAGTACGTCGTAAAAGAATTTGTTTCGGATTTCGTTACGTATTTTAATTGTTGTAGTTATGAGCACGAATTTGGAAACTATGCAAAAATTAACATAATATTCGAACGGATATTGAAGGAATTACAAGATAATTTACCTCCTAAAGAAATGTATGATGTATTTTGGAGTATTCGTGTTTCTGTCATAACTAGAAATGTAATAGCAGATGGGAAGAAGCATCTGGAACATGATATGAATCGAAATGTAACAGCCCTAGAGTGTTTAAATACTTTTGTAAAGGAATTTTCAAATTTATTTATTACGTCAATTAAAGATCGACACTGTTTTGTGTCTCTTTTCGATGTAATTAATGATAAATTATACACTAATTTGCGTTACATATCAATGTATTTAAATGACAGTGAAAGTGATATTGAAACTAAAATAAACAACGCATTGGTCCTTATTTGTTTGGATATGTTAGAATATAAATATCTTGAAACATACATGTTTGCTGCAAAGTTGTTGCCTTGTGACATTGACAGTTGCACAGATAAAGAAAATTATCTGAAAATAATACATAAATTAAAGTCTTGTGAGTTTAATGAGGTACAGTTTTACATGTACAGGAAATTTGTAAATGCAGATTATATATATAGAAATTTTATATTGCCCTTAAGACAGGAAATTATATAACCTCGTTGTTATTATTTAGTATTAAAAATAGTTGTTATACTCTTGATTTATTAAGGGAACTTGTTTAATCACACTGATGGCTTTAATGCAAGGGTGTAACCTCGATGAGGAATTACTTGAGTAACGCAGATTGCCATAAAGAATAACCAAACATTAATATTCTTAAATAATAACGTATTTTTTTCTGACGTTTCCTTACTTTGCTTCCCCCTTGCAGTAAATTTTATTTCCCTTTTTTAAAACTATTATTTAAGGTTAAGATTAATCATTTATATTTGTTTTTGTATACTTATATTTTTATGTGTGTTTTATATTTTGCATATGATACATTAAATTTATTTCTTATTAAATTTTCTTTTTATTTATCTCCTTTTTTATAGCAAGGAACCCAGATGCTAAGTAACATATGGAAAGCTTTACCTATATGAGATTGTTGGTAGCAAATAAACACGCTTAAATGTTCAAATATAAAGTTTTTGTGAGAGCCATAGAATTGGCCGTCACTCTGATTTGCGTAGAAAAGTAGTGTCACGGGTCGTTATGTGCTCAGACGTAAAGGAGTCCCATAAACGATCATATACGATGCGATCCGATTACCAAGAATCATCTAAATATGTACAGAGACAGAACAAATACATAGCTCTGGCATATATTCACTTACTTATTTGTACTACCGCGCGCTGTTCTCTCGACCGACGGCGCGGCGTTGCAGACACCTATAATTGTATCATTATTATCTGCTACTTTATCCATACGTACGCAAAAAGAAACGAATGTTATGGAATATATTTAGTTGTATTAATCGCTCATAAGTATCACCTCCCTTATTTTATTTGAGCAAACTGGTTGGAGTTCGTGTTCCTGTTCCCCCTCCTTAGACCTGTCTTTGAGTACGAATGAAACCTCTTCCATTTCAATTATTAAAGTGAAACTTATGGGATAGATTTTAAATTCTGATCCACGATTTTTTGTGTGATGGAAACTGGTGAGAAAGACATTACGTCCGGTACTTTAGTGTTAAAATCATCGTTTCTTGTCTGAACACCTACGTTAAGCAACGTCGGGCGCGGATGGATGACCGCCAGGAAACACGTGTCTAATTAGTTTTTGTTGAATTTGACTAGATTATCGCTGGTACCCACTTACAAATAACACTTCTGTGTATTTACAGATAAGGAAAAAAACTTAAGCCATCACGGAACAACTTGCAGATGTGAATTATCAAAATTGTATGCATAAAAGAACAGATTACGGCAGAAATCCGTTATGGCATAATGAAAAGATAAGACTAAAAAAATTACGAGTTTTATAAAATAATGACTGTTTATTTATTTTATTATATAAATATTCATTTTTATTAAATAAAAAAATTCAACTAGGCGCTGGCGTGATGTGTTGGACGACAATTGTCAAAGGGCGTTAGGTCGTCGGCGCGTGCCACGTAACAGAACAAGTGGCCTACAAGATAGGATTGCAAATGTTTTTGAGTATTTCTTTAATAGTGCAATGTTTGTGTTTTGCGTCGCCACGCCAACAATCAGGTTTGCCCTCCGCCTATAGATGTTTCACATCAATAAGGGCGTATAAAGCAGAGTAATTTTAACGAGAATGAGAGAAGTGTTCTTTCCGTAAATTTGGTGAGAATTTGTTGTAAGATAACACTCCGACAACGGCTATGGCTCAGCGTCAATTGTCAAAGCTTATTAGTTCGAATCCTTGCGACTAATTGGGAGCTTTCAGTGAAGAAAATCAACTTAATGAAACCATAAAATGATTGTATGGCTTTTCCAAGCCGGCGTAGCTAGATATCATCTTCTGGTTAAAAATCTTGTTCAAGTATCTGTAGGTGTGTTCTATCCTCTATATTTAAGAGCCACTTTAGTGTGTTACTGTTTTAAATTACGTTATCATTTAATACCAGATATGATTGTGGTCAACCGCTAATACTTACAAAGTACTAAAAAATGGCTTGTTTCATTACAAGCTATAACACAACATTTATTAATGATTCATACGAAAAATTATCACCACAATAAAAAGAAATAGTCATCGTCAAGTATCACTTACTTAAATACAACAATTTTAACATAAGTTTAAATAAATGCCATAAAGATAGAAGTTACAGACAGTTAATTACTAATCTAGGTACTTCAGCGGCGAGGCGAAAATTGATGGCTTTCACGCCATTATACGCAGTGCAGGATACGTGTCAGCATTAACAGTATCCTGAGTGCTGTAGCAAACAGGTGGAACAGTCCCATACTGGTACATTGGATACGCCTACATACCACGTTATAATAATAATCAGTTCATAATTCTAGTGGATGTAAGTACTAAGATTAGTTTTTAAGTTGTGTGTATACTAACCAGATAGACATTTGTCTGGAATAAAATATAATTTTGAATCTTTTTTCTGAATATTTTATTCTATATAGTTGTAAAGAAGGACGCAATTTAATTTCTATACTAATTAAAAGTACTTGTTTGTAGTAAATGTGTACCCGATTAGGCCTCCCTCTGCAGCGATTCAAGCCTAGGTCCGATCGTTCGGCATAGAGCCCTTAAGTGCGCTGCTCGCGCAATACAATGCCCCGCTGAAGCTATTTTTGGTATCAGCATGAATGGGTCGGCTCCTCTGGGGTAGTACCACCCCTCTCACAGATAACCGACGTGAAATAACAGTGCTTGCATTGTTGTGTTTCGTTCGGTCAGTGAGAGAGCCGGAGGCCCACGTCCCTTCCTCTTTCCTTCTTTCCCTTTCCTTCCCCTCCTGCATCTCCCATATACAGGCTGGCAACGCACTTGCGACGTCCCTGATGTCGCTAGTGTCTATGGACGGTGGTGATCACTTAACATCACGTGACCCGCCAGTTAGTTTGCCTCCTTTGATATAAAAAAAAAAAAAACAAAATCTTACGTCACTGCGATAACATTACACATATCACAAACACGCTTGCACATGAAAGTGGAAGGGTTTTATTTCTTTCCCTTATCGAACTGAAATGAATATATTTGGGGTGTAACGGGTATCAAATAACATCATAAGACTTGAGACACCCAAGCCAACCTCACCTGTACGTGGTGCACCCTGCTGAATAACGAACGAGGCAATGGCCAAAGGAGGGTGGTAGGGTTTTACAGCCTGACTGGAGTTGTTAAAGTATGTGGTGGAAATTGTTGTGAAAATATAGATATTTAGCGGTAAGAGTTAGAAACGGAACTTACCGGGTCGTTGGCTGGTTCTCTGCCTCCACCACAAATTACAATAGTATTTATACCGATTAATACCATCCCGGTAGTTCTTACACTGATTAAATTAGCGTTACCAGTATGTATGCTTGGTACAATTATGTTCTAACAACTCATATATGTATGAATAGTTAGCTTAGGTCAGCTCAGATGGTTTGCGAATCGCACGTATCAGGCAACAATCCAAGCCGAGGTGTGCCGTGCATCCTTGAGCTTGTCAAATAAAACCGGCTGAGTGCCCTAAGCGCTCGCCTTAGTAGTCCGGTGAAGCTACTAAGACCTTGGTAGGTAATCAGTTCGAGAAAAAAAAACCTTTAGTATAACTAGCTTTGTATGAATGTAAATATTAATGAAGAAAATAAGTCTGAATCTTCCCTTTACATTACAAGCTTATAATGAAACCGAATGGCCATCAAATTGAACTTTGAAGTAGTGGTGGACGAAAGGCTAGCGTGTTAAGCACCGCGATTGTTGGCATAGGTTCGAATAGCTGTGAGTGGGTCGGACCTTTCGGTGAAGGAAAATATTGTGACGTATGGTCCTTTTTAAAGCCAGCTTGACTAGCTACAGCCCTCAAATTGAAAATCAGTTGCAAATCCTATATTCCGACTGCAACATTTAGGCACGAACCCTCCTCAAGATTTAGGTTTCTAGCCGTTTCACTTGTTTTCACTACTCTTTGTTGTGTTCATCAAGCAATAATTTTAGTTCATTTTTGCTCATTGTATTTTCTGACGTATTTCTAAAAACATCGGTATTTTCGATAGCAAATAGAACTGTATATTGTATTTATTAAATGTATAACATTCGTAGGATTTTTCAAGCGCACTCTGTAAATAAACTAACTTTGTCAAGTATTTTCCTTTAGTCTGTTCCGTTGCTGGTACAACAATTGGTCAGCGTTAGAAAAATCCTGTCTGAAACTCTCCTTTTCCTGTTTTACCTATGGAAATACAAAGAAATAACTATTCATACGGCTTACTTCGATTACATCAGTGTTTCAAAACCTTTTTTAGGGCATGCTTAACATGTCATGCCACCTTACATTTGTAAAATTTTTAGGACGCATAAATAATTTTTAACCTTTTAAAAATTGTTTTGTTCCCTTAAGAAATATAATAGATTAGTTTTGGGTAGAGATCACTATGATATTGTTATCAAGACATCGTAAGTAATATTTCAAAACATATAATGAAAAACTTACTTGACGACTTACCCAGTTGATATTTTGGTAAAATCAAACGATATTATATCAAACGATATTATACCTGATAATTGAGTCGTATAGAATCAAAGGTGGCCATTTCACTTTTTGGGACTTTTGAGTTAATAATGCTAAAAAAATCAGTATATTGAAACTTAACAACTCGCTCATGCATTTCTTAAACAAACATCTCTACCACAAAGTATCGATACTTTTTTCGTGTCCCTAATATTGACGTTTCGATGTTCTATGCTCATATAATCGACACATCGATGTAATTGTAATTAAAATATCAATATTTTGCAACTATGTATCGATGTTTAACTATCATCGATGAACATCGATCATCTCTATTTTTTAGTCATTTTACATTGTTGCACCATATTATTATTTATTACTCCGTAGAAGTAGTGTGTTTTGCTTTTGGTTATATTCTTTATAAAGTTAATAAAGTTACCTTTTTATTACATCTCAAAGGAATTGTATCTGAATAAGGTAAGATACAGTATATATTAAATTGTTTCTTATAATTATTTCAAGTAGTGAATTACATCGACCAGAAAAAATTCTTTTATATATTTATCGTTCATCATAGATGTAAATTATTTTGGGACTTGAATATTTAAGATAAGTATTCTTGCAATGTTGCCGGCGATGTGAGGTTATAAGTAAAATAGTTACAAAGTAATATTATAAAGTTACTTTTTACATGTTATAGAGTTAGTTTATAACACTCACCGGTTTAGCTTTCGAGCAGCGGATTGATATTTTTTTTACAGAAACTTTAGATTATTATAAGGACCACACACGCAAAGTTTCAACATGCGGAGAGGAGTAGTTAGTTTTGGAGAAAAAAATAATTGGAAAATTATTTTTGCAATATTTACGCATTCCTACCACAGATAACATAGACTTCTTCCCATTGAGAATTTTGTTTTACCGATGGTTAAGTCGTCATACGTTAGGTAACATTTTATTTTATAAAAATTTACAAAATAAATATATTTTGTACTCATTTCAATAGGTTTTCATGCACACTTATATTTTACAGTTTATATGTGTTAAATTACCATTGATAACCAAATTTGTATTAACTTTATGCCCAGTATATCGTTTTTGGTGTAAAATGTCATGTAAAATTGATGAAACGGAACGTAAATAAGAACTACGCCATTTTCGTCATTGCTAGAGATGTCTGAAAACATCGATGCTTTTTTTTGTAAGCAATTAAAATTGTCTGTAAAAACAGAGGTCAGCGACGAAAAAAAAGGCCATCCAAAGCAAATTCGTACGGCTTACAAATTTGATAATTTTGTAGTCTTTAGCTAGTAGATGCAACGTTCACATAACGTCGATGTTATCGAAATAAAAACATTGATGTGTCGATATTATCGACATCAAAACATCGATGTTTTCCAACATCGATGAATATCGATCATCCCTAGTCAGTGACATTTGTGGTCGACGATTTATATAAGGTACTCTTGTGGGTACTCTGTGGTCGACGAGCGCACTTGGTACTTTACCTATATTGGCAACTTGATGGTTTCTAAGAAAACACAACAGTTTTGTTTTGTATCACTTTGGTTAGGTTAGGTTTAAAAGTAGCGATAAGGCAAAACCGCGAGCCAACTGCAAACTCGAAAATGGGGGTTCCGCAAATTTTCCTTTTAAAGTTTTAAGGGATGGATAGTACCCCACCTCCCTTTCTTCCCACCCCCCATTCTAACCTAATTTGACGGACGTCAATGGTAATAGTACCCATCTACCATCTAGTAGACTACTGAAAATGAAAATAAAACTGCTTAAAACCACAGAGTATCTATACCTAGAAACCTAAACTGTTATTTACCTTTGGACTGTTGAGAACCATAAGAGCTTAAGCTCCATACAAATGAATGTTAACCTTATGATACAGACACTATTAGCAGCTCTATTATTTATTTCGTTATTAGCAACATAAGTTTTATAAAAATGCATATTTATTATATAATTTGAATAAAATTACAAGTAAAATAAAATGTATATACAAAAAAAATAAAATCATGAACTTTATGTGAAATGTATTATTATTTATTCATCACTACGAACTTTTTTACTAACTCATGTAAATTACAATTCGACCAATGGATTTTTTCAGTGTGTATGATAGATTTTTTTTTTTGAAATGAAAACGCTGTTGCTCTGGAAAGGTCTTTACAGCTTCACCGAACTATGCTGTGTAGGATAGATAAAATATATGCAATTCAATACTTAATAAATATCTGTAGTAGTACTATGGTATAATTATAATATCTTCTTTGTAAGGTTTCATCTTTTATTTTATAGTATTTGGTTATGCAAATTTTTTGATAACTATTGATTTTGTCCTAAAGCTGCAACAATTATATATATTCTTTCACTCAGATATTACATTTCTCTAAGATTATTATTATGACGAATGGTTTAGTTTTTTTGTTTGGATAATGTAAACTCACTTAATAGTAAAATATCACTTTGGTTGAGGAATTTATAACATCAAAATTTTTACAATCTTTTATCAAGTTAATTTAACGTAATATTTTTTTTTTGTTATTTCTATTAAAAAAAAAATTATAGTACACTAGCTTCTGACCGCAACATCCTTCGCGTGGAATACTTACTTTGGGCTAACTAGCTATCTACTTTGGTCTTAGTTTGATGATATAAAGCTTATAACCTTACTCGATAGAGGAGCTATATAACACTGAACGATTTTTCAAATTGGATCAGTAGTTCCAGAGATTACCCTCTACGACGTCACAATATCACAAACTCACAAACTATACCTCTTTATAATATTAATATAGATTATACCACTGAACATTTAATCATTTAGACAGAAGAAAATGACAAGGAAGTTTTTGACCAATAACAGTTACTAGCTTCCACCTTATTTATTCCTTATAAAACTTATTGTACGAAAATTCAATAAAACTTAAAATTAAAAAAAAATCTATAGCAGCTCTGTTAAACTCAACTTATGAATATACTACAGAAAAAGCAGAGAAGTAGATAATCAACCAGAGATTTTCTTTTTAATCAACTCTCTTTTTAATCAAGAGAGATGCACACACTTTCATTTGGAAAGTCTTGCTTTTTTTTTCTCGAACTGACTACGATGTTGACCGAGCAAGGTCTTAACAGCTTCATCGGACTACCCTTGTTTAGACTAACAAATTAGTTTTAATAGTTTGAGGGCGTCACTACAGACCTAGAGCAGTATAAGATTGCTTAAAGTTGTATAGATCAGCTTTAGAATTAAAGGTGACATACTTCAATGTAAAATCACAGGTAACATATTGTCTTGCTGTTAGCACACTATTGAAGTAATAAATATTGTTTAATATAAGTCGAATATTCTTTTGGGATTAACTTAGCATTACATGTTTGTAGTAGAGTTAAAATTAGACAAAATAACATTCGTACACTTATGAATCTTGTACAAGTATTGAAAATACTTTTTTTTATTAATCAGATTTTATCTAAACTTTATTTTTCTTCTTTAAAGACAACTTTCTGTTTGTGTAGTATTACTATTAACATTTAGAAGGTGTAAAAAAAACAAAATTGCTAATTAGAAATGGGCAATGCTTTCTAGAAATAATAACAAGATGATATCACATCTTCTGGTCAAGATCAACTTATTTATTTTTAACAAGTACCCTAATTAGAACTCAAATATGTTTTTTATATTCTAATTATATTTCATTTGTTATAGTTATATCATCACGATGATAGAGCTTACTGGAATCAGTCTCAATGAAAGACATAAGCAACTCAACGCCAAGATAAGCGAGTCTACAAAAAACAAAGCGAATTTTGATGGAGTTGAATCTCAAGTGGATAAATCTGATGTTGACAAACTTTATAAAATTGGTGTCGCTTCCAAATATAAAAATATAGAATATATCATTGAAACCCTCAAGTCTGGTGATAATTTATATATCTCAAAGGCCTTAAAGTGTATTTGGCTGTATAGTAATGAATATTCTCATATCATCAACCCAGAGTATCTTCATGAAAACATCTTCCCAGTTATGTCAATTAAAATGACCAAAAAGTTTCTACTAACAATTTTCATGTACATAAGAGATAAGAGAACTGTAGATTTCTACAACTATTGTAACAAAATGAAATATACAAGGATTGCAAATAAATTTCTCATATTTACACCTGACTCATTTAAATTAGGGCTACTTAAAGACATTAATATGCTGAATAAGCTCAGAAAATCAGATGACCTTTTAACAGATTTCTTAGGAAATTCTTTTGATTTAGCTGAAGCCTATTATAACACAGTTGCAGAGTATGATCAATTGGATACTCTATACCAACTCAGACACTTTTATTTTATATCAGATGTAAAATATTTAGAGTTATTAAGTAAATCGAACGGTGATTGGAAGCAATTTAAACGGATGGGTTTGAGGATCTCAAAAGATATAATAAAGAAGCACAAGGATGAAATCTATAAAAATCCGACTAAATATCTGTACATTCTAAATAATAATATGTTACTTCGATACAGCACGGTAGAGGACGCCAAGTTTTATGCTAAGACTTTAATTACTCACGAATTTCCTGAGGTAACAGATTTTTGGAACCAAAATTTAGGATACGATGATTTTTATGACAAATATTCCTACATACTTGATAAGATCCCTTTAGATCACAGGTTGCAGTTTATTAAAAGTATTTTCACAGAGCAGTATCCGCACGCAGAGTTTGAAATGAGTAAAGAGTTTTACAATGCAAAATTATACAAACTAATGACTTCAGAAGAAAGAGAAATATGGGCATTGAGACATGTGCAAAGTGATTTAGAAATACTCGGCAGTGGCAGAGATTTTCTTTGGTATAGATTCATTTCATTTGATAAAGCTTTCGTTGAAATAAAAAAGTTTATTCGGGTAGCTGTTAGTTTCGACACCAGACTCGAAATAATATTAGTATTAGTGGAATGTGCCAAGACTGACAGTGATTTAGAGATTTTGTTTGATTATTATTATAAGAGACATGTTAATGAGCAGCGACACTATAAAGAGCGTTTTGTAGACGCCGTTATATCTGAACACAACATCTACAATTTCGATGAAAGTTGCTGGAATGCGTTTAACAAAATACTATTTAGTTTAGAAGTTTACAATATGTTGGACTGTTTTATTTGTAAAAGTAATTACAAATACATATCCCTAATATATCATATTATTCATGGGAAAGAAGTTCCTGAGGCATTGACAAAGTGTATAGATTCGAGGATTTCTATGGACCTGTTGACAACAGAAACAAATAAATTAACTAAAGAAAATGAAACCATTGTATATCAATACTTGTTACAGTTTTACGTTGACAAAATATCATCGTTTGATCACAAACTTTACAATGATGAAGTGAAAGCTGATGTCAGAACATATATATGTGTTGTATTAGATTTAATGTTGCAATATAATAAACCAAAAGAAGATATGCCTGAGATTGTCAATAAATACATACAGTTAGAAAATGAGGAGTTCCACAACCATCCATTATTATCAGTAATTGAAGAACAAAGAATGACACAAGACCTTTTGATACGTTATTTAAAAAAAGACAAAGAACTCGTTATTTCGAATTTACCCGGGATAGAAGAAAGCATTAGTTATTTATATCCATCTATCAAATTAAATACTTTTTTGAAAAAAATACGAACATATTTTTTAAACGACCTTGCATTAATATTTTTGAAATTTTTCGAAGATATTCTCTCCCAAGAAAATGTAAACTCAAAGTCTATTAAAACGTCCGTATACGGAATCTTCGAATTGGCTGATATGGATTTTAAAATAGACTTTATGACTAAATATGTTCCCGAAGAGGCTAAAATAGATCACTCTGAGGTGGAACGAAAGATTTTATATATCCAAGAAGCAGTTTGCAACTTGGTTTGCTATTCACGACCTCCAGTTCCTCTGTCATGCGTAACGAAATATATTAAGGGGGATTTCGTTAAATTTTGTTTGCCGACGTTCTATTCGTATTTGTCTAAACTACCTAAGCCTTTGTGTTTAGAGTTTGTGAAATCATTATTAGATAAGCCATTATCAGTGCAAAAGCATGGACTACGAATGGCATTCGAGTGCTTCAGCTTAGAAGATTTGAGAAGAGTAACTTCAGATGTTTGGAGTAAAACTCTTAATGTATCATTAAGGTATTTAATTTACAGACACGTATATAACAAAATAAACGACTTAGATGAAAACGACCAAAACCAATTATTTGAAGATCTCAAAAAATTCACTAAGAGTATAAACCAAGAAGATGAACCACTAGTATTTACACTCATAACATCGGATTCTTTGCCTCAACGATTTATTGGTGAATTTGTTGAAATAGCCTGGCGTGTGGTTGATAGCTTTCCGGCTAATAAAGAAATATTTATAGAACGAAGAAGAGATTTCATCGATTATATGTATAGTAACATTCACTTGTTAAGAAAAGACGTTGTCGAGTTGATTATTTACGATCACATTGATCTTATGTTAAGACAGGAACAAATTAAATATTATTATGAAAGTATTTTAGTAGGACGTTTTGTGGAGGCTAAATGGAAACTATTTCATAAGTACGTTACGTTTTTTGTTGATCAAGATGATTTCCATAAGAAAGGTGAACTGGTAATTGATGTTATAAAAGAATCTATCAGAATATGGAACACAGTCGATGTTAACAAGTATGTCGTAAAAAAATTTGTTTCGAATTTCATTACATCTCTTAATTGCTGTAGTTACGAGCACGAATTTGAAAATTACTCAAAGACTAACGTAATATTCGAACGGATATTAAAGGAATTACAAGATTCTCTACCTCCTGAAGAAATTTATGAAATATTTTGGAGTATTCGTGTTCCTATCATAACCAGAAATATAATAGCAGAAGGAAAGAGCCTGGAACATGATGCGAATCAAAATGTAACATCCCTAGAGCTTTTAAATACGTTTGTTAAGGAATTTTCGAATTTATTTATTACATCAATTAAAAATCAACTCTGTTTTGTGTCTTTATTCGATGTAATTAATTATGAATTTGATAAGAATTTGCGTAAAATATTATCGTACTTAAATGATAGTAAAAATAATATTAATATCGAAATAGACGACACATTAGTCAGTGTTTGTTTAGATATTCTGGAATATAAATCGTTTGAAACATACATGTTTGCTGCGAAGTTGTTGCCTTGCGACATTGACAGTTGCACAGATAAAGAAAGTTATCTGAAAGTTATACGTACTTTAAGGTCGTGTGAGTTTGTTGAGTTAAAGTTTTATATGTATAGAAAATTTGTAAATACATGCTATACATATAGAGATTTTATGTTGCCGTTATAAGCACGATATAGGAGAGTGTATAATTTCGTTGCTATAAGTAATTAAATTAATAAACAATTGTTACTATCTATTCACAGTTAGAACTTATTTTGTCCAACGGTATATTATTGATAAGTGATGTTCTTGTAACTTTGAAAGCTCTTATGGATAATAAAATAGATATATTTAAATAACAACATAATTTTTATTCACTTTTCCTAACATAGCCTCCCTTGTCCTGCAGTAATTTCTAGTTACGCCCCAATTTTTTTTTTTTTTATATCAAAGGAGGCAAACGAACTGGTGTGTCACGTGATTTTAAGTGATCACCACCGTCCTTAGACACTAGCGACATCAGGGTCGTTGCAAGTGCGTTGCCAGCCTGTATATGGGAGAAGGGGGAGGGTAGGAAAGGAAAAGCAGGAAAGAGAAAGGGACGTGGGCCTCCGGCTCTCTCACTGACCGAACGAAACACAACAATTCAAGCACTGTTATTTCACGTCGGTTAATTTTAACGTAATGTCTAAGGAACAGATTAGTTATTTCTATGTGTTGTTTTAGAACCATATATTTATTATCTATAATGTATTTAACTACTTATACAATGCATTAAATTAATGTTTTATTAAATTCTGTTTTTTTTTCCTCTCCTGGCTTATAACTGCCGATGCAGACATGTGACAATGCATTTAGCTGTGAGAAACTTGATGTGAATAAACACGTTTTTTAAAGTACAAATAGCTATAAATCTTTTATGAAAGCCTTACGAATTGATCACAGGATGTGTAGAATCTATAAACAGATTAATTGTAAAATAATTGATTTTAAGTCGGAACCCACTTTTGTGTTCAGTGATAATGAAGAATAAAGTGGGAATTACGTCATCGCTGAAGTAAACTTATAAGCAACGCAGTTACGGGTATGTAGTATTTCTAAAAAAGAATGTATAAACTACATCACATGAGAGAGTATAATAAATGTAATTCGAAAAAGATTAGTGGCGATCTAACGAAAGACATTGTTGAAAAAGCGGGATTTTGAAACAACTCTGTCTCGGCTTCAGTCGATTTAGATCCGTATCCTCAGTAATAGGAACTAGAATTGTAGTTTTTTTTCTGTCTTCTGGTCAGCTACCGTCCTCGGATTGAATATGAACCATTTTAGATAACGTTGGTGGTCAAATACTAAAAATTATTTGTACTAGCTTTTAGCCGCGGCTCCATACGCGTTTTTTAATTGTTTCTTTTTTATATGAAACGAACAATTGAGTCACCTAATTTTAAGTAATCACCACCGTCCATAGACGCTAGCTACACCCAGGGGATCGCAAGTGCATTGTCAGCCTGTGTTGGGGGAGGGGGGTAAAAAAAGAGGAGAGGTGGGTCTCCGGCGCACTCACTGACCGAACGAAACGCAATAATCCAAGCACTGTTACTTAACGTCGGTTTTCTGTGAGAGGATGGTACTACCCCAGATGAGCCGACCACGATTAGGCCCCCTTAGCAGCGGCTCAAGCCTAGGTCCTTTCCCTCGGCGTGGAGCCCTTGAGTGCACTGCTCGCGCATTACAGTGACACAAAATTTTACATCACTGCGACAACATTACACATATCACCTCCACACATGTGCACGCTTACATATGAAAGTGGAAGGGTTTAATTTTTTCCCTTATCAAACTGAAATAGTTCAGAAAATTATCCGATACGAAATATATATGAGTTGTTGAGGTATGTATGCTTAGTATACATATATGTTTCAACAACTCATATATATATATGAATAGTTAACTTAGCTTAGGTTAACTCGGATAGGTCGCGAATTGCATGTATAAGGCAACAGTTCAAGCCGAGGTGTGCCGTGCACCATTGAGCCAGTTGCCCGAATAAAATCGGCTGAGTGCCTTAAGCGTTCGCCTTAGTAGTTCGGTGAAGCTGTTAAGACCTTGCTAGGTCAATAGCGTAGTCAGATCATAAAAAAAATTCGGATATTTTACTGCAGACGAAGTAGCAGGTAATAGCTAGTGTAAGTGACTCTTTGTAAGGTGAAAATAGATCTAATCGTTTTGAAGATTACTCTGTCGATTAAATTAATCTTCTAAATTACTTCTTATATGATTAGTTACTTGCCAGTAAAAGTCCTGTGAAAATGGGTCCAATCGCTTTGAAAATAAAACGGGTAGCAACTAGTCTAAATTAAAAGTACAAAATATAAAGTCAATAACAAAGATTAATCATAAACTATAAAATCCACTACATAACATTTCAAGATCCCGCCAAGAACTTCACAAGTAGGTATATGTTGATCACAGTACAACTTGATAGGGATGACGATCTGGGATCGATTAATCGATTTTAGACATAAATAAATCTATTAATTTTATTGAATATAAATATCGAATCGATTCAGTGAAACGATTTCTAACACCATAAAATAGTGCTTTATTTTTTTTATGTGCAAATGAATATCGACATTTAAAACTGGGTTCATATTACACTCGATATGTTATCTCCTCGAAAAAAAGAGAGGGTTCTCTATTCTAGAAGCACATGTGGCTGCGATGCTTAATTTTTAATAGACTTTTAAATAGACTTCGAAATACAAGGAAGTTGCTATATTCCGTTGTACGTTTTATATGTGTGTTAATCGATGTTTTCGTCGAAAACTCAGAATCGAAGGCATGGGATGCGTAGGTAGTGGGGGTTTGAATTTTCCCGCTTACTCGTAACGCTTTCATAGCTATCATTATGGGAATACGCGGCGGGTAAGACTATATCGAGCTCCATATTAGATCCGGATTATGAGCTGGAGCTCGGGATGAGTACGGCGGCGTGAGTTCTATCTTCGTGTCTTTTTGGAGACTAAAACGAATCTAGCAAATCAAATTAGTTGATTGTTATACGGGTCACATATTCTATTTGTATTTGTGGTATTCTAAAGATGATAGAGTCAAGCTAAAGCTATTACTTCAGCACGAATGGGTTCGGTTCGACCGGTGTAGTACCACCCTCTCACAGAAAACCGACGTGAAGTAACAGTGCTTGCATTGTTGCGTTTCGTTCGGTGAGTGAGAGCGTCATAGACCCACCTACCCTCCCCTTGACCCTTTCTTCTTCCCTTCCTTCTTCTCCCCAACACAGGCTGGCAACGCCCTTGTGAATCCCCTGGTGTTGCAAGTGTCTATGGACGGTGGTGGTTACTTAACATCAGGTAATCCATACGTTCGTTTACCTCCTATGATATAAAAAAAAATTGAACCTGAGAATCTTCTAAAAGATGCGGGGCGTGGGTAACAATTCTTCGTACAATTTTTGA
Source organism: Antheraea mylitta (assembly GCA_014332785.1). NCBI lineage: Eukaryota > Metazoa > Arthropoda > Insecta > Lepidoptera > Saturniidae > Antheraea > Antheraea mylitta. Next base: position 623,678 of record JACEII010000025.1, on the reverse strand, counting down.
AGCCAGATTAGGCGATCCAATATCGATTGACTTTGATTAGCCATTCCGTGGCTTTGTGAGGTGTGGGGGGACTGCCTCCCTGCCTAGGGGGCAGAGGGCACGCTAAAATGAAGCTACGGGACTATTCCGAGCCTAGACCAAGACAGCTGTAGGCGAAAAATAGTGCCTCACATTAAAAGAACCTACCTTGCCTAGTGGAGGCCCTAACAAGAGTTTTGCGATGGCACCGAGAAATACGGTCTAATAGAAGTTTTAATTAGTAGCGAGGGGCAATGAGTCACTGAGCAACAACGTAGCTCGAATACAATAGCGACGCCGATGACTCACTGTGTACCAATGTGCAGCGCGCAGGCGCTGCGGCTACGCGGCGAATGTTGGATACGCTGGCTACCTACGTCGATTACAATACTCGTACGATGTACTCATTGAATATGACTTTTTTTTCTAGAACTGACTTTGCTATTGACCTAGCAAGGACAACTTCTTAACAGCTTCACCGGACTACTAAGGCGAGTGCTTATGGTACTCAGTCGATTTTATTTGACAACTAGCTACTCAAGGGTGCACGGCACGCTTCGGCTTGGACTGTTGCCTGATACGTGAAATTCGCGACCTATCTGAGCTGACCTAAGCTAACTATTCATACATATATGAGTTGTTGGAACATATATGTGTACCAAGCGTACATACCTCAACAAATGTTATATATACACTCTTTAAAAAAGTCTAAGCAACATGTACTAATTTAAATTTTAGGATGGTCCTTCTTTTATTAATAGAAATGAACAATATTAGAATATACTGTAGAAACTAAGATACATAAAAAACTAAACTTTTTTTTACAAAATAAAATTTCTAAATAAAATGTAATTATTGTGAAAGAATAGAACAATTTAATACAAAATATGGTCTCCTCTGCTATTCAGAATTTGTTGGCAACGATTATTCATTGAATTAATGACACTGTTTATGTCATCTTGCGGTATTCGCTCCCAATGGAATTGTAACAAATCCTCCAGCTGTTGGGTTGTTGTCGCTCCGTCCAAATCCTTCAAAACACGTCTTTGGAGCATGTCCCATGCGTGCTCGATGGGGTTGAGATCTGGAGATTGTGCAGGTTAGGGCAATACCCGGATGTTCTCCGTTGCAAAGTATTCACTGGTTCGCCGAGCTGTATGTGAACGCGCATTGTCATGTATTAACCTAAAATCGGAGCCAAAGGTATGTGCAAATGGGTAGACAACATAAGGTCTGAGAATATCCTCAATGTAATTTTCAGCATTCATGTTTCCATTTACAAAAACGAGCTCAGTTCGCCTGTTCTTCATAATATCCGCCCATAACATAATCTTGAGCCGCTGTATGGATGAACTTCCTGAACGCACCTGAGCCTTTCAGTATTTCCGGGCCGACGATACACTCGCAACCTTCTTGTATCAGGCTTAAACCCGAATTGCGACTCATCGGAAAACATAATTTTATCCCATTGTTCCTGGGTCCATGTTATGCGTTCTCTACATCATTCATATCGACGAGCGCGATTCCCGTGACGTATCGGTGGGCACCTGATTAGGCATCGAGCTCGTAGGCCGTACTCATGCAGTCGATTTCGCATAGTTTGAGGACTTACCTCAACACCACTTGAAATTTGTAGCCTCAAACTTATTTCTCGAGCGGTTAACATCGGCTGGCGTCTTGCAGTCAGTTGTATGTACCGGTCTTGCCGAGTGGTTTCACTCCTTTTACGGGCTGGTTGCTGTTCAGCGGGTTCTCCTGTATTATTGTAGCGCTGCCAAAGACGATAAATAACACTTCTATGAATGCCAAAATGTCGAGATACCTGAGATTGATTACTTCCCGCTTGCAACATCCCTACTGCTCTTTGTATTTCATCTGCCATCAAATGACGTCGCTTCATGACGTAAAGAATATCTAACAGTTCAGTTTTGTCGCTAACTTTATTTAAATGGTTGGTAAAATTGTAAAATCAAGACTAAACGTAGCAATTAAAACTCACTTAAATTCAAACAAATTCGCAGTCATTTGAATTTTATGGAAAAACAAAACATAATCAAATTTTTTTTTACATCCAGCCAGTATGTCATCAATAACAAAAAAGTTTACTTACCTACGCACTTTGTTTGAGTAAATACTTAGAAATTAATTAATGTAAATGGTAAAATTTGTAATATCACGCATGTTGCTTAGACTTTTTTGATGTGTGTATTTCGTAAATATAATATATGGGACATGACGTGCGCTAAAAATGTATGTAAAATGCTCTGAAAAGAGGGACCCACGATTGAAATTCTCGATTATATGTCGACACGAAGCTCTGGATATATGACGATTACGCCGCGCCGGTTGCACACGTCGAACATGATGCGATGCACTCGATGACCGCGGCGCGACGCAACGACACGTTGTACTCGATATATATATATCCAGTAATAATATACGTATTACACGGGAATACACAGTATCATATCATTATACTCTCGAAAATCAAATATAGTTCCGTGTTAGGCTGTTGATATTTTTAAAAATATCTAATTTTCGATATATCGATAATTCAAAAAATATCAATATTGGATTTATATATATATGAAAAAAATTCGATATATATCCTAGTTCCGAGCGCGCGCGCACAACTCCTAATTATAAATTATTTTATGGTTTTGTTTCAATAAAAAAGATCAATTCACTATTTAATCGGATTTATTGGATATCGATAAAAATAATTGTTTTGTTTTTATCTAAAGATTGACTTTTTTGTTTAATTGATCTACATCACTATCCCTGGTTATTGCTTTATATAAGGTACTCTGTGGTTATTACTGTTTAGTTTGTGTTACTGTTATTAGTCATTGTGTTAGTTTATGGTGTTAGTCATTTTCGTTGTTGCACCATATCATTTTTTGGGAAAAGTAGTTTGATACCTCTTAGTAGTTTGTGGTAGTGTGTGTTGTTTCTTGCTGAATATATTCTTTATTTAAGGTAAACTTTTTTTTTTCATAATATCTGTACAATACTGAGTAAGTGAAGTGTTAGTAACATTGGAAGTATATCATAAATTAAATTACAAATGTGTGTACATTTCATTTCTTAGAGCTTTTTTTAACCTAATTTAATTATTTATTTTAATATTAGAAATATTTATTAAGGTAGGTACTGTAAAATTTATTTATTTTTTTAAATAAATGTAATTGCAACACCAGTTTTTTGATATCAGTGTCGGCCTTGTACTTGTACTGTAATAAAAGCATGTTTTGTCTGAAATATTAGTATCATATTTCTAACAGATTATAATTTTGTATGTTTTATTTATTTCGTTTTTAAAATGTGGCATACATTATACTTCGTAATAAAATATAGCTTAGTTATATTTTTGTTATTTCTAATAATTTTTATCAATTCGTTAAACATTTAATAACTTAGACAGAAGAGTATGATAGCGGTAATATTTGGCTAGGTATATTAACTATTATACTCCTTATTTATTTCATATAAGACATTGTAAGAAAATGTACTAAAACTTAGCTAAAGGATCATTGAAAAATACAAGTCGGTTCAGTTGAACTTAAGTTATAGACATACCAAAGAAAAATCAGAGCAGTTGCAAATCCAAGAAAACATGTGCTTGTCTAATATACAAGGATAGCAGTATTTTTTTATCACATGGTAGCATTGTTAGTCATATTAAAGTCAAAAAATTGCTTAATAGTCATGTAGAAAAAAGATATAGCTGAATACTATGTTTTAAGAATGTCTTTCTCCTGTAGTGACTCTTTCTATACCTACTGATCAGTCACACAATAAGATTAAGTTGATTAAATTCATTGATTACAATGTTTTAAAATAATGATACATGTTACCTTTTTTTTATTATATGGGGAAATCCCTTATGGATACCCACCCTTCCGAGGGAGAGGGCGGGTTATGTCTGACTCGCACGGACTAAAACCCCACGGTGAACCGTCACACTCTGTTGTTGGGGCGGCAAGGGATCGTTCTAGCTAATCAGCCTATGATACATGTTATCTACATTATAAAATAATTTTCAAGACTTATTCAGAAATAAAACAATTCCATATAAAAACATTTTATTTGAAGATACTATAAAATCTAACAACATGTACATAAAATAATGGACACAAAATCACTCTTATAACAACTCAAGATTAAAATATCTATGTTTTAATGTATTATTGTGAGCTAAGTCAAAATTTATGAGGATAGATGGACAGGATATATGTACTTAATTGTCATGGCCAAATAAAATGTGAATTCCAAGCGTGAAATAAAGACAAAAGAAGGGTTAAATTCTTGTTTAAGGTGAATCCAAAAATAATCAGCCTAGATCCATTTGTATATAAAATCTACTCAAAAGTAGACCGATTTTAATGAAACAAATACTAAGTTACTCTCAAGGATATGCTTTATAACTCTCTTGGTGAGATTTTATTGTAAATGCAGGACCTTAGCAGTGATGCAGGGGCAGTTTTCAGGTCAGTGAGCATGCTCGATCCCTGGCTGCCCCTACCATGCGGCGGACGGTACACCGTGGGGTTTTAGTCCGTGTGAATCGGACATAACCTACTATTTCCCCAGGTTAATAAAAAAAAAGGAACTTAGCAGTGATTCGTTTTCATACAAGTAGTTTGTAGTCCAGTCAAGCTGTTAAGGCCTTGCTAGGTCAATAGTGTAGTCAGTTCGAGAAAAAAAGTGTTCATACAAATTTACAGACAGCCACATAAATAATTCTAAAAATGATTGAAACACATTACACATTCCTAGATACTTGCAACTCGAACTGACCACGCTATTGGCCTGACTAGGCCTTTACAGCTTCACCGGTCTACTATGGCAAGCGCTTAAGGCACGCAGCTGATTTTATTCAGGTAACATACTCAAGGGTGCATGGCACACCCCGGCTTGGGCGGTTGCCAAAGAAAAAAACTCGATCTGAACTATCTAAACTATTCTAAGCTAATCATACATGTATCGTATATGTAATCGTAAATTAAAAATTGCATGATTTAAAAACACAACATGTAAATCGCCTCGCGGGCCCTCTCCGCTGCCTCCTTTTGCGAGATAACTTCCTCGTAAAAGGAGGCCACTGCTCGCCACGTCTACTCGCTGCTGAGCATGGACGAGACCACACTCGGCAGCGACAAATTCCTTTCTACGGCCGCCGTTAGAGTGCGGCGCTGTCCCTCCTACGCAACAAACTCGGAAAGCGTTTGCTGCGCGGTATCTTCCTCAGCACTGCACTCGTGACAAGCGGCGGTCGGCTCCCTGCGAGCGATACGGTGCAGGTACCACCCGAAACAACTGTGTCCAGTGAGTACCAGCACCAGCCTGAACGTCAGGGAGCCCCAACTCCTCCCTATCCACTCCCGCAGGACCGAGGGGACGGCGTCAACGGTGTACGTCACGAAGCGCGCGTCCGCCAGGTCCTGCATCCACCTCTCCATCGCCCCCTCCCGCAATTCTCGCTTCCTAATCTCTAACTCCCTGGGAGCCGGTGGCTCCCCTCTACACTTCAGCAGAACCCCTGCCTCCAGTTCCCAAAGAAGGCGAGCGTAAAGGCCGCCGCCTAGGACACCGTCCGGTACGCCCGCATCGCCTTTAATGCCACCGTGCGCTGCGCATTGCGTAGAGCACTCACGTTGTCAGCACCAAGGGCGTCTGCCCAAACCGGTACCCCGTAGGCGGCCATCGCCCGCACGACTCAAGCAACTGGCCGAGTGCCGCCGCTGCCCCTGCAATTCGCGGTCCGAGCCCCTTAAAGTGGCGCTCAAAACGGCAGCGTCCGTCTAGGGTGAGGCCCAAGTATTTCATTTGGGCCTCTAGCCTGATCCGGACGCCCTCCACCATTATGAGGGCCCGAGGTGGAGGGCCCCGCCGAAGCCCATGAAAAAGTATGGCCTCGGTCTTCTCGAGGGTCACCCTGAGGCCCAACCTCCTGATGCGCATGACCACGAGGGTTGTGGCCCTTTCCCCCTTGGAAGTCGCCTCAGCGGACAACGACTTGAGGAGGCACAAGGTGTCCACGGTTGATCGCCCTGTCCGGAAGCCGAACTGTGCGTTCGACAAATTTGGCCCCACTCCCTCCAGGTGCTGGACGACTCGGGAAGAGACGACCCTCTCCAATGCCTTCCCGACGTCGTCCAGCAGTACGAGGGGCCGATAACCGGACGCGCAGTCGTAGGACGGCCCTTCTTCGCCATAAGGCAGAGCCGCCCGAGCTTCTTGGGCTTCGGGAACTGACCGACTGCCAAGCACCGGTCGAACAGTTCCCAAAGCCATACCCGCAGATGACCCATCGCAAGACCGAGCACCCGACCCGGGACCCCGTCAGGGCCGGGTGCTCTCCGCCGATTGAGGAGGCGTTCAACAGCCCTCCCCATCTCCTCCTCCGTAATTGGGGGAGGGCCGCCAGACACCTCAATTTCCACCCGAGGTGGGGGCATGGGAGGACCTGATATCAGTGGAGGGTCGGAGAACAACTCTCCCACGACCCTGATTCGTGACCTATATGAGCTAACCTAAGCTAAGCTACGTATTCATACTTACATTATATGAGTTATTGAAACATATGTGTGTACCAGGCATATATGCCTCGATAACTAGTATATGTATTTTCTGTCGGATAATTTTTCTGAACTATTTCAGTTCGATAAGGGAAAAAATAATACCCTTCCACTTTCGTGTGTAAACGTGCACGTGTGGTTTTTTTTTATTGTAGCACGGCAAAGTGACTGCACTATGCTTGATGTTAAGCATAGTACAATCCAAAAACATCGGCAACCACCGAGAAACAGATTATACATCGCCGGTTGCCGCTGTCATGACGGCCATAATGACGAAAGTCACCCGGAACTAGATTGATTGATCCCACAGGCTGATTGATCCCGAAACGCAACGCGCAGAAGCGAGTCACTATGACGGTCTTTTTCGCCATATACATGATGGTTGCAACCCAGTCGGGCTGTAAAACCCTACCACCCCGCTCTCGCCATTGCCTCGTTCGTTGATTAGCAGGATGCACCACGTGCAGGTGAGGTTGGCTTGGGTGTCTCAAGTTTTAAGATGTTACTCGACACCCCTTATACCCCTTACTCGACACCCCTTACACCCCAAAAGAGGTGATATGTGTAATGTTGCTGCAGTGATGCAAAATTTTGTGTCACTGTATCGCGCGAGCAACGTACTCAAGGGCTCCACGCCGAGGGATCGTACCTAGGCCTGAGTCGCTGCCGATGGGGGCCTAGTCTGGTGTGCGGGAGCGAAGTTTACCCCCAGACCACGGCGGCGTGATCTGTGGTTATGCGGGCGTGGGCGTGAACACGCTCTGTTTCGAGAGACAGAGTACTGATCGTGCGCAGCCGTTATTTCATCGGGAGGATAACTGGCAATTTTTTTTAACCCATTATTAATATTAACATTAAGAAAGTGTAAAAAAAATCTAAAATATACTAATTAGGGAAGGACAATGCTTTCTCATATTATAACAAAATGATGACATGTCTTCATATACAGTTGGTCTTCGAAATGAACTATATTTATTTTTAACAAGTTTTTTAATTAGGATTCAAATATGTATTTTATATTCCCATTGTATTTCTTTCGTTTCAGTTATTTCATCATGATGATAGAACTTACTGGAATCAGTCTCAGTGAAAGACATAAGCAACTCAATGCCAAGATAAAGGATGCTACAAAAAACAAACCAAATTTTGATGAAATTGAATCTCAAGTGGAGAAATCAGATGTTGACAAACTTTATAAAATCGGCGTTGCCTCCAAATGTAAAAATATAGAATATATCATTGAAACCCTCAAGTCTGGTGATGACTTGTATACCTCGAAGGCCTTAAAGTGTATTTGGCTGTATAGTAATGAATATTCCCATATCATCAACCCAGAGTATCTTCATGAGAACATCTTTCCAGTTATGTCAATTAAAATGACAAAAAAGTTTCTACTAACAATTTTCATGTATATAAGAGATAAGAGAACTGTAGACTTCTACAAATATTGTAATAAAATGAAATATACAAGGATTGCAAAGAAATTTCTCATCTTTACTCCTGACTCATTTAAATTAGAGATACTTAAAGAAAAAGATATGCTGGAAAAGCTCAGAATGTCAGATGACCTTTTAACAGATTTCTTGGGAAATTCTTTTGATTTAGCTGAAGCCTATTATAACACAGTTTCAGAGTATAATCAAATGAACACTTTATACAAACTCAGACATTTTTATTCTGTATCAGATGTAACATATTTGAATTTGTTAAATAAATCGAAAGATGATTGGAAAAAATTTAAACGGATGGGCTTGAGGATCTCAAAAGATATCATGAAAAAACACAAGAATGAAATCTATAAAAATCCGGTTCTATACCTGTACATTTTGAATAAGAGTATGTTAGTTAGATACAGCACCGTAGAGGACTATAAATTTTATGCTAAGTCTTTAATTAGTTATGAATATCCTAAGGTAACTGATTTTTGGTACAGTTTTTATAATAAATATGCCTATATACTTGATAAGATTCCTTTAGATCAAAGACTGCAGTTTATTAAAAATATTTACACAGAGCAGTATCCGGGTGCAGAGTTTGAAATGAGCAGACAGTTCTACAATGCAAAATTATACAGATTGATGACTTCAGAAGAAAGAGAGGAATGGGCTTTGAGACATGTACAAAGTGAATTAGAAATACTCGGCTGTGGTAGAGATTTTCTTTGGTATAGATTCATTTCATTTGATAAAGCTTTCGTTGAAATAAAAAAGTTTATTCGGGTAGCTGTTAGTTTCGACACCAGACTCGAAATAATATTAGTATTAGTGGAATGTGCCAAGACTGATAATGATTTGGAGACTTTGTTTGATTATTATTATACAAGACATATTAATGAGCAGCAACCGTATAAAGAGCGCTTTGTAGATGCGATTATATCTAAACACAACATCTATAATTTTGATGATAGTTGCTGGAATGCCTTTAACAAAATATTATTTAGTTTAGACGTTTATAATATCTTGGATTGCTTTAGTTTTAAAAGAAATTACAAACACATCGCCCTAACATACCATATTATTCACGGGAAAGAAGTTCCTGAGGCATTAACAAAGTGTATAGATGAGGGGATTTTTAGGCACGGATTCGAAACACAAACGAATAAATTAACTAAAGAAAATAAAATAACTGTCTATCAATACTTGTTACAATTTTATTTGGACCAGATATCATCGTTTGATCACGAACTTTACAATGACGAAGTTAAAGATGATATCCAAAAATATGTGTACTTTGTTTTAGACCTAATGTTACAATATAAAAAACCAAAAGAAGATATTCCTGAAATTGTCAATAAATATATACAGTTAGACACTGATGAGTTCCAGAATCATCAGTTATTAAGAGTGTTAAAGAGTAAAAAACAAAAGCTGACACAAGATCATTTGATACGTTATTTAAAAAAGGACAAAGAACTCGTTATTTCGAATTTACCCCGTATAGAAGAGAGTATTAGTTGTAGATATCCATCTATCAAATTTAATACTTTTTTGAAAAAAATTAGAATGTATTTTTCAAACGATCTTGCATTAATATTTCTGAAATTTTTCGAAGATATTCTCTCCCAAGAAAATGTAAACTCAAAGTCCATTAAAACGTCTGTATACGGAATCTTCGAATTGGCTGATATGGATTTTAAAATAGACTTCATGACTAAATATGTTCCCGAAGAGGCTAAAATAGATCACTCTGAGGTGGACCGTAAGATTTTATATATCCAAGAAGCAGTTTGCAAGGTGGTTTGCTATTCACGACCTCCAGTTCCTCTGCCATACGTAACGAAATACATTAAAGGAGATTTCGTTAAATTTTGTTTGCCAACGTTCTATTCATATTTCGCTAAACTACCTAAGCCTTTGTGTTTAGAGTTTGTTAAATCGTTACTGGATAAGCCATTATCAGTGCAAAAACACGGACTACGAATGGCATTCGAATGCTTCAGTATAGAAGATTTGAGAAGAGTAATTGTAGATGCTTGGAATAAAACTCTTAATGTATCACTAAGGTCCTTAATTTACAGATATGTGTATAAAAAAATACACGACTTGGATGAAAATGACCAGAACCAGTTATTTGAAGATCTCAAATCATTCACTAAGAGTTTAAACAAAGAAGATGATGCCCAAGTATTTACACTCATAACATCCTCTTCCTGGCCTCGGCGATTTATTGGTGAATTCATTGAGATAACGTGGAATGTGGTTAATAGTTTTCCGACTAAATTAGAAATGTTTATGAAATACAGACGTGATGTCATCAATCGTATGATTATTAACATTTATTCTGTAAATAAGAACATATTAGAATCAATTGTCTATGATCACATTGATCGTATCTTCAAAGAAGAACAAATAATAAATGGACAGATATTTGTAGAGGACGCTAAATGGAAACTTCTTTATAAGTATGTTACGTTTTTTGTAGATGAAGACGATTTCCATAAGAAAGCTGAATTGGTAATGTATGTTATACAAGAATCTATCAAAAGGTGGAACACAATTCATAATAAGCAGTACGTCATAAAAGAATTTGTTTCGAAGTTTGTTTCACGTCTTAACAGCTGTAGTTACGAGCACGAATTTGGAAATTACTCAAAGACTAACGTAATATTCGAACGGATATTAAAGGAATTACAAGATTCTCTACCTCCTGAAGAAATTTATGACATATATTGGAGTATGCGTGTTTCTATCATAACCAGAAATATAATGGTAGATGGAAAGAAGAGCCTGGAACATGATACGAATCAAAATATAACATCCTTAGAGCGTTTGAATACGTTTATTAAGGAATTGTCGAATTTATTTATTACATCATGTAAAAATCAATTCTGTTTTGTGTCTTTATTCGATGTAATTAATGATGAATTTAAAACGAATTTGCGTAAAATATTATCGTACTTAAATAATAGTAAAAATAATATTAATATCGGAATAAACGACACATTGGTCAGTGTTTGTTTGGATATACTGGAATATAAATCATTTGAAACGTACATGTTTGCTGCGAAGTTGTTGCCTTGCGACATTGACAGTTGCAAAGATAAAGAAAATTATCTGAAAGTTATGAATAAATTAAGGTCCTCTGAGTTTGATGAGTTAAAGTTTTATATGTATAAAAAATTTGTAAAGGTATTTATAAAGATTTTATGTTGCAGTTAACACAGGAGAGTGTATAATTTTGTTGCTGTAATTTAATTTATAAGTAATTGTTGAAGTTTGGATTCAATGTGGGCTTTATGTAACCCTAAAGGTGTAACCACGATAAACGAAGAGGTGCTCGTCTAACCCCGTAATGCTTTGAATTAAATGATAAAGAAACAATAACTCGTAAATAAAAATAATTTTCCATTTTATTTTCTAACGTTGAGGTCTCTTCTTATGCAGAATCTCCTAGTTACGCCCATATTTTAACGTGATATTTCAGTATTAATTGATTATTTGTATGTACAGTTTTTATAATTATATTATATCTATAGTGTATTATATATTTTCTATACAATGCATTAAATTCTCATATAAATTTTGTTTTTATTTCTTTCCTTGTTTTATGGTTAGGAGCCTAGACGCTTAGTTGCGTATTCAAAATTTTTATGATAGTTCTAAGTCCATAGACTGTAAATAGCGAATAATCACGCTTTTAAAAACACACAAATAGTTATAAATCTTTTACGAGAACCTTACGTTGTCGCACATGTTAAGTGCAATCAAAATTTAAATCAAATAGGTAAGCGGCAAAAAAAAAATTTGAAGTCGGTACTTATGTATAGGGATGCGAGATTGATGGAAAAGAATCAATTAAATAAAAATAGATTTTACTTTATTCAATGTAATTCGAATTGTCAAAAATCGATTTAAATAAAAATAAATAATCGATTTGTTCTATTATTTTAAAATTTACATGCTTTTCATATTCCAATAATAAACTTAAGAGATTTATATTAACAATTTATCAGATTATTAAATCAAATATAATAATACGAATAAAAAGTTACCAATCCAAAACTATCTATAATGTTGTCATTATCACACCAATATAACAAACTTTTTCGTAATTTTTTTTAAAGCTACAACTGAAGAGATAGTTCGTATCATAGCGTAATTCGCAAAGTCAGATACAAAGTGTTCATATAATATTGCGCTGAATTTCAGATCAGCAAATTGCTCACTTAATTAAAAGATATTATAATCAAACATATGTAGCCGGTTACATTCGAATGGAATTCGTTATTGTCGACCAAAGTCTTCGGACGATCGCGGGGTTCATTTATCAGGCCGAAATTCCCAGAACAGAAGCGAGCAAACCAATAACAGGTAGTGCGTTGGTTTGTCGTATTAGCTCCGTACACATCGTTGATGTTGCGTGCCGCTTGTGTCGTGTTACTGCCACGACGGTACTCATATTCCATAATTACCCGAATTTTTTACGTATCCATGATGACAAAAAAGATTAAAATGCGAAGAAAATTTAACACTAATCAGTAAACAAATGACTACTTTTGGAAAAAGAATTCCAAGTTTTTAAAATAAAATTAATTTGAAATTAGAATTCTTAGCCAAACAAAAATTATTTAGATTTGAAATGGCCAGTACTGCAGAACGGCAGTTTCATATGTAAAGACCTATTATAGACCATACATATAATCGCCTATGAGACTTATATGGTAAAGCAAATTAAAATCGTTAAACACGTTATGCAAAATATGACTTATGACTCTACTACCCTCTTACGAGGTTTCTCCCTAGTATTTCTTATGCTAAAAGGTAGCAAACAGGCAGACGTTCCATCTGATGGTAAATGGTTACCGTTGCCTATAGACACCTGCCGTACATTGTGTCTTCCGTCTGATTATGACGTACAGTTGTCCTGTCTTTTCACACCTGCGTAAAATCGTATTCATAATTTGTAAGTTCTCCAGAACCGAATCCTTCGTAAAATCACCGGTGCCCTATGGTACGTCCGGAATAAGGATCTCCACAGGGACCTGGAGATGCCTTCTGTCTGAGCGTATATAAAATCACTCACAAGTAGTTATTTCCCATCATCCCAGCCCGTTAGTGGTATCCGCCGCGAACTATGAACCCGTACCCAACGCTGCGCAGTAGACGACCGCGACACATTTTTACCGACCCTCCTGATTCAATCACGTCAGCGAACGATCAGTACTAGCCTGTCTCTTCAAACAGAGCGTATTCACGCCCACGCCTGCGTAATCACAGATCACGCCGCCGTGGTCTGGGGGTAAATTTCGCTCCCGCACACCAGATTAGGCCCTCCTCGGTAGCGGCTCAAGCCTAGGTCCGTTCGTTCGGCGTGGAGCCCTTGAGTACGCTGCTCACGCGATACAGTAACACAAAACCTTACATCACTGCTACAACATCACACACATCACCTATACACACGTGCACGCCTACACGCTTACACGCTGTTTTTCTTTTTTAGAGAAATAAACGACAAAGAGTTATACCTTTATTTTTCCCTATCATATCCTATCCTATATAGTTTAGAGGAAATTTTCCGACACAAAATACATATAGGAGTTGTTGAGGCACGCATGCTTGGTACACATGCATGTTTCAATAACTCATTTACGTATATCTAGATAGCTTAGCTCAGATAGGTCGCGATTTTTGCACAAAACAGGCGACAGCCCATGCCCAGGTGTGCCGTGCACCCTTGAGTTAGTAGCCCAAACATCCCTAATCAGCTGAGTGCCGCCAGCGCTCGCCTCAGTAGTTCGGTGAAGCTGTAAACACCTTTCCAGATCAACAGCGTTTTCATTTCGAAAAAAAAGACCTGCCATACCGGGTATATCGCTGTTGCGTTGCCGTCCTTGAACAATGTGTTTCAATCACTTTTTAAAAGGAATGCTGTGCCGGGTATCCCATTCTACAATGTCTGCGTACGCACAATGAAGATCCTGGAAAACATTACAGTTGTAGCTGCTTTATTAGGTTTTAGAGTGTGTGGATAAGTTTGCCAGCTAGCGTCGTAATGTACGAATTTGGAACGTCGTTGAGGGCACCATAACACAAAAAAATGAGCCGTCACGGTACGCCTGGCAAATATGAAGCATCGAAATTGTTTTGTGTAAGTTATGCATAAATATTACGACAGGAATCAGCTCTGGCATAATGAAAGGATAAAACATTACAAATTTGTTTTACAAAATAATGACTGTTTATTTTATTACATAAATACTCATTTTTATTAAATACAAATATTCAATTAGGCGCAGGCGCGATGTGTTTGGCGGCGTTTATCAAAGGGCGCTAAGTAGTCGGCGCGTGCCGCATAGCCCTAGTAGAACGAGTGGACGACAAAACAGTTTGAATCTCATTTTTTTACAGATACGTTTGCACATGTTTTTGAGTATTTCGTATAGAGTGCAAAGTTCGTCTTTTGCGTCCACGCCAACAGTCAGGTTTACCCTCCGGCTATAGATGTTTCACATCAATAGTTCTTCAGAACTTTCTACATACTATAGTCAGATCAATAGATTATTATTGGGAAATTCGAGAAAGGTAAAATGATCTTTCTTTTCGATTCAAATGATCTTGACTTTAATAAAATACCAACAATTATTTAGCAAACTTAATTTATTACAATCTACACAAAATGCAACATTTAACAATGTTTCGTATAAAAAATAATCACCACAACGAATTAATCTGCTAAAACACAATAATACCTACTTATATCTTCTTCATAATAAAGCAGTTATATATATCACCGACGAATAATACTTTCATACTCAAGTCCTATAATATTTATTTAAATTATTAATATATAATGCTATTTCTTATACATGCGTGTGTTGCCATAAACTTTATCTATAATCGCAATAACTAGACGCGTGGGAAGATTTGATGTTATTAAAAAAAGTTAAATACGAATTAAATACTTACTTTAAAAAGGTTACGTTTTAAATGCACCGCGCTGCCTGAAAGTGTTCGCCATCTTGTTTTTTGTCTCGCTTTGGTTAGGTTAGACTTGCGAAAACAGGATAACGCGTACTTGCCTCAGGCGAGCGCGGTGCAATTAGTACGAAACCTTTTTAAAGCAAGTATTTAATACGTATTTAACTTTTTTGTAATAAAGCCAATTACATTTACTGCGTGATGATAAACGCAGCGCGATAAATGGGCCCACGGTCTTTAAACACATCAAAGCAACTTGGGAACTCTAATTCTGACTTATTATTGTAAGGTGTTCGAACGTTTTTCTGCGCTATTATCGTATTTAATTTTGAGGTTAGTTTTTATCACGACTATAGACAAAGCTTCGTCACGCAAGTATGGGACAAGCATAATGAAGTTATAGATTATATACGTCTTTTAGTTCAACATTAAAAACTTCGAACTTATATGACGGTGCAAGCATAGACAACAGTTATCTCTTGATGTCAAATACTACAAAGATGCAAACGAGTTTTGGCAAGATTTATAACAGTGGTTTTTTTAATTAATTGTATTTATTTTATGTAATATTGACGAATTTTTGAGTGATAGATTACATTAGAGTATTATAACATGAATTCTAATGTGAAAAATGTCGCTGAAAAATTCTTAAAAATAGTTCACCATTTTGTTTGAACTCTTAATAATGGTACACTATGAGTATAGATAGACTTAGACGTTAGTTAGACTTGACTTGATACAAAGCAAGAACAGTATAATTGTTTTTTATAACTCAAAGTTAACACCAGAAGAGTAGACAGAGAGTTTCCCAGTCCCTTTTCAAAAGTCAAAAGGGTAACCTTAGATTTGGTATCCTGTGTTTTTGTTCGTGTTATATTGGATTAAGATAAAAGATACGTATTAGAAACAGTTACTTTAATCTTCTGTCTAAAATTACAGCAAGTGCTATTGTATTTTGGACCTTATTTAGCTATTAATTTAGCATTAATTAGTGCTGAAACTCATAGTATAATAAAATGTATCCCTCTAGAAATTTAAAGTGTCTGCTGCATATGACTATGCTTAACAAAGTTCTGTAGAACCGCAGTTTTGAAGCCAATCATTAATCCTCTTTTTCGTATCTTAACTAAGTAAGGTCAGCAAAATAACTCAGAGTTTGTAACATTTGTATACAAATCATTTTTCATACAACTCATCCACATCTATGACCTTCTGCTCCTATATCCGTTCACTTTCATACTTAACACTCTCGTAGTTAAGTATAAAGGTATTCTTAAGGCCATTTATGAGTAATTAATGACTTAGAAACAAGGTTCATCGAATCCGAAAAACACCGCAAATATTACAACTTTCTGATATAGTGTTTTTTCTTCTTTGTGCTATGCGTGTTTGTCAAACATCTTTACATAGTATTAAAAATGTATTACATTTGTCCAATAGATTGTCAAAATATCAGTTTGCAGTTTTAATTATTAATTGCCTTTGCACCGGCATATAAGTCATCTACTACTTGACAATATTGCATATTTACTTACAATTTTAATATTACAGGAAATAAAATATAGAACGCCTTATTACAGAATTTATTAACTTCATCAACAAAATTATTATACTTTGTTTTAAACTTCGTAGTATTAATTAACCCCAATTCATCTTCCTTGTTATTTAACCAATCAGGTGCTGTATAATTCATTAGTAGTATTATAAATACGACTACTTTGTAACAACTATCTAGAACAGTGTTTCCCAAACTTTTTAAGCCACGCCCCATACATTATTTTTAACCTTTATAAATTGTTGTTCCCTTAAGAAATATAAATGATAAGTTTTAATAAGAAATCACTATGAAATTGTTATCAAAACATCGTAAGTAAAATATCAAAACATATAATGAAAAATTTACTTGACGACTCTAATTACTCGGTTGATATTTTGCTAACGTCAAACGAAATTATAGCTAGTGTTTATTTACAGCATTTTTTAAGAACCTGCCTTTTTGTTAAATTTTTCACCGATATCTAGCATTGCATTTAAATAACCTAAAGGCGAAAGTGGTAAATTCGTGTCGAGTCCATTTTTAAATTGCCCCTCTTAACTATGAAATTGCTCCATTGTGGGTCGTGGGTTCACGCTGGGAACCACTGATCTAGAACGTTCTATCGTTATGAAGGAAATAACCAAGAAAATTATAATTATTAAAATTAACATTTCTTTTCAAATATACTACGGTTCTAAACAAGTTTAAGAGCATTAAATATTAAAATACGAGAAAACTTAATATTAATACTTAAAATCACACAATTAATTACGGATTGTATTTTAATGCGAATACATTTTTTTTTAAAAAAGCTAATGCTTTCAATAGTCCAATTTAACCAATTTCCCATTTACACTTTCTGTTATTTAATATTTCATACTCTTTAAAATTTAAAAACGAGACACAGTAAGGAGTATTTATTTAAATTATTTAGGTACTTCTTTTTCTATCCGTCCTGTTAAGTTTTTTAATAGGTGTTTCATATGTTAATTTGATTATAACAGAGTTTAAATTCGATTGAAGAATTCATTGTGAACAGGAGGAAGCAAGTTAATAAGAACGTATTAAGATAGTGAAACTATACATAATTCATACATAATACATTAATCGACAAGTAGGCACTAGATTATTCAAAGCGCTAAATAAGCTTACAGATACTAATAGCTTCTCTCTCGTTAACATTTAATACTGAGAAAACACGCGTTAAAAAATACTTACCCTTTTCAAAATATATATTTGCAATGTATTTTCAAGTTTTACATAAATTAGACGATTCAATAAATTTTTTTTTAATTGACAGACATTAATTTGAGTGGAAAATGATAAAATAAACTTAAGTATACTGTCAAAAATATATATTAGTAGCCGCTGTGTACGCAAATGTAATATACCTAAATATATAAAAATCCTGTGTCATGGTGTTTGAACTCCGAAACTACACTGATTTTCATGATAG
>JACEII010000025.1:586341-605269 GCA_014332785.1 Antheraea mylitta | reverse complement strand
ATTTTTTTTTCTTCTCTCCAGCATGCTTAAAAGTTCAATTTACATGTTTTCTGAAAGCCTAAATTAAGGAGAAACATAAAAGTATTGAAGAAAATTTTCCATAACTTTATCAAATTCTCAATAATGCATTACAAATGGTCAAATTTTCAGTATATTGAGCTTTGACCTCGAATAACTTTTAAGCGGTTAAGTTTTTGGAAAAATTGTAAGAGACCTTTTTTGTAGAGCGTTTAATTCTCTACAAAAATATGTACAGGGATTTTTTTTATGACTAATGATGGGCAAGCAATAAAAATCAGAAGGTACAAACGAATATTTTTCTATGTTATTCTTATGGAAAATAAAGAAGTGCGATGCGGATGTCCTTAATATTAATATTAAGCGCTCAAATTTTAGCTGGGATCTCCTTAGATGTAAATTGAACTTTTAAGCATACTGGAGAGAAGAAAAAAAAATGTTTTGTTTTTTTGAATCACCCTAATATATATATATATATATCGAATTTATTTTTTAATAACTGAGTCACAGCAACGCGTGGCTCGATCGGCTAATTATATACTAAATTACATAACAGTTCTAGCACTATGTCTAAGGATTTAGTCGTAAAATAAAACGAAAGGCATGGAATACAGAATAATTTATAGTACTGAGAATTTAAATTATTGTCAAACGAATTGCTTTCATTTTATATATTTTCTCATAAACAATGTAAATGTTCTAAAATGTAATTGAATAACATTGAAAAAATCTTCAAAAATATATCTGTAATCAACTTCATGGATGTTATTAGTGAGCAAAATTATCTCCATATTATATATATGTATGTATGTATATCCTTAGGAGCCATTCCAGTATTACATAAGCACTGATGGGGGGTGGAGGGTCCTTGGTTTGTTTATTTTTTACATAAGCATGGGGGTCTGTGTAGTGATTACGTCAGCATTATTTGTTTATTTAACCAGAACAGATTTTAAAATGTTTACGTAAGCATGGGGGGAGCGGTTAGAGTATTGGTTAATTTTGCTGACCAGGGGAAGGAGGTGGTTAGAAATTACAAAAACTCTGCTACGTGATACTTGAACGGGCCCCTACCCATGGACTGTCCTATACCTTCATATGACTGAATGTAGAGTTTTGATACTGACTGACTGTTGGTAGCAGAAGTTTAAAAGAAATACAGCATTTTCAAAAAAACTTGAACAATAACAAATTGTGTAATATAATGTAAATATCTGGGACGACCGGCCACATTTAAAGGTTTGTTTTTATAGTTTTTCATACATTCTTCGAGGAAACTTATAGACTAATTTCAAGCTACGGCGTTTAGGAACGGAATGAATACCATACAAACTTTAGGTAAGAAGATACGCTAAACAAGAAAGAGATATTGGTAGAGACGACGGAGAGCAAGAGAAGTGGCAATAAGAAAAACATCGGAGCACAGCAAGGAACAAGAATTCTAACTAAATACCTAAACTGTATAACGTCATTATATTTCTAATAAGTTCAACTAAACTACCACTATATATTTAAAAACAATACCGATTCATAGGCATTCATCGCTGTCATGCCAGCCTGCCAGCCACCCAACGAACTGATCCCGAAACGCGACAAACCAAAAGGAGTTGCATTTACCATATATATGATAGTAGTATCCCTTAGGTAAAGTTTATTCTATGAATTTTAAAAGTATGGATAATAATCTAAATAAACCTAAATTTTATGACCGATGCTAGAACCTGCAAGCGGCGATTCGGAATTAATAACTTTCTATAATACAGTCAATTAACCCTTTCGTTTGTTCAAATTTCGAAAAGTTATCCTTTGTTAGTTGGTTGGCTACACTTTCACATCACACGACAGTCATTGACACTGTGCTTTAACATAGACACTTAGGGGATTAAGTCTAAGTTGTACGTTTCTAGATAATCATGTCAAAAAGTTATTACGCGCATATTTTTTTATTGATTTAGAACGAGAATCAAGTCCCGGGTATCCTTCATAAATATTGTTAATGTACATTCACCTGGTGTACGTAAATTCCACCAAGTGTATAGTGGTCAGTTATAACTTATCTACCAACCTACCCATTAAACCTAAAATTCTAACGGAATTACGTAATAAGCAAAATAAAAAGGCTCCAAAAATAAATGTATAAACCTACAAATTTCCCAACAGTCGCAGTATAACATTGTAACAGCGAACATGTATATAAAATATCAACAACAGAAGAAAATACCACACGTACAAAGTTATCGCAAACTCTCAACTCGACACGTAACAATACACTACCCTAATTAATATTTCGATACAAATAACATACAAACTATTCTAACTCTATATACTTAGTTAATATAACAGGCGTTATTATTTATTGCAAACTAATGAATTGTACTTGAAATATTAATCGATTGATATCGTATCGATTTCCGAATACGAGATAATATAACAAGGAGTGTTAACAATATGCAAAAATATATCGTTTATCTTCAATCTATTTATTCATAATTGATAAGAGATAATGATATTAATTCATGTAATAACCAATCTGAATGATCGATATTATTCAACCAGCATCTATATAAAAAAATATCGAATACCATTAAAGGAATATCGATAAAAAAATTAATTACTATCAATAAAATATATTGATGGTTCTTAATACAATAATCAATAAGATATATTGATTATAATTGACACAATATAAGTAACATAAAACAATTAAAATAATAAACACAAATATCGATTATTATTAAATACATATCGATAATAATTAAATCAATTTAATAAAACATATTTGTTGTTATAAACTAAATGATGGATTAATCGATAAGATAAATCGATTATTATTGATGACAGAAATCATTATTAATAATCGATAAGACGTATTGATTACATATTATGTTAATTGAATAGTCATAAGAAAATATCGATTATTCATTCAGTTATCGATACGATATCATCACATAACAGCACTTACTTAACTAGATATTCCTAAGAACCTACGTCGTCCTAGGTTTGACGTCTTCGACTTGTATCAGCTGTTCTATTGGTATTAGAGAGAGCTCACCTCCTAACTTAACAGCGGGCAAACCCTGGAATAATATTATGGTTTGTTATCTTTGGTGTAATTTCATTTTTTTTTTTACAAATATAAGTTATAACACGATGATGTAGATTAAAAACATAACACATGAGTTTTTTTTAATCTATTATTTTTAGAAACAAAGCAGTATCAAGAAGTCAATTTGAAGTTTGCAAAAGTATGTAATATGTAATAATTAATTTCTTCATAAATAAAACCACTACGTATAACATAGTCATCGACAATTTCATAGTTACAAATCTATACTAATATATAAAGCTAAAGAGTTTGTTTGTTTGGTTGAACGCGATAATCTCAAGAACTACAGATCTGATTTGAAAGTTTCTTTTAGTGTTAGATAGTTCATTTATCGAGGATGGCTATAGGCTACATATCATAACGTTTAAACCAATAGGAGCTGAGCACTAATGAAGAATGTCTCAAAATCGGGCTATTTTGGAAGCTTTCGATGCGTGTTAATGTCAGTACTATATGCGTTGCCATGGTAACGCGATAACAATCTCTCGCAAATATTTTCATGGTTTATTTTGTGTTCCTATTAAAACAGTTAATTCTACGTTATTTTTGTTTCCAATTTTTAATTATACGTGGTACGTTTATATCGCAAACATTTCTAAAGTTTATTTTGTGTCGCTATTCAAAAAGTTTAGTAGTAATAATATTCATCCCATAAGATAGTCAAAGGAATTAATCCATACTGCCAATTCTGAAGTAGTTAATATAGGTAGTTTTTTTTCTATATCCAAGATAATGTAAAGGTATAAGCGCCAAATCCTCTATGTAATATTTCGTAAATTTTTATCTTCTTAATTTTCAAGACAACAGAATTCATGCTTCGCGGTATTATTTATCTTTCATTTCATTTATGTACAATAAACGAACCATATTACATAAAACTCTACCAATTTAACACAATATACAGATAAGTAATACAAGATTATGAATAAAATATAAAATCCACTACATGACAGACTAAAATCCCGCCAAAAACTCCTCAAAAACTTTATTCTACGTTAGTTTTGTACCCAATTTTTGATTTGTGATATATTACGTATAATAAAAGTAAAGTGAGTGTATTTTATATTAAAAATATCCGAGATGCTACAAATATCAACATTTTTTTTTATTCTGTGGATATGTCTATTTTTTTTTATTTGTTACGGGTAATCTCCGAAACGGCTGGACCTATTTGAACGGTTTTTTTTCTTAGAAATGACTACGCTATTGATCTAGCAAGGTCTTAATAGCTTCACCGGACTACAAGTAATATTTGAACGGGAATTTTACGGACAAATAAGTAACTAATTAGCTGTTTTATTTTAAGCTAGCGGGTTCAGCAGACGTTGCCCGCCCTGATAATAAGACAAACTATACCTATACCTTGCCCAATAATCATTTTATATATTGGTGAAAACGGCATGAAGATGCGTTCTGTAGTTTTTGATCTTATCGCGAACAGACATATAGACAGACGTGGAACAGGACTTTTTCTTACACTATGTAGTGATAAGCTGTTATCCGTGCCTTCGTCCATGTGAAATTAATCAAAAATATGTTGTTCACTGTAAACATACACGAGCTGTACTGGACTCCAAGATTTTTTTATACCAAAAGGCAGCAAACAGGCTGACGGCCCACCTGATGGTAAGTGGTTAACGTCGCCTATGAACCAAGGGTATCGCTGTTATAATTGAAAGTCATATGTTTATATGTGATTTAAATTATAGCAAGGTATGATAATAACTTAATTATATCGACTTTTTTTTTTCTCGAACTGACTACGCTATTGACCTAGCAAGGTCTTAACAGCTTCACCGGATAATTATATCGACACTATGGACATATTATATCTATATATTAAAAGATTTAACACATATTGTTCGAAAATGTATAGCTTAATATTTTCATTACTTTCTTATATAGTGTAAGTGGGCTATAAGGGTCATATATAGCAGTTTAAAGTTCCAGTTATGTGGCTGATGATAAATCTCTTCCCATTCGATTCACTATTCGTATTCACATATATAATGTACAAGTACATGTTACCTGTTACAGTAGACGATGTGCGTGTGATACTTACATATATTTTTGAAAGAGTATTATTGTAATTTACACTACATATGTGATCAAAATTTTACATTTATTTAATATATTTAAAAAAAACGCGTGCGGAGCCGCGGGCAACAGCTAGTTAAATTAATATAGCTTGTAAAAGCAAGCGAAACGCAAGTCCGGTAGGATCTATTTTCGAAAGATTTACTATAGATGGCGTTAAAAACTAACTTTCTTATAACATAAACAGTATGCAACATTTACAAATAACAATGTAATACGATACATAAACGGATAGATGGAGTTAAAAACATATTTCTTTAGAACATACAAAATGCAACATTTAGTACCTACTTATATGTGGTACGATATAGGAACAGATAGATGGAGGTAAAATGAAATTTATACCATAATGCAACATTTTCAACTAACAATGGAGTACCATGTAGGAGCGGACAGATGGCGTTTTAAACAAATTTGATAATTATGCCCTCAATAATATAATTGAAACTAGAATGGATAAGATTAAAAACGAGTATACCAGAGGAAGTTTGACAACAGCACGAGTGACACAGAGATTAAGAAGAAACTAGGTTAGCAGCATATGTCATTAGGATAGATGAGAACCATGTAACTAGAAAAGTGTGATGGTGAACGGATATTAGAGTAGACGAAGACCGAAAATTTTTTATATCATAGAAGGCAAACGCACGGGTAGGTCACCTGATGTTAAGTGATCATCACCGTCGATAGACACCAGCAACACCAGAGGAGTTTCAAGTGCGTTGCCAGCCTGTGTTGGAGAGAAAGCAGGGAGGGATAGGGGGTAGGATTTATAGAAGTGGGGGAGTGGTTCTCTGACGCTCTGTCTGACCGAGCGAAACGCAACAATGCGTGCACTGTTAGTTAAAGTGGGTGTTTCTTTGTGTACCAAGTACCGAGGGTGAGCCGACACATTCATACTGTGTATAAAAGGTATGAATACTGACATGACATCATGACAGGGGAGAGTAGAGAATAAAAACATGTTGTGTTGACCTTACTTAGGTGGGATGAGGGTGAGGAGATGATGATGTTTTTTGTCTTACCAAACAGGATTTCTCAGGCGTATGCGGTGTGTGAGCGTGTTTGTCGGTGTTCGCAGCTGCGGCTTCCCGCGCCTTTCGCAATCCTAAAGAGAACACCGCAACAGAACGCACTCGCTTCACGAGAGCCGCTTTCGCACGGGACCGACCTCGAACAAACACCATATTATATAGTTACATTAAATAATGCGTTGTTTTACGATAATCCATCATTTATTTCACAACTTTAGATACAGTTACATAAAATATAAATTGAGCCGTCACGGGACGTCTGGCACGTGTGAAACATCGAAATTGTTTTGTATAAGTTATATGCATAAAAGAACAGATTGCGACAGGAATCAGCTATGGCATAATGAAAAGATAAAGATTATTGTTATTATTATTGAATCATTACAAATTTGTGCCATAAAGTAATGTCTATCTATTTTATTACGTAAATATTCATTTTTATTGAATAAAAAAATACAAATAGGCACATGCGTAATGTGTTGGCGGCATTTATCAAAGGACGCTAGATCTTCGGCGCGTGCCACGTAAAACTAGTAGAACGAATGACCGACAAGACAGTTTGAATCTTATGTTTATACAGACAGAGTTGAAAATGTTTTTAAGTATTTCATTAATAGTGCAAAATAGTTCGTGTTTTGCGTCGCCACGCCAACAATTAGGTTTATCCTCCGCCTATATATGTTTCACATAAAAAAAAGAAATTGTTGCATTTCGACTATAATAAATACTTACTGCCTTTATCTTTGGGTTTATCGTCCTCGCTGGAGGTCGCGCTCGCGTCAATAGATGGCGCTGCTGAAGGTACCGCGTTCAAATCCGGTTCGGAGCCACCCGCACTCACGCTACCGGACAACTCCTATATAGAGAAATTACTTCACGTGAAATGCCCCCAGTTATCGTTATACTTTGTTCGATGTAAATAATAACCTGTGTTGATTTGGCATATAACCTATATTACTGTAAAGTTTCAACAAAACCAGTCTATCGTTTTTACGTGAAACGTTCATCCATCTTCACAACCTTCCTCAATTATAATCGATTGTATGTGAAAACGATTGTAATTAATTGTAATTCTCATTAGGAAACTCTTATCTGAGATAATGTAAGTTTAAAATCGATTTAAAATGTATCGAATAGTTTAATCGATAAAGACGTAGTTATGGGGTAAAATAACGATAAAAGATATAAGTTACCTACCTGCAGTGTGGGGTTCACGAGGGGTCGGTACTGCGTTGGATGTGGTATGCAGTGCGCTGATCTGTGCAACGGTTCATCACGCAAACCCCTCACACCGAGCAGGGATAGTGCCGCGCCCGGCGTTACTTCCTACATATTTTCATTTTTTTTAATACTTTTTTAGCGTTTGTCCATAATCTCACCAGATTTTAAATGACGATTTGGTCTAAGATGGGAAACACTCTAAGCCTAGAGGAGGATTGAATAATTGACTATCGGAACACACCAACAGGTGCCTGGCAACAGATTATAACTTAAGGATGATAGCTAGCCAGGTGGACTTAGAATAAGGCCTACTACCATGAATTCCATACATTTATTTGAACCCATGAACCGTTTTATCACAGTATAAATATGAGAGGCAGTATAGAAA
The DNA here is from genome assembly GCA_014332785.1 of Antheraea mylitta. Classification (NCBI taxonomy): domain Eukaryota; kingdom Metazoa; phylum Arthropoda; class Insecta; order Lepidoptera; family Saturniidae; genus Antheraea; species Antheraea mylitta. The sequence continues at coordinate 597,405 of JACEII010000025.1, read as the reverse complement.
CTACCTACAAACGTTCGAAAACGGCACACTCACACAAACATGCGCATCGTCGAGAGATTTTAAAAGGTCTAAATCGGACAAAAATGGACAACACCGCAAAAACCGTTTAGGGGTCTCGAAGATAAGCATGTTTATGTGACTGTGCCGGTACGAGCGTTTATAGGTAGTTTCCGTACTATCTCTAATATATATACTGTGGCTTTACTGCTCCCGATGTTAGTAGTTATAATTACTTAGATTTTGGCCGCGGTCTCGTTCTCTTTAATATATATCAAAAATATCCTTCGGGATTAGTACTTTTATCGGGATAAGAGTTACCTTATGACTATTTCTATGGCCTTGAGAACATATACGCAAAATTTTTAATGAAAGCTTAACAAACAAACGAACTCACATTTACATTTATATCATCAGACAAACAAAAGCAAAGCTTGACCACGTCATGACAGCCTGCTAAATATAAATCCCTAATGTATAATTTTTTATGTATCATAGGAGGCAAACGAACAGGTGGGTCACCTGATGTTACGTGATCACCACCGTCAATAAACACTTACAACATCAGGGGAGTCACAAGTGCATTGCCAGCCTGTGTTTGGAGGAAGAGAAGAGGAGAGGGGTAAGGTGAGGAAAGGTGGGCCTCCGACGCTCTCTCTGACCGAACGAAACGCAACAATACAAGAACTGGTACTTCACGTCGGTGTTTCTGTGAGTTGGGTGGAACTACCCCGAGCGAACCGACACATTCATACTGAAGCCAGTAATAGCTTCAGCGTGGCTCTACCTACTAGATAATACTTACGCGACTAGTAAGTCCGAAATAGTATCTCTTTTAATTGTTGAGTTTTAAGATTAAGACATGTATAGCCTGCTGTCAAGACGCTCACAGACTGTCATGACAGTGGCAACTGTCGATGGATTGTATATTTGTTAATAATTATCGTTAATTTTGAATCGCAGTATGCTTATTATCAGCTTAATATGCACCTAATGCCAATACAGAATAATTTAAGAAAAACTGGTATACAAATAATACATATTCAACCTTCAGAAGTAGTGGCCTATACTTAGTTGGTTCCAACTAGGACTGAAGTCCTATTTGTGTTTGGAAAATTAATCGCCTATTATCCGTTGGTTGTTGTTAAGTTTTTATTCTCCTATGCTAAATATCGGGTATAGTGCTGTAACTTTTTCAAGTAACAAAAAAATAAACAGTATTTGAGTAATGCATAAGTCCTGTTATTTTATACTAGCCTCTGCTCGCGACTTCGTTTGCGTGGAATCGTTACTGAACTAACGCTAACACGCAGCGGTAGCTCTCAAGAGGAAAAGAACCCGATTTTTAAACATTCTTCATTCGTGCTCCGCTCTCATTGGACTCCTCGATAAATGAGTTATATAAAATTGAAAGATTTTTTCCAAATCGTACCTTTAGTTTCTGAGATTACCCACTATAACATCACAAGCTTTACCACTTTATATTAGTATAGTTATATGAGTCTTTAAGTTAAGGCTTCTTGTGATGGTTTTGTAGGTTGCAAATAGAGTATAAACATTTAATATGATTTTCTTTTAATTATAACGACTGATCGCGGGATTCGTAAAAGCAATGCGTATATCAAGTAAAATTTCTGGTTTTAATGGTGAATACCTACCGGGGTTAAAAGCAGTTATTATTCACATTATTCAACCAGCTGGGTAATTTGGCTAAATGACAACATTTATTTTATAATTTTTTTCACATGTAAAATAATTAGTTTAGTCCCGCCTAAATTATTTAGTAGGTGAATTAAATTCGACGATAACTGTGTTTTATCCAACTCGTAGGTTTCCTAAATTGGGACTTAGAAATCAATTTAAAAAACATACCAAACCGAATAGTCTAATATAATTTCTGGCATTTAGTCTAGTTTATGGATTATGACTCACCTTACGTCGTATAGGTTTAGTTGGACTGACGTCTTGAAGTAACTGTAGTGAGCCGGTACTCACCGCTGGCTCTGTTATGGACGCAGCTTTTGGTCTGTAATTGACCAGTTAATAGTGTTCTTGTAACTATTTTTGTATAATAATGCGTCTATAGTGTAAATCGGTTATTGAATTTAACACTTAGTTCAAAGAACTATAAAATTATGAGTAACGGTCAACTATTAAGATCAAACTTTTAGTAGTAATGTTAAAAGTTTAATCATTGTCTATTGGTTACGGTTTAGCATAGGTACAGATTTCCATAAACGACTCAGCAGGCACTATTAGAAACAGTGATTACGAGAAAAAGAATGCTTTAAGCTATATTACAATTAAAAATAAAAAATTAAATACATTATTCTGTTGTTCATTATACGTTATCAGATATTACTGACACCAACAAATGCCGGCCGGTGTTATCATTGCATAGCAACAGTTAACTGTCATTGTGTAATGATGTGCACAATAGGTGAATAAGTGAGACGTATATAGAAAGAAACAATGCAACATTGCTCACACTCGAAGTCATGCATAACGAATATTCATTACATTATTACAAAATTATTACAAACTGCAATACACTACAATACAATAAAGTATCCAAACATACGTCTTAATTAAACAGTTTATAGCAATAATTGTTGGGGATATGTGAAAATGCCTCGTAGAAGGACATAACTCTCAAAACTTATGCTGCCTCTGTCTAACAGTGTGTTGACCAGTTTATCAAGAGATCTCTATATTAATTTGTATGTAGCTTAAACCCTTATGATTTTAGCAGTCCCGGGATTAAAAATATAACTATTAGTGATGATTCGCTTCAATGATTAAATTGATACCTTATCGTAAATATAAGGTATCGAACGTCATGATTGAATCTAAAAATTGGATTTCCTTCCCTATACTTAAACTCCTTAATCAATTAACTAAGGGTAAGGTGATTATGGTAAATAAGCCACAATTAATCTATCTAATGGTTATATACCTATAACCAACTTGTAATAGGACCACTATCCTATTAGGGATTAGTCACTGATAGGTTGCTTCTGTGGATAGAGAATAGCTCTTACATTGTTCATGTTCTCATCAACAACCTTCAAATGAATACTGGTGACTTTGACTTGTAGCAGAAATGTATGGGGACATTTAATTATATCCTAGGCCTATTGAAGAGGAGGTAAAGTGACTATAAATACTGTCAGGAATATAATTCTTGATTCATACGAGTAAGAGCAAAACAATGGCAGAAATTGCTAAACAGTTTGAAAAGGGTAATTATAGGTCAACCGTGTTTCAAACAGCAATGGGACTTGAAATACTATCGATTTATAGCCAAAATAAATGTTTTTATTTTTTTCGAAATGACTACGCTATTGACCCAGCAAGGTCTCAACAGCTTCACCGGACTACTAAGGCGAACGCTTGTGGCACTCAGCAGATTTTATTTGAGCAACTGGCTCAAGGGTGCACGGCATACCTCGGCTTGGGCTGTTGCCTGATACATGCAATTCGCGATCTATCTGAGCTGACCTAAGCTAACTATTCATACATATATGAGTTGTTGGACTATATATGTGTACCAAGCATACATACCTCAACAACTCTTATATATATTTCGTATCGGATAATTTTCCAAACTATTTCAGATCGATAAGGGAAAGAAACAAAACCCTTCTACTTTCACCAAAATAAATGTAAACTATGATCTTGTTCAATAATCTTTTAGAAACATTTGACCATTCACCATATTATCTAGATTGTTTATATCCATAAAAATTGCAAAAATCTCATATTGTTATCGAATTTACACTATAGACGCATTCTGTGTATAGAAGCTATAACTATAGTCGATGTAAAGCTTTGACCGCAAAATTGGCCACCGTATACAAGTGACAAGAATTAAAACTATATAAAGATCAAGCTTGGAAATAAATGGGTCGATAGGTATGTGTGATTTAATTAGAAAAATATATTTTATATACAAATGTGTAATTTCATTGAACGAACTTTAAAACTGTGTAATATTTATGAATATATGAAGTAAACATTTAATGAAAATTTTCTTAGTAAATTAGATATTTTACAGGGACGTGTGTATGAAAAACATATGAGTGAGTATTCCATAATAGAAATATATACAGAATATTTTATAAAATGAATAAGATACGAAACAAAAATAAAGAGTCGGAATTACCTTTTATACTATAAACTCCTTAGGCATATCCACTGAATATTATAATCCTCAACTTACGTGGTACATAATTTATTGTAATCTATCCTTACAAAAACAAAAGTGATATATGAGGAAATTGGTTCTTTTGGGCAAGGTTTACCTAGGATTCATACTATAGGAAATTCTTACGATATTTATAAATTAGAAATATATTGTTTCGTTATCAATCGTGTTCAATACTTAATGCAGTAGCAAAACGCAGTTGACAGCTGCTGTCATGTGTCACTTACTCATTTAGCATTGGAGCAACAACGTTTGTGTGAAAACCGTTACGCCTGAAAATCACTAAAATATCCAAATGTTTCATTGAATCGTGGCAAAGTGTTCCGTCGGTGTTGGTGGATCAGTCATGGTGTTGTAAGCAGTCAAGGTACGTGGTGCATTGTATTTGCTGCAGCCCAATTGAGCGTTGATCATCGTGATCGAATCGTTTGTTTACTCAGAGTAGCTAGGCCACCACGGTGCGAAGGCTACATATATATATTTTTATAAAAATTAATGCGTGAATTATATCAAATAATTTTGATAATAATAAAGGATAAACAATCATATTATTATATAATAGTAATATCCCACATCAAAAATCTATCTATCTGTTAATAGTTCGGTGAAGCTGTAAATACCATACCAGGTCAACAGCGTTTTCATATCGAAAAAAAAAATCTATCTAGTTTTGCATTGTTACAAACACTCATATAAGATAAAGGCTTTACTTGGCTTCAATATTATTAGTCATAAACTTACTAATATCTCAATCACTATACATCTTTTTTATTGAGGAGTAACCTGGCATTTCTTCGTAATACTAGGTCTAATATTTTTTAAATAGAGCTTTCTTGACAATATCCCTATAAAAAGAATCATCCAAATCGATTCATAAATGAGTATGTCTCCTTTTTTAAGTTATATATGTATATATTTTTTTATTTATTGGGTAACAAGGAAATCCTCTAACAAAAGAAAGAGACCTTATCTAGGTTCACATTATTATAAAAACGTAAACGTAACGTATAAGTTATATATTAAACCTAGTACAAATTTGGTAACTAAGTACTCTTATTTTGTACAGAATATACGAATCCCAATATGCGTAGGAACTCTGTTCTCTTTTTATGAGAATTTTTAACCTTTTAAGTGCGGTACACTCATGACTCGTTATGAAAAATATAAAAATATTGTAAAAAAAAAAAAAATAGATTCGAGTTAGCAATGTCACGAGAAGAGTTTTATTCTTCATTTATATTGTGAAAGTGTAAATGTTATGTTTTCGTAAAGATGTTACAAAAACTCTATGGAAAATTCTATAAATGGCCACCATTTTTAAAATACTGAACATTGACGGTGTTATTACAAAAAAGTTAAACACGTTTTGAACGCTTGCTTTGAAAGGATCTCTCAGTGAATGTTCGCCATCTTGCTCTTTTGTCGCGTTTTGGTTAGGTTAGGTTAGGTTACACTTGCGAAAAAAGGATAACGTGATCTTGCTTCGGGCGAGCGCGGTACGTTTAGTACGAAACCTTTTTTACACCAAGTATTTAACTTTTTTGTAATAACACTGTGAAAGTTTATCTTAAAGGATGTGCATTCAGTGGTTTTAATTTTTTTTTTTAATTTTGCACTAGAGTTCCAGGTGTCTAAAAAAAGTAACAACATAGTGAAAAAAATCTAAATATATATCTTAGTTATTCGTCTCCAATTACGTGAGCTATATACAGGTTTTTCCATATAGATGTCGGAAACTAATTACCAATAGTTAGGAGAAGTAGGGATTTGAAATAAATAATTAAAAAAAAACATAATTTTATTGCAAATAATTACATATAAATAATAATACACAAGCTTAATACTGAATAATTGGAATATATTGCATTGGATATTAAAAAAAAAAAATAACTACACACCGCTCGATGTAAATATACTTGTGTATCAAATTAACTGAAAAGAAAATAAAAATATATATAATATGATTATTTTGGAAGCCAAATAAATTATAAAAAATATTTATTTAATTTAAAACGTTCAACTTATGTGTCTATACATATGCATACTTTTCTCACTTGATCGTTTTACATTTTGCTATAGTCTATGGTAACCAGCATCTTTACATAGACCATAACGGTATCTCTTGCCAATAAAGCAGAACCTTGTCCGTTTGACATTGAACATTTTAACAATTTAACATTGAATTTACTAAATAACCTCGTGACAAAATTGAAAAAAAAAAAACAAACAGGAATACCTGAATGTTAAGATAAAATCAATTGAGATGAACATTGATAATGCAAATAAATTCTTGCTTTGAGTGAAATTCAAATACATAGAAAAATAATTAGATTAATATACTACCTTGTGATCAACACACATAACGTATTTTATTTCTTAGAAATTATAATTTTATCATTACTACTTAGCTCTTAACAAGAAGCGTGATGATATATAGATCTGACATCATTTAAAAACTTTTCTATTTGCTAATGAAAGTAACTTTAAAATCGACTCAGCCTTTTCGAAAATAGATCATGAGAAAAAAAACAGGCAAAAATTTCAAACCATGTGTTAAACTTTACTCAGTTTCGTGTGAACAACCAAATGAACGCAGAAAAGAGTCTCTATTTTGAAATCACAGACGCATGTAACAATTTTATCTATATGTATAGATGAATAGGTGTTGTCGGTGTGTGAGTTGTAGTCCGGTGAAGCTGTTAAGACCTTGCTAGGTCAATAATGTCGGTGTGTGAGATAGATGGAAACTTACCTAAACGGTGGTATTTCAGGTATCTTCCCTATGAATATCTTCTTGTTTTCCGGTTTCTCTGCCGGTTTTGGTGTCGTAGGTGTGAGAACATGCGGAGTGTTGCGCGAAGTACTGCGCGAAGCCGGACGCACGTCGTCCTGACTGGGGCACTCCGACTGTTAGTTAAAAAAAGTACGTTTTTTTTAATGTGAAACATCTATAGACGAGGGGTAAACCTGATTGTTTTTAGGTTCATCCATCGGGCCGTGGACGCTCTGGCACGGGGTATTGTGGATTACAACCTAAAAATGACCATAAAGAATGGAAATGCAAGCGCTATAAAAACAATAACGTCATTAAACCAAAAATAGCTAATAATAATTGAATAGTTAAGATTTAATGAATTACTAATAAAAAAAAAGAGAATACGCTCACGATTTTTACGTATACAAATTACTACACGTAAGCAAAAAAAGGTGTGGACCAAGAGTCTGCAGAATAAAATAACAATAATTAAAAAAAAAACCTGATTGTTGGCTCGGCGACACAAAACACGAACTTTCCACTATTAACGAAATACTTAAAAACATTTGCAACCCTATTTGTATAAATATAAGATCCAACTGTTTTGTCGGCCACTTGTTCTAATAGTATTATGCGGCACGCGCCGACGACTTAACGCCCTTTGATAAATGCCGCCAACAACTCCGCGCCTGCGACTAATTGAATTTTCGTATTTTGTAATTAATAAAACTGAATATTTATGTAATAAAATAAATAAACAGTCATTATTTTATGGAACAAATTCTAAGGCTTATCTTTTCATTATGCCATAGCTGATTCCTGTCGTGATCTATTATTTTATGCATATAACTTATACAAAACAATTTCTATGTTTTACATCTGCCAGGCGTCGCGTGATAACTCAATTTTTTTTTTAATTTTATTTTCGTCAGTGTCAAAAACCATGTTTCTATTGACAACCAATCTTCTAGATTATTACTGGCATTGTCGAGAGTAGGTAACAAATAATATTACAAGCGTGTTACCATAATCTCAATGTTCTAGCAAGACAGTGGCCACCTTGTTAGAACTTTCCAAGGCCATTTTGTGGAATCTCACAATTCAGGTTCCGTGGTATTATTTGCCATCCACTTCACTTGTGCACAATAACCAAACTATATTACGTAAAATGCCACTAATTACCAAATATACAGTTATATAACAACGGATTATAAATTAAATATAATAGCTACTACATGACAGACAGATCTCAAGAAAAAATCCAATCCAATCTAATCCAAATGTTTAACGCATTACTAATTATCAATCATTATGCTAACAAAAAGACCCAGTCCTAGTTTTAACTATGTCCTATTGATGTTTAGTAACCAAAGACAAATAGGACTGTGGTCCTAGTTGATATCAGTAGAATTGATAGTTGTTATAACAGATCAAATAACTCATTATTCTAGCAGATCGTCGACGATATCCTTCTTGTGTTTATTGTTATTATTGGCTATGGTTTATTGTTATTATTGGCTATGTCAATAGTTGATCGGTGTTATCGGAAAGTGTATTTGGCGTGTTCAATGGCTGCGTTAATCGAGCTTTCAGTGAAAGAAAACTTCGTGATGAAGTCAAAACATAGTTCTAGAGCTTTAAGCTCGCCTAACTAGAGTAGCTAGTTGCATTGAGTTGAAAATATATAACCAAGCATCTATAAGTATTTATTGATATTCGAAACCCACTTCCCCTCTAATCAGGTGCGACAGTGTAGATGCTAGAGCCACGGTAAAGCTATTACTGGTTTCAGCCTGAATGGGTCGGCTCGCTCGGAGTACTACCACCCTCATAGAAAACCGACGTGAAGTGACAGTGCTTGCATTGTTGCGTTTCGTTTAGTCAGTGAGAGTGCCGGAAGGCCATTTCCCCCTCCTCCCTCTCCACTCCGCTACTTCATTTTTATTTACCGTAGCGCCGGTAAGTGACTGCACTATGCCTAATAATGAGTACAGTAAAATCCAAAAATAATGGTGACCACCGAGAGATGACCGATCCATCGCCGGTCACTGTTGTCATGCCGACCTGCATGAATGTCTCTTCACGTTACGCTTTAAGGAATTCATGACATAGGAAAGAGGGGACTTTTTTTTTTCTCTCGAACTGACTACGCTATTGACCTAGCAAGGTCTTAACAGCTTCACCGGACTACAATATTTCACCAGACTACAAAGGAAAGAGGGGACATTGGCCAGGAGATTGTTCCACAGTACGGCAAAGATGAGACGTTGTGAACTTTCTAGTTTGTTTCTCGGATACAATTTACCATAAACCTATAGCATCGAACAGGTCATGGAGGTAGGGATTAAGTTTGATTATTAGAAGGAGGAGACAACTATCATTATATCGCTACATATTGTAAAACCAAATCCTCTGCCATGTCTGTGTCTGTTTGTCTGTCTGCTCGCGATAAATTCAAAAACACTCAACAGATCCTCATGCGGTGTTTCACCAGTAGATAAAAGGATTCATGAGGAACGTTTAGGTAGTATACTACACGATCACCCCCACACACGTGCACGCCCTACACGCTTACACATGAAAGTGGAAGGGTTTACTTTTTCCCTTATCGAACTGAAAAACTCTCAATTTTCCGATAATAAATATATGGAGGAGTTGATGAGACGTGTATGCTTAGTACATATATACGTTTCAACAACTCATACATATATGAATAGTTAGCTAGGTTAGCTAAGATAGGTCCCGATTTTGCATGCAACAGGCAACAGCCAAGCCGAGGTGTGCCGTGCACCCTTGAGCTGGTTGCCAAAATAAAATCGGCTGAGTGCCTTAAGCGCTCGCCTTAGTAGTCTGGTGAAGCTGTTAAGACCTTGCTGGGTCAATAGCGTAGTCATTTCGAAAAAAAAAAAAAAACAAAACGTTTAGGTAGTATATCATTTGTCGAGGTTTATTTTATTATCAGGGCGAGATAACATTTGCCGGGCTGACATTATAAGTAGAATACTTATCACCTAATGTTAAATAACGATGTGGTCCGAGATGGTGAATATGCTACACCGTGAGCTCTCTCTCTCTCTCTCTTTCTCAGCTCTCAGCTGTCAGAATATAGCAACAGGTACACGGTGATATATTATCAATTTGAGGGTGGTAGCTATCCAGGTGGACTTAGTTTAAGCCCTACTACCATATTAATAGTTTCTTTGCATAAACCTCCGATTTATTAACAACGATTAGAACCTACGTCGATGATTTGACATAATTCAGATGATGAGATTAATGCTTTTTTTTATATATCAAAGGAGGCAAACGAACTGGTGGGACACGTGATGTTAAGTGATCACCACCGTCCATAGACACTAGCGACGATCAGGGACGTCGCAAGTGCGTTGCCAGCCTGTATATGGGAGAAGGGGGAGGGGAAGGAAAGAGAAAGAAGGAAAGAGGAAGGGACGTGGGCCTCCGGCTCTCTCACTGACTGAACAAAACACAACAATGCAAGCACTGTTATTTCACGTCGGTTATCTGTGAGAGGGGTGGTACTACCCCGGAGGAGTCGACCCATTCATGGTGAAACCAAAAATAGCTTCAGCGGGGCTCTACCACCTAATATAGAAGAGATAATATCTGACCATTAACGGTGCATGTGAGTTCTTTATTCATGGGAAACCAAAAATAGCTTCAGCGGGGCTCTACCACCTAATATAGAAGAGATAATATCTGACCATTAACGGTGCATGTGAGTTCTTTATTCATGGTGAAACCAAAAATAGCTTCAGCGGGGCTCTACCACCTAATAGAGAAGAGATAATATCTGACCATTAACGGTGCATGTGAGTTCTTTATAGCCTCCCGTCGCTGGAACTCGACCTTGGCCATCTCGGTGGCGAGCCAGCCCGGTATCTCCGGTATCGCCAGCCGCAACGCCAGCACCATCACCAGCACCACGTGCTGGACAACCAAACAAAAAGAATATATCAACATTTGCATAAACGTTTACTGAATGAAGGATGAAGATTTGATTTAATAAAGTAAATTTTCAAAAAAAAGTATTAACCGACTTCAATATTAATCAGAGGCATAAAAATAAGGCACTAAAAACCGGAAA
>JACEII010000025.1:534239-584324 GCA_014332785.1 Antheraea mylitta | reverse complement strand
GGAGGATGGAGGAGGAAGGATGGGGGATGGGTGTGGTAGGGGGGAGGTTGGGTTTTGTACCTGCCAACTGCCGATGGCGGCGACGCGTTGCGAGAAGGGACGTTGCGCGACGTGGCAGAGTTTGAACGCGTCAGCACGCACCTCCGCAGCGTTGTTGAGCAGCGCGCACAACGCTGCCAGCGGGAACGCGCACGAGAATAACACCACGTGTCCAAGCTGCGTCAGCATCTCCAGGTACTCGGCGAACGTACCGTCGTACTATACACCCACAACGTAAACGATATACATAAAATATATGAAAATGGTTCTAATAGAGACACATTACGTAAGGCGTTTTTGAAAATTTTTCGAACCTCCCCCTTCCGTGCTGATGAAATTTATCTCGACCACTTCTCGCTCCCCACCCCCTCTCTAATTTAACGTTAGATCATTGAAAATATGAATTTTGAGTATAAATATGTATATATATATATATATTAAATATGTATATATATATATACATATTTAATATATATATAGGCAGAATTCATTCCAAAACAGACCGTTTGCGCTTTATAGGTAGTAGAGGCACGCTGAAGCGATTACTGGTTTCAACATGAATGAGTCGGCTCGTCCGGCGTAGTACCACCCTTTCACAGAAAAGCAACGAGAAGTAATAATGCTTGCATTGTTGCGTTTCTTTCTTTCAGTGAGGATGTCGGAGGACGAACTCCCCTCCCCTCAACCCTCCCTCCTCCCCACTTGCTCCAAATACAGGTTGGCAACGCACTTGCGACTCCCCTGGTGTTGCAAGTGTTTATAAACAGTGGTGATCACTTAACATAAGGTGACTCGTGTGTTAAAATATATATTATTTTTACTATTACAACATTTCACAAATTTTAATATATAACAGAACTGTGTATAATATTGTTTTAGTCTAGACACGTTTTTTACACTAGTTTTTGCCCGAAAAAAAAAGACGTGATATTTGAGAAAAACCTCTCTCCTATCCACTTGAGATTCATGAGGTTCAAGTTGAACTCCTTGAAACTCTTACGTACTTTATGGACAATCTCTTAATGTTAGGAGTTTTAGATATTAAGGAATTACATTCCGAGGATTCTATATTTCACAACGTTATGTCATTTGAATCTATATTTTTTAATATTGATGATGTATTACGTAATATTAATAGTTCGATTGTTGTACATAAGTAAAGTGGATGGGATAATATAACAGAGCATATATTCCAGCTTGTCACAAAAACTCGCTGGTAAGTTCTATATAGATGGCCAATATTTTGTTAATTCGTTGAAATGATCGCAAGAAACTTGTAATATTATTACCTACTCGACAATAACGGTAATAATCTAGTAGAAGATTGAATGCCTAAAATAAAATCTTGATATATAAAAATACCATGTCATGACGTTTGTCCACGATGAACTCTGAAACTACTCAACCTATCTTCCTGAAAGTTGGCATTTATGTATAGTTTGGTCCAACTTTACAGATGAGATAATCTATAATTCGATTAGTCGCCTCAATATTTTTAAATAATAAATTAGATTATGGTCAATGTCGATTATTGCCATTAATTGTAACTTTGACCAGTCTCGGATAGATGGCGCGTTAAACAAGTTTGTTGACAGAAAACTATAGGACCGACTATTATGGATATTATAAATGGTGACCCGTTTTAATTTAAAATGTAACATAAACCACAGCAACGCGTGATCAGGTCAACTAGTAAATTAATAATGACTTAATGATAATCGCCATTATCACCCGATTTAGACCCCGGTCACTTCCCAAACCCGGTCCTATTTCAATAGTCAAATATGTACAATTGTTTTTTTTTAAATATACATTACCTTAAACAGCTGCGACTCTAATTCGGCCTGATGTATGACTTTCTGTCCGAGCAGGGGTTCAGAATCTCGCCTGTCGTCCTTCTGTTTGTCTGTTCCGCCGTTAGCGATGGTACTGTCAGGCGCTTCACCAGCGGACGATGTGCCTTTCTCGAACAATTCACTCACTTGCGTAGAAGTAGGTGCTGTATACATATATAGTGTAGAAAAATTACATTAATTAGTTTTTTTTTTATATCAAAGGAGGCAAACGAACTGGTGAGTCACGTGATGTTAAGTGATCACCACCGTCCATAGACACTAGCGATATCAGGGACGTTGAAAGTGCGTTGCCAGCCTGTATATGGGTAAAGGGGGAGGGGAAGAAAAGACGTAGAGACATGGGCCTCCGGCTCTCTTACTGACCGAACGAAACACAACAATGCAAGCACTGTTATTTCACGTCGGTTATCTGTGAGAGGGGTGGTACTACCCCGGAGGAGCCGACCCATTCATACTGAAACCAAAAATAGCTTCAGCGGGGCTCTACCACCTACAGATTACCTAGTAGTGTGAGAATTTTCGATGTAACGAACGTCTCGATAGCGAATCGAACCGGATAATTCATATTCGCAATTCGAACCGAAAATTCAGACTATTCGGATAGTCCGGACTATTCAAATAATTTCAACCATTCGAATTAATCAAAAAATGTCAATTATGCAAATAATTCAAACCATTTTAATAATTTTAAGTAATTATTAATACACAAAATTAGTTAAACAGTCTGTCAGTCAAAAGATTTTTTCCAAATTAATTTGAAAATTATTAATAAATAAGAGTGTTCACTGTTTATCATATAGAATTATTTAAGTTTTTATGTAAAAAATAATTGAAGGATGTTGTATATTTTCCTGCAACTATAATTCTTCCTTATTTTAAAAATATCCAAATAGTACATATATTCAATTCGACATTCGAATCCATTGTCATTGATAGATTCAATTCGAGTTGAGCATTATTCGCTCACCCTCAGTAATTACTACATCTAAAAATCTACTAAATCAACTTTTATCTTAATTAACTAAGTGATTTTTTCTTTAACCCCGTTGTGAGTTGGCACCTAGTAAAACGAAAACGCGGCAACCAAAGATCTATAGGATTTTACGTATGAAAAAATGAGATAGAATGAATTGTACAGTGTTTCTTATATCTGTGTTTTCCTCATTGCGCTTTGTACTACATTATGTACAACATGTTACAACATGTATTGTTTATATATTTTATAATTTTTGTAAGGTTACAATTTTATCGCATGTGAACTGTACGTACACTTTGTTATATATAATCTTTATGTCCGTGTGTATGTAACTTAACTCCTTCTAAACAGCTGGTCAGATTTTGAAGACATTTTGTGTATGTGTTCAGGTGGATTCAAGAATAAATTAGATTTACGTTTGAATCCGGTAGGTGGGGCTACGAATAAATTTTAAGCTTTTTTAATTATCAAAGAGGGACAACTTCCGCTGGGACCGCTAGAAGATTATAAAATTTTGCATTTGATCACTATATCATCTGATGTTAAATCACAATTTGATACTAATCACTAAATCTACTTTGATTGGTTCTTATGTGCACTTATCGGAAACGCACCTAAAGTTGTATGGTGGCAAATCTTTGATTTTAGTATATTAACATGTGAGGACTGGTGTTACATGAGAGAATTCTACTCCAATATACCACAGCCTCACTGTTACAAATTATACTGGAAGTTATATAAAAAATACTTACATTTTGTTGGACTCAGTGCTCCGAAGACATCGACACAAATCTTGGCCAATCTTAAATTTTCGATCAGATACGGTAAAGCGGACTCCTTTAGATTACCAATCACTTGTCTTGTTATGAGCAACACTGCTAGTTGCTGGAATTTTTAATTATAAACATTAATGAATCGGATACCACTATATAAATGTACTAGTTATATAGCAACGGTGAACATTGTGAGAGACATGTGTTCTTTGACAGTCACCAAACATACCAAATTTTATATCTTTTTTGTGATAACTACTTCTCTTGTTAATTTTTTAGTATATAAAAATAACGTTCAAAATCAAAAAGTAAAAATAGCAGGGTACCATTGGCTACACATTTTTACAAGAACGTATGATTCTGAACCGACTTTAAAACTGAAAGCTTGAATTACTTAAAAATATGAACATATTCATAGTTCAACATTGTGAGTTTTATATATGCGTCAAACAGTGGTGCGAGCTATTTTGGTTAAAAGTCGAGATAAAATTGGCCGCCATCACAAATAACTCAAAAATTGAGTAAAAACTTGACACAAAATATTTTTTACAAAACAAAAGCATAAATAAGAACATAAGGTTAAAACACATAAGTAAAGAAAATACGCATGTTTCAATAGAAAAAAGTTTGAAGAATCAATTTATCAAATAAAAATCGGCCAAAACAATAACAACATACCTCTTTCAGTTTATCCATATCCTGAAGATAGAAGGCAATGTAGAACAAACTCATGAAAGAGTTCACGAATTGAAACTGTAATTAATAATAAAGATAAATGAACATTTATTTAAAAAAATATATGCTTTTAAAAATGTATAATGTCTATGCAATACATATGATAATATTTCATTAATTAATAACATCACAACATAGATTTTTGTCAGATCTAGACATAAAATATACTTATGTAATTATGCTAAGTATATGTATGTATATTTCCAATATATTATTATATATAATCTCTGTAGTAGTCATAACACAGTACCTATCCCTTTATGGTGATTTATTTATGTTGGTATTTGAGATTATTCTACGTTGTGACACTTAATATTTGGCATTAATTTTAGATTTGTCTAAATAGGCAGAAGCCGTATCGAAACAGAAAAGGTATGCTACCCAGTTATCTTTTACGTTATAAAAATGTATTTCTAAAAATCGATAATAATTTAGCGATACATTACAACACTAATTAACTTATATGAGATGTCACTTTAACAGTCACTTTCCATACTTCAAAATGACTTTATTAGTTCACATAACCTTTTAAATTTACAAGACGAATCTATATTAAAATCTTCCAGTATAAAAATGAAAAATAGTTGGTCTGTTTGTAACTAATAGATATTGTAAATAAATTTTTAATGTTCTTCGTAATAAATAAATACGTTTTAATGAAACTTTTATACATTTTTTATCGATAAACAAGAATCTATAAATTCAATCGATGAATAAGAATGGATAAGATTTTACGAAACAGAATTACTAATAGTTATTTGTTTATAATAGAATTTTGAAATAACAATGAAAACTAAAAACTACAAAAATTAAGCTGAGAATCAGAACTAATCGGTTGCATGAATACTAGCTAATATTAAAAAATACAACATATATTATTAGTACCCAAATTAAAAACAAAATTTAACGGCATTTTTTAAACAGAATATCTACTTCATGCAATGTCATTGTGTTATTTATTTTTTTAGTTATCATGCAAATGCGAGAACAACATGTTTGCCAGTGAAATTAAAAACATCGATTGCTTCCTTGACATGGTATTAAATGAACAAGTTACTCAAAATAGTCGGTTAATGACTCGTTTCAATTTTTTTTAGTTTATGAAAAGCAAAGCGTGATCGTTCGTAGAGCATTATTGGGTTGATTTTTTAATGGTATTCCTTAAATACAAACCAATGCTATTTTCACAATCAGATGATTCTCATACTTTGTCTCAAGACGATAATTTTCTGTTTAATTGTTACCACCATTTTGTATTATTTTTTTTTGTAGTTTTTTTTTGTTGTCCAGTCCCATTTGGTAAGCAGAAAAGAGAAAACAATACGCTCTATATTATTACGTATACATCAACCATACTATGGATAACTACGTCCATCTACTTGTAAATCTAATTTAGTGTAAAACTATACTTTATAATTTATCTATTATTTTTAAATAGAGCCTAAGAATTTTTCTAAAGTAATTTATATTAAATAATTTTATTACAAAGTTCTAAACTAAAGCCACAACAACGCCATATTTCTGTTGCAGAAACGCGACATTTACGAGATTAATATCTCAAGTAATTTTATTTATTATATTATATTACCATACAAATTCAGAGATACGTGTTATGAATAATGAATTTTAAGACAACATTAAAAAATGTTTCATTTATTAAAAAAAATGTTTTAAAGCAGTGGCTTCCAAACTTGGTAGGGGCAGAACTATATTTTTTTTTGTATTAAATCAAATCAAAATACTCTTTATTCAATTTAGGCCCTGAGAAGGCACATATGAACGTCAAAACTAGCACCGGTACGGAATACAACCCACTCATCGAGAAGAACCTACAAGAAACTGTAGGTGGTAGAGCAACGCTGAAGCTATTTTTGGTTTCAGCATGAATGGGTCGGCTCGTCCGGGATAGTACCACCCCTCTCACAGATAACCGACGTGAAATGACAGTGCTTGCATTGTTGTGTTTCGTTCGGTCAGTGAGAGAGCCGGAGGCCCACGTCCCTTCCTCTTTCCTGCTTTCCCTTTCCTTCCCCTCCCCCTTCTCCCATATACAGGCTGGCAACGCACTTGCGACGTCCCTGATGTCGCTAGTGTCTATGGACGGTGGTGATCACTTAACATCACGTGTCCCACCAGTTCGTTTGCCTGCTTTGTTATAAAAAAAAACTCGATCTGGTTTATCTTCTCATTATAGATAACATACCTTTTAATTATAACAACATAACAGACAGTTACATTCATTTTTGATGGATGCACAGAGAGGGGCGTCATTTCTAGACATCAACAAAGTTCACATATTAATCCACCCTATATTTATGTATTAAGACCCGTTTGGCATAACACTTGAAGTTACTATCTGACAAATCGCTAATGTGCTTTGCAACTTTGTTATAGAACTAACACTATTAAAGAAGAGTGGAGTTTTTTTGTCAAGAAGATTTATTATCTTAAGGTTGGAGACTACTGCACAAATAGGTATCAAATGATATCGATTATGGAATATACTAGAATTATATGGCGTTGGGCTTTAAAAGATATCATGCAAATGTGTACTAAGACCTGTGAGATAGTTTGACTATCAAATATACTTATTAATATTAAAATTAATTATTTTTGCACACTAAAAAAACTATTAAAATATTAATTAGAAAAAATAACACTCTGATAAATAATTAATATTAATTTTGAAATAAAGAAAAAAAAAGAGGCATCCAATAATTACGTGAAGGAGTGAGGGGAGCGGCACAAACTGAATTTCATTAAATCTCACAGGGGAAATGAGAGGGGTTTCGGAATGCGTTACGTAATTTTTCTCAAACAAAAAAAGTTTAAAAATGCGAGAAACTGAGATAAATTAAAATGTAAACATGTATTTTAGGCTATAATATAACAAAATCTGACACAATTCTTCTATATAATAAAATTCATTAATAGATTTAAAGTTATTTAGTATTGATATAAAGAGTTAAAACTTTGTAAAAAATACAAAGCAAATTTTGTTTTATTAATAAATCCAACACATTTATAGTCATAATAGAAAATCTGAAAGATATCACGTGAGATTAGGAAAGAGTGTAGGGATTGGGACAAATATCACGAAATCTAACCAAAAAAGGGTTGGGGTCAACAATTTTTTCAAAAACGGTTTCACGTAACTGATGGACTTCCCTTAAGCTAAATGACACACAAAATATATAAACTCAAAAAATCAACATTTAAATCATTATTTTTAATAACATAAAAAAAATATAATAAATTATAAATCACTCTATATGGTTTGTCACACAATGAAGGGGGAGAGATAAGGAAAAAAAAATTATAAATGCACGCTAAATTATAATATTAAAATATTACTTAAGAAAAGGGGGGAGAGGGGAGATTTAAATAAAAAATAACAATACCTTTATCGTTGAGCCACCTCGCTATCCGCGCGTACAGTTCTTCCTCAAGCGCGATCACAACGGCCAAGATGGCGCGCGGTATCCACGTCAAGTACACGATATTACTCTCCCACCAATCCTTTAATTATTTTTTTTCTATTTATTTAAGCACTATAAAGGCGAGAAGTCGTTGTGGCCTAGTGGTTTGACCAGTGGAATATTATTTCGATATCCGCAGGTTCGAACTTCGGCATGTAGCAACGGATTTTTCGGAATTCGCGTACATTTACAATTTAAATTGGTAACAGTGTCGACTCATGATGAAGGAAAACATCGTGAGGAAACCTGAACCTGAGAAATGTTCTTGTAGTACTACCGTATGTGGGAAAAATATAAAACTGTGGATTTCTCAGAATTTAAAGTCGCCAATATGTCGTGGGCTAGCGTGGTGATTATGCTCATACCTTCCTCCGGGAAGAGGCTTATGGCCCTGCAGTGGGTCTCTTACAGGCTTAATAAAACTATAGGAGTTTTTGGCGGGATTTTAGTCCGTCATGTAGTGAATTTCATATTTTATTCATAATCATGTCTTATTTGATTCTATATTTAGTAAATTTGGAGGTGTTTTACGTAATATAGTTAGTTTATTGTACATAAGTGATGTGATCGGAAAATAATACCACGGAGCATGAAATTCTGAGATGCCACAAAACTCCCTGGAAGATTCTAGTAAAGGATCCACCATCTTGTTAGAATATTGATTCACACGATACTTAATATTGAAATGATCGCACGACGCTTGTGATATTATTGACTACGTGATAATGGCAGTAATAACCTGAAAGATTGATTGCCAAAAATAAAGTTAAAAAAAAACTATAAAGTGACTGCACTATGCCTGATAGTAAACACGGGAAAATCTAAAAGAACAGCAATCACCCAGAGACTATACCAGCTATACTGCGGCCTACCGGGTCTCTTCGTTCGGTTCGTGATCTTAGTTCAAATCCTCCAGTCTCGCACGTCATTAAAAAGAGGCAAAGCCCCCCACCCTTCCCCCACTAATATTCAAGTATAATAATGGGAGTTTTGGCGGGATCTTAGTCTGTCATGTAGTGGATTTTATATTTTATTCATAATCTTGTGTTACAGGACTCTATATTTTGTAAATTTGGTGGAGTTTTACGTAATATTGTTAGTTTATTGTGCATAAGTGAAGTGAATGGAAAATAATACCACGGAGCATGGAATTCTGAGATGCCACAAAAACTCCTAGGAAGGTTCTAACAAGGGATCCACCATCTTGTTAGAATATTGACTCACACGACGCTTGATATTAAAGTGATCGCACGACGCTTGTAATATTATTGATTACTCGACAACAGCAGTAATAATCTGAAAGATTGATTGTCAAAAATAAAGTGAAAAAAAAAGAAAGTATAATAATAGCAACAAATACTGAAAAACGCGTACGAAACAACGTGTAGAATTACTTAACATTAGAAATTTAAAATTATATCTGTTTGGATGTTTATCCATTAATCTTATTTCAATGGTTAGACACATTCCAATTAAATGTAATATATAAAACGTTTTTATTAATTGAGACCGAGTACACAAATATATGATTTCAGGTATTACCTGAAAGTGGAGTAAAGCGAACGTGGCCACCGTAGCGACACTGAGGCACAGCATCATCACTGGCACCGAGACACAGTGTCTCCACACGCGGCGTCGCCACGCAGCGTACTGAGGCTCCGGCCTCCCAGTCACTGGACTTATACTCATTTCCCCCTGAAGATAAAACGTGGCGACTCGTAGAGGACGATACGAAAGTCGATAATCCGTATGATAGTAAGTGATCACTGTATTCTATGTATAGACAAAGTCGAACAGTGTACGGTCCCGTTTGATATAATTGACAGAAACATTTCAAGACGCGAAGTTGGAATGGATTAGGGATCATTCTCTGTGCGAATGCGGCCTTGACGAAGGTTCTCTAGATCACATATTCTTTAATTGTTCGAGAAACACTCTCCCTTTTTGATGTCCTTCCTCCTTATATTCCCAGCCCTACTTACCTTACGTGTATCTTAGCTTTAGTGAATAATAACCCTTTAATTTTACATGTATTGTCATTATTTATTAAAATTAACAAAATTAAACTTTAATCAGATTGTCTATTTCTCAATCAAAACATATCTAAGCTTGCCTTTACGTATATCTGCGGAAAACACAATAACTCGGTCACAATACAAAATTAATTATCTTCGTTTTTGAATTACATTTTTTGACTCGGTTCCCTTCGTTTATGACACTATCTGGCACAGTCAGCGCACACTCTGTACCTACAATCTACATGACATTGGCGGAATTGTGTATTGCTTACACACGGTGCCATAAATTAAAGAAGAAGGTGGAATGGTGCCATAAATTAAAGAAGAAGGTGGAATGTATTGCATGTATTAATTACGCAACACACTCTTCGGTTAGTAATACAAGTTTCATTCAGACGTAGTGGTGGTCAATCAATTCCAGGGGGAAGTGCAAAGTAGCATCTACTATAATATTTAATGAAGGATTTCTACAAAGTAACGCCTTTTTCAATCAACTATCGGGTCACTTCAGAAGAGCTGGATCAATTTGGCCAATGGTTTTTTTGTCTTTGTAACTGTCAGGGCATGTTTTATATGAAAGAAAACTGTTGAAAAATTATAGGAAAAAAAATATGAATTTGGTATAAAAATACACTCCATTCCAAAAGTGAATGAGATAGTAAAAGAATAGGGAGTTTAAAAAATATTTAATACAATTAACAGAATGACATCTAATTTTTTTTTCTTGATCTGCCTACGCTATTGACGTATCAAGATCTTAACAGCTTCACCGGACTATTAAGGCGAACGCTTAAGGCACTCAGCCGATTTTATTTGACAGCTAGCTCAAGGGTGCACGGCACACCTCGGCTTGGGCTGTTGCCTGATACGTGCAATTCGCGACCTATCTGAGCTATCCTAAGCTAACTATTCATACATATACGAGTTGTTGGAACATATATGTGTACCAAGCATACATACCTCAACAACTCTTATATACATTTCGTATCGGATAATTTTCTAAACTATTTCAGTTGGATAAGGGAAAGAAGCAAAAACAAAACCTTTCCACTTTTATGTGTAAGCGTGTATGTATGTTGCACGTGTGTGGAGGTGTATTACTAGCCTCACTAAGCCTAACACAGGAAATGGTTAATGTGCAATAATATTTAGTACTAAAATTATACTAGTCTTTTATGAAAACTAGTTTTTCTATGTTTTCAATAATTTATGCTTTTAATTTTATTTAAATATTTAATTAATCATTTAAATATTTATGCTATTTAATATATGCCATATTAAATTATCAAAAATGTATTGAAATATACTAGATTCCTTGAACTTAATTTTAACGATTATCATATGAAGTAGAGTTACTAAATAGAAATAAAATAAGAAATACCTGGAATAATGGTCTAGGTTCGACGAGCAAATCATCCCTTTGGTCCAAAGTACCCCATCTGTATGCGAGAACATTCGAATATCTGAAAAAAAAAAAACAATGTTACAAACACAAGTGTTACAAACTAGTTGTCTCCCGTAATGTCGTTCTCATTTAAATAGAGTTATGAAATAAACTAAGTGTCTTATATTAACTGTAGGATGTTTTCGGTACGAAGTTTTTTAACGTGGTTTGCGAAAGGAGTTGACTGGTTAAAATCGTCACGTAGGGGAAAAGCGTTACGCCCTCTCCATCTAATTTTCTTTCTCTCAGTCTCTTTCTATTGTATACGAAAACGTGTATATGTGTACCGTATTGTTTAACTGGTTGTAACTCGCGGCTTCGTCTACGTAAGATTTAACAAAAAAAATGTTGCTCACTGTATATATGGGCACGTGGTACTGGACAGTATTCTTTCAGATAATTATATTTACGCGAAATCCTAATTTTTTTCATATAGACATAACAGCATTGAAATTTATGTCTCTGAAATAACAGCCTTTTACCACATTGGTATGAAAGTTTAAGACAAAAATACAATTGTACTCTTTTTTGTACCTGTCAGTCCGTTTGTTATAGCTAATTTCCGAAACGGTTACACAGATTTTGGCCGAAATTATACTTTTATAAAAAAAAATAGGGTTCTGCAATAACATAATAAACCAAAGAAACAATATCCAGAACCATGCATATAATAGTTGTCATGATGTGTTGAAAGTTTAAAAGTGTCATAGTTTATTTCTTAATAAATTACACCAATTATATATATTTTTTTAAGTAGAATTTTTTTTTCTTACCTCTTCCAAGTTTCAAGATACACACAAGCCCAGAGTACGTTGAACAGAGAAAACAACACATAAGCTATGTCCTTCCAGTTATCGTTGGCGGTGCCCAACCAAATCTGTAATACATATTACAATACTATAGGCGCGAGTAAACATGATTTTTGACGTGGCGAGACATGGCGACGTAAAACACGAACTTTGCACTATTAAGGAAATACTCAAACATTTGCAACTCTGTCTATAAAAACATAAGATTTAAATTGTTTTGTCAGCCACTCGTTCTACTAGTATTACGCGGTACGCGCCGACGACCTAACGCCCTTTGATAAATGCCGCCAAACACACCGCACTTGCGCCTAGTTGATTTTTTTTTTTTATTGAAGCACGACAAAGTGACTGCACTATGCCTGATGGTAAGCATAGTACAATCCAAAAACAGTGGCGACCACCGAGACACAGATCATCCATCGTCGATCGCCGCTGTCATGCCGGCCATAATGACGAAAGTCACCCGGTACTGGATATGCACAGGCTGATCCCGAAACGCGACGCGCAGAAGCGAGTCACTATGACGGGCTTTTTCGCCATATACATGGTGGTTGCGACCCAGTCGGGCTGTAAAACCCTACCACCCCGCTATCGCCATTGCCTCGTTCGTTATTCAGCAGGGTGCACCACGTGCAGGTGAGGTTGGCTTGGGTGTCT
Organism: Antheraea mylitta; assembly: GCA_014332785.1. Taxonomy (NCBI): domain Eukaryota; kingdom Metazoa; phylum Arthropoda; class Insecta; order Lepidoptera; family Saturniidae; genus Antheraea; species Antheraea mylitta. The sequence goes on along the minus strand of JACEII010000025.1, from coordinate 571,538 downwards.
CAAGTCTTATGATGTTACTCAACACCTCTTACACCCCAGGATTTTTTGTACTTTATAATATTAGTATAGATTACTACTCTTATCTCGTACTTAACTCCAGTCGTCATTCAAATTACAATAAATTTTGATAGAGTGGACCGATTTTATTGAAAAAAAAAAAATTAGTTACTCCTGAGGATAGTTCTAACTTTACAAGTGATGCGTCGTCATACAAACAGACAGACAGATATTTCTAAAACTGATTGAAATGTATTCTATTACTTATTTCAATACACCAGCAACATTTTTTTTAGATTAGACACGTCACATTTACGTCCTTATTATATGTAGTGGTAGAGCCACGCTGAAGCTATTATTGGTTTCAACATGAATGGGTCGGCTCGTCAGGGGCAATATCACCCTCTCACAGAAAACCGACGTGAAGTAACAGTGCTTGCGTTGTTGCGTTTCGTTCGGTCAGTGAGAGCGCCGGAGACCCATCTCCCCTCCCCTCTCCTCTCCATTCCCCCAATCACAGGCTAGCAACGCACTTGCGACTCCTCTGGTGTTGCTAGTGTCTATGGAGGGCGGTGATTAGAAACAGGTGACCCGCATGTTCGATTGCCTATTATATGACATAAAAAAAAGATATTAGTTAGGATTTGAGGCAATTCTCACCCAGAATATAAAGCCGACAGCAGCCGGAACCGTCAGCGACTGAGTGTAGTGTCCGAGCCAAGCGAAATACATCGCTATCTTAACACCAAAATATTCACATATCTCGTCTGAAACAGAATTTGATTAAAAAAAAAATAGTACTTGTGATACACTCGATTGGAAAGCAGTTCTTTTTGTAGTATATGTAGTGTAGAGAAACGCATTATATAATTGACTAGGCTTCACCCGCGACTTCGTTCGCGTGGAACAGATACACTAACACACAGTTCTTAGAAGGAAAAAACATCCCGATTTTGAAACATTTTTCATCTGTGCTCAGCTCCTATTAGTTTTAGCGTGATGATATATAGCCTATAACCATTCTCGATGAATGATCTATATAATACTGAAGAATTTATCAAATCGGACCAGTAGTTCCTGAGATTACCCCCTAGAACGTCACAACATCACAAACTTTACCTCTTTATAGTATTAGTATAGATAGTATAGACTAGCTGAAGCCCGCGTCTTAATCCGTGTAGGATCTAATGTAAAAAATGTTGTTAATAAAATCATCTGACTGTTTTAAGTCCATTTATTTATGTACTTTTCTCTCGTACGTGACGGTACTTAAGTCGCGACATCATTAAAATTACAATAACTTTTGATAGAGAGATCCGATCTTAATACAAACAAATACTAAATGTTAATCAAGTATGTTTTATGATTTTCTAGAAGTTTTTCTATGAACGCAGTATTTTAGCAATGATACATGTCCAAACAAACATACAGACAAACATTTCCAAGAATGACTGAAATATATTTTATTACTTATTTCAAGACGCAGTAATTTTTTTCACAAAAAAAAATATTATTATATGTATACATGAATAAATATATTACGCAATTTTTTTTAATATAAATACTAGTGGGTACGGCAAACCTTGTCCAGCCTTTATAATAAAAAAAATCTCCGCAGCGCCATCTACCGAGTTCAATTGTAATTAGTTTAGTCCTTCTAGAATCCATTTAAACAAAAAAAAGTCTTATTGAAACTGTCCAGCCATTCAGGAGGAATTCAGTCACATCCACACGGCCAGAATAATTATATATCTAAAGAATCTGAGATGCAAAATGAAAAAGTAGTTTTTTTTTAAGTGAATGCGCGGACAACGACAGACATAATATTTTCGTTATATATAGAAGGTAGTATATAGAACTTACCTAAAGGTTGCGGTGAAAACAGCGTCTTGACCCATTTCTTTCTAAGATTATCCAAAGCATTTCGTTCGTGCAGCGGGAACATATTCGCAACGACGCCCCGGCTCAGACAAGCAGGTACTGTAAAACAACAAATCGTCATATTATTTACTAGCCTCTGCCCGCGACTTCGTTCGCGTGGACATAGTTAATTTAGGCTAACTAATATGCAGCGAAAGCTCTCAAGAGGAAAAATATCCCGAATTTTAAACATTCTTCATTGTTGCTCCGCTCCTACTGGTCTTAGCGTGCTGATATATAGCCTATAACCATCCTCGATAAATGAGCTATATAATATTGAAAGAATCTTTCAAATTGGACCAGTAGTTCCTGAGATTACCCCCTACAACGTCACAATTCACAACGTCACAAACTTTACCTCTTTATAATATTAGTTTTTTTTTATATCAAAGGAGGCAAACGAACTGGTGGGTCACGTGAGGTTAAGTGATCACCACCGTCCATAGACACTAGCGACATCAGGAAAGTCGCAAGTGCGTTGCCAGCCTGTATATGGGAGAGGGGGAGGGGAAGGAAATAGAAAGAAGGAAACAGGAAGGGAAGTGGGCCTCCGGCGCTCTCACTGACCAAGCGAAACACAACAATGCAAGCACTGTTATTTCACGTCGATTTTCTGTGAGCGGGGTGGTACTACCCCGGTCGAGCCGACCCATTCATGCTGAAACCAGTAATAGCTTCAGCGTGGCTCTACCACCTAGTATAGACTAGCCTTACAAAAAAGTTAAACGCTTGCTTTAAAAAGGTTACGTTTTAGATGTATAGCGCTCGCGGTATGTTTCGCCATCTTGCTTATCTATTGTCTCGCTTTGGTTACATTAGGTTACACTTGCCAAAAAAGGATAACGTAAACTTGCCTCGGGCGAGCGCGGTGCATTTCGTACGAAACCTTTTTTAAACCAGGTATTTAACTTTTTTGTAATAACACCGTCTGAGTTTGTGACGTTGTAGAAGATAATCTCGGGAACTATTGATCCGATTTGAAAAATCCTTTCAATGTTATATAGCTTATTTATCGAGGATGGTTATAGGTTATGTATCATCAGGCTAAGACCAATAGGAGCAGTGCAAAAATGAAGAATGTTTCAAAATTGGGGTGTGGTATATGTCGGCGTGGCCGGCAGACAAAAATATAATAATATCCTCACTGAACTAAACACTATAATATTATCGTCATAGTTAACCCATTCAAAGTCAAATATCTTTTATTTAATTTATGAAAGTCAACTACCACCAGTTCGGACACTACCCAGTCATCGAGAAGAACCGGCAAGAAACTCGATCTGGTTAATCTTTTCACGTTACATATTTTCACAAAACAGTAACCCACAAATATTTAACTCAATAATCCATCCACTATAATATCGAAATAATCAACCCATAAAATAATAATTAATTACTATTAATCCAGTCTCATTATAATAATATCTTGATATGTCAATATAAAATAACTAATTCGTTTGCACTAATTAATTATCCAGAGTCTAGGTTAAACGACTTGCAACGTACATATGTACTGCGTGTCGCCAGAGCCAAGACAGACTTAACGGCTTTTTTCTTCTCGAACTGACTACGCTATTGACCTAGCAAGGTCTTAACAGCTTCATCGCACTAATAAGGCGAGCGCTTAAGGCACTCAGCCGATTTTATTTGGGCAACTAACTCAAGGGTGCACGACACACCTCGGCTTAGCTGTTGCCTGTTACATACAAATTCGCGACCTATCTTAGCTAACCTAGCTAACTATTCATACATATATGAGTTGTTGAAACGTGTATGTGTACCAAGCATACACGCCTCAACAACTCCTCCATATATTTATTATCGGAAAATTGAGAGTTTTTCAGTTCGATAAAGGAAAAAAGTAAACCCTTCCACTTTCATGTGTAAGCTTGTATGCGTGGACGTGTGTGGGGGTGATCGTGTAGTGTTGTAGCAGTGATGTATATTTTGTGTCACCGTATCGCGCAAGCAACGCACTCAAGGGGTCCCTACCGAGGGATCGAACCTAGGCTTGAACCGCTACCGTGGAAGGCCTAATCGGATGTGCGGGAGCGAAATTAACCCCCAGACCACGGCGGCGTGATCTGTGGTTACGCGGGCGTGGGTGTGAACACGCTCTGTTTGGAGAGACAGGCTGGTACTGATCGTTCGCTGACGTGATTAAATCAGGAGGGTCGGTAAAAATGTGTCGCGGACGTCATCTATAACGCGCAGCGTTAGGTACAGGTTCATAGTTTGCGACGGATACCACTAACGGACTGGGATGATACGCGGCTTTCTCGAAATAGCTACTCGTGAGTGATTTTACCGACTTAACGGCGGTCGCTCCGCTCCTTTTATAATGAAGTCGAGTAGTAGGACAAGAGGCGTGAGCGGGTGACACAGCTAGTGCGGATAGTTGATCGGCGCCGACACGGTAATCGGATGACGCAACTAATGTGGGTAGGCGCCGACATATACGTGCTGCAGTACAGAGCGGCACACATGAACACCACGGTGCATTAGACGGCAACGTCTCCTACACCGCCCCTACGGTGTTAGAGTCTACTACGTCGTCTGTACATCCGATCGCGCAATATCGCCTTTGCAGTTACGACGCACATACTCCACAGGGGTATTTTTCCTGAGAGTTAAAATGACTATTCCGAGGACGAAGTCGCGGGCAGAGCAATATACGAATATTACAATACTGAATTTTGTTCTCATATCACATTTATGTTTTTGATAGAATTCATTGACTCTTCTCTGTGCATCCACTATAAGCTGTATGATGTATTTAAATGTATGTAAAAAAAAAATGTACCCGATCGAGTTTCTTGCCGGTTCTTCTCGATGGCTGGGTTGTTTCCGAACCGGTGGTAGTTTTTGACGTTCATAGGCGCCTTATTAGGGCCTAAACTGACTAAAGAATTTGTGTTTTTTTTTGGTTTTGAAAGTGTAGCGAAGAAATTCATTTTGTATTTGGTCTCAGAGAAAAAGTAGATTTGATTGTAAGTCTATACTACCTATACTCTGTCCAGGGCGTAGTGTGAGAGCTGGTTCTAGAGCGTGCTCGTCCCCCGGCTCCGCCCGCGCCGACTCCAGCACGTGCTTCACGAGGGCGCCTCGCTCTTGCGAGTTCAGTAACTCTGACGCGGACGATCCCTGGCAAAAATAATTCACTATAACAATGTCCTAAATTTATACAAGATAAGTTATCTACTCGTATATAGTCGATAGTCTTACAAGTAAACAATACTTTACTTCTAAATTATATTCTTGTTACTACCATCTTTCGGCTTCTTTAGTTAAAATTTATAGATTATCTAATACCTTTAAACGAGCAATTTTTGTACATTTCTATGTTGTTGTATATTCAAGATCTCCGAAACGACGTCAGCGATTTCCGTGAAACTTAGTATGTAGGCGGTTTCAGGGACGATTAATCGATCTATTCATTCATAGAAAACTATTGGTTAGCTGAGTTTTCAGCCAATAAAAAAATATTGCTAGAATATAAAGGTAAATTTTGGGCCTGCTGTCAAAACAAAAATAGCTCCGATGGAAATCGGTTGCTTCGAAAATCCGTATAACCTCAGTTCGAATCCGAGTGGCAACAAAAGAGGTTATCTTTTTGTCTTGGAAAAAAAAAAAAGGTAATTTTGTGAGGCAAACCTAACAGTTAATTTTAATTTAAAAATGGTTTTTAAAGAACCGAGCTAGGTTCGCTCGTCGAGGTACTATTCATTTAAACACAATACACATTTTCCTATCTATTGCTATATTATGCGAAAAACATGTTAAATATATAACTTCTTCATTATAAAAAAAAATTAAAAAACGTCCACCTCCTAATCCATGACAGATATACACACCTTTTGAAAGCAATGCATGTCCCGAACAGTAAATTCTTTGTAGCCACCACCAAATTCTGGTTTGAGAAGTTTAGGCAGATGAATCTCTTCAGCTGTTTGAAGAAGCCTGGGTAAAAATAAATGTATATCAATATAACTTTTTTTTTTTAATCTATTCATAATAAAAAAAATATTTATATAGTAGGACTCTCTTCAGGGAACCACTGTTGCGGTTTAATCGAGGAGAGGTATTTTCGTCAACACGGGGACAAGATATTTAAGTTTTTAGACATACTTCGTTAATGTAGTACATTCTTAAAATACGTTTCGCTTGTTTTACATTACTTCCTTGTAATTTTATTATATAATCCGCTTGTAATGCGTTAAATTTTGAAGGAAGCATATATTATAATAAGGCATTGGGTACATGGGAACGTTTGCCAAATTCCGAAAAGAGTCCGGGGGTCGTACTCTTTTTGTAAGACTACTAAATTCATTTATATTTTCACAAATGACGGCCATTTTAAGTTTGTAGAAGACATTCACAATTCGACAAGAGACCTATATAATTTCATATTGCTATTTCTTTTAACATTATAGAAGCGGTGATGACTTAGTAATTAGCGTGTTCGAACACCACGTTGCTGGACGTAAATTCGAAACTTTAGAAATAAGCTGGAACTTCCGGTAAAGGAAAGCATCGTGAAGACTCTATGGCATGGTGGTAAGGTTTTTTATCAGCCTGCCTGGCTAACTACTGCCCTCAAGTTGGAAATCTGTCTCCAAGCCACCTATGGGTGTGTTCCAGCTGCTGCACTCCAGAGCCAGCTCCTATAGATTAGGTGTCTTTACCATCTACTAAACGTTAAAATCTATAACATATTAGAGATATGAGATTTTTTTTCTGCGCATTTTCTAATTATTATTCGGATTATAAATCGTAATTTTCTGTTTCCTATCTAGGAACTCTTTGAAGGTATATCTACCTTTAATCTTGGAGTTGGAGTTTTGCAGGCATTATTTAAAAATTATTTTTATTTCAAATTAAATAAGAGAAATAAATACATCCGGAAGATCATCATACTAACGATCTGGTAAAGTTTAATTCTTAATGCAATTACTGTGATTTTTATGCTACTCAATTAGTCTTCTAGCATCGATGTATAAGTTTACAAGGTAACTAGAAGGCCCGACGGACGTTGTCCCGCTCTGACAACAAAATAAACATTGACAAATTATACCCCAAAATGTTCCGCGTGAATCACTTTATCTACCATGGTGAAACTCAGTTCAGTAGTTTTTGAGTTTATCACCAACATACAGACATACGTGGCGGAGGATTTTGTTGCATAATATGTACTGATGACATTAACCCTCGTCAATAGCTACCAAACAAAAACAAAATAAAGAAATTCAGCTGAGAAACAGATTAATGAGATTTTCTTAACTATTTCTCCAGCCTTCTATTTATATATCTACAGATTTTACTATCATTTTATAAATACCTTCAGACTTCTTATTAATATTTCAGCTTTTTCTGCATATACAATAGGAAAAATCATAATCTCTAAGAAGTTATTTTGGCAAAAAAAAATTACTTACACATCATCGTCAGCGGTGATATAAAAGGCGGAACACTGTGATGAGGCGTGTTGTCTAACGCACACGCGGAGTCTAGGTCGACTTCCCTTTAGTTTCTGGAGTAACCATAACAGCATGCTATCTGGAAGCCCTGAAAATAAATGTAATAGTATCATTCTGATTGATATTCGATTTATCGTTTTTATTTATATCCTAAAAAGAAATACCCTTCCAATATGCATTATTTCGAATTCATTGTGGAGAATTATTCTCTTTAACAGGTTCCATATCACGTGGACCACCAAAAAAAATCTTTAGGCCACGAGTATCGCCGGTGGTACAAGTTAACTCGATCTTTAGGCCACGTGTACCATCGGTGGTACAAGTTAACTTGCTTTTTAGGCTACGTATACCACCAGTGGTACACGTTAACTCGATCTTTAGGTCACGTGTACCACCGGTGGTACAAGTTCATTCGAACTTTAGGCCACATGTACCACTGGTGGTACAAGTTGACTCGCTATTAGGGACAAGTGTTTGATATCTATTGAAAACGAAAGAATTACTTATGTCATGTTATGTATGATATTGTAATATAATATTGTAGAATAATATGTGATGTAGTCTGGTGAATTGTGAAGGCCTGCCAGGTTAATAGCGTAGATAGTTCGAAAAAAAGATATGATAATCTATTTTTATAAATAATATCAAATAGCCTGAGGGCTATATGAGGTAAAAATAGCTTGACATGGAACGTGTCAGTACGATAAAAGATATGATTGCCAAAAACGTCGAGAAAGTCCGTCGTTCAAAAAATATTTAGCTAACCCCAATTGACATCAAATTTCAGCAGTTCCTTCAGTTAGTCATACATATTTGGAAGTACCTATATTTGGAATTGAAGATAGCATATATTCTCACGTACGCATATCAAAGCGGTTATCACAATCAAGCAACAAAAAACTTGGGAACGTATACCAGCGGCTATATGATCTCTGGCCGCTCCGTTTTTATGTCTTTAGGCTTTTATTTACATTCATGAACGTGTCAATCTCGCCCACATCGTTGCCGTTGCAAAAATGGCAAAGGATCTTTTTTTTTTTCTCGAAATGACTACGCTATTGACCTAGCAAGGTCTTAACAACTTCACGGGACTACTAAGGCGAGCGCTTAAGGCACTCAGCCGATTAACGCAAAGGATCAATTAAATTCATAAAATAAGTCCCCTGGAACCGTCTACGAAACATTCAGCACTGAATGTTCTTAATTCTATGTCAATACCTTTAGTAGTTTTGACGTGATTTAGCCTCGATAGAACTTTACATATTTTCGTTATAAAGACTACGGTAAGTAGATCGCATGCAACAAGCAACTTTACGTTATCAAACAACGGATAATCAGAATCGACCTTGAAGACGTCACGCGCCTGTTTCAAAAACACGCAATCCTTCTTCCACATAAGAAAAAGTCTACATTGAAATAATAATAACCACCAGATTTGAAATACTGATATTAAATTTTAATTATGGCATACATTAACTTGCAAATTTATGTATAGAAAAAAAATTATAAGTAAAAATGTACAGTTCTTAATACCGCTTTCAGAAGTGACATATAAACAATATTTACTTATTCATTTTCATTTTATATTAGCTGATACCCGTGAATTATATTAACAACTAGCCTCTGCTTTCGACTTCGTTCGCGTGGCATAGTTACTTTGGACTAAAGCTAACACGCAGCGGAAGCTCTCAAGAAGAAAAACATCCCGATTTTGAAATATTTTCAATCGGTGCTCCAGTTTTATAGATCTTATGGTGATGATATATCCTATGATCTTCCTCGATAAATGAGCTATATATATATATAACACTGAAATAATTTTTCAAATCGAATCAAAATATCCTTTATTCAATTTAGGCCCTGAGAATGCGCTTATGAAAGTCAAAGCTACCACCGGTTAGGAAAACAACCCAGCCATCGAGACGAACCGGCAAGAAACCCGATCTGGTTAATCTGTTCATTTTACATATTTTTACAAAGCATAAATAGTTACAAAGTTTTTAGTGGATGCACAATCGGACCAGTAGTTCCTAAGATTACCCCTTACAACGCCACAACGTCACAAACCCACAAACTTTATCTCTTTATAATATTAGTATAGATATATAACTAGTGGGCAGAGGAAAAAAACATAAGCACCACACCGCTTGTGCACTACACCACAACACCACACGCCACACGTGCAAGCACCACACTTCTCCACGGCAGGACAAGAAACCGCTTAAGGTTATAAAAGCTGTAGTTTCTGAAAACCTTGATAACATTATATTAAACTAATTTTGCCCGTGACTTGATTCGTGTGGAACCTAATGTAAAAAACGGTGACTAATAAAATCATCTGAATGTATTAAGTCCATTTACTTATCTACGTTTCACTCGTACTTAAGTCGTGTCGTCATTAAAATTACAATAACTTTTGATAGAGTGAAGCGATTTCAATAAAACCAAGACTAAATGTTACTAGAGGATATCCTTTAGATTTATCGTAACCGTAGTACTTTCGCAGTGATGTATGTTCAAACAAACAAACAAACAGATAGACAGACAGGCATTGGTAAGAATGATTGAATTGTATTTTATTACTTACTAGCCTCTGCCCGCGACTTCGTTCGCGTGGACATAGTTAATTTGGGCTAACTAATATGTAGCGAAAGCTCTTAAGAGGAAAAACCACCCCGATTTTTAAACATTCTTCATTGGTGCTCCGCTCCTATTGGTCTTAGCGTGATGATATATAGCCTATAACCATCCTCGATAAATGAGCTATATAACAATGAAAGAATTTTTCATATCGGATCTGTAGTTCCTGAGATTACCCCCTACAACGTCACAATTCACAACGTCACAAACTCACAAACTTTACCTCTTTATAATATTAGTATAGATTCCAAGACACCTACAACAATTTTTCTTCAGAAGGATTTAAAAAATACAACCGTATTAGAATTACAATCTTTTATATGGATAGATAGCTGTAACTATCGTCGTAAACCTTTTTTTTAATAAAAGCCAACAACGGTCCAAGAAAGAATAACAAAATTTATGTAATAATTCTCCTCGATTTCGGACAAGGTAATCTAGGTCTAAAAGTCCTAATATTTGACCGGTCTTGAGCTATTGCTAATACACATCAACCTATACATAAATTTGTCTCAATGACAAAGAATGTAGAATCAGGTCAGTAGTTCTTCGTGATAACATTAATAAACTCTATTGCTTGTTAATAATAATTTAAATCGTAGTAATACTTTCATTTGATTAATCACTCAAGCATGAAAACGTCTACAATGAAAACAACAATCCGTCATCATTGTAAAGTACTGAATGATAACGGGGCTATTTTTTATTAAACATTATAATTCTAGTCCAATTTATTGTGTGTCAGCCTCCTAACATTAAATAATAATTTAAAGTGGGGAACTTCTGGGATATTTGCCAATTTCCTTAACTTGATGTTTACCAACTCCTGGCAAGTGTGAGTCAGTAAAATAACTCATAGTTAAGGATACAGTTGCGTAACATTAAACTGTTGTTCTTGAATAAAATTCCACTAAATAGATGTCATATAGATAATAAGAAAAGTAAGAAACAACACCATTATAACTAGCATTTTTACATAAAAGAAGTATACTACTATTTCATGAAATTACATTCGATTACAGCTATTTTTTTGTTGAAGTACTTATAATTTCTTTAGGCGCGACTAGAAAGTAACTGGATGACAAGTGCACGGATGTCCGTTTTTATAAACAAACCCCTACAGAATTTTTGAAAAAAATAAAAAAACAAATTGAGTAATAATAAAAATCATAGAATAAAATTAATCCATAATTATACTAATATTATAAAGAGTTTGTTTATTTGTTTGGTTGAACGCGCTAATCTCAAGAACTACCAGACCAAATTGAAAGTTTCTTTTAGTGTTAGATAGCTCATTTATCGAGAATGGCTATAGGCTACATATCATCAGGTTAAAACCAATAGGAGCAGAGCACTAATGATGAATGTTTCAAAATCGGGCTATTTTTAGAACATCCGCTGCGTGTCAGTGTCAGTATTATAAGCGTTGCCATGGTAATATGATAACATTCTATCGGAAATATTATTAGGGTTTATTTTGTGTTCCTGTTGAAAAGTTTATTATACGTTATTTTTAATTATAAGTACTACGTTGCTATCGCAAACATTTTTAAAGTCTATTTTGTGCTGCTATTCTAAAAGGTTAGTAGTAATAATATTCGTCCATCAATACAGGCGAAGGAATTAATCCATACTGCCAATTCTAAAGTTCTCAATATAGATAGTTCTTATGTATTCTCTACCCAGTTTTCTTCTATGTCTAAGTTAATGTAAAGGTATAAGCGCCAAATCTTCTATATAATGTTTCGTAAATTTTTGTCTTCTTAATTTTCAAGACCCCAGAATACATGCTCCGTGGTATTATTTTTCATTCATTTCACTTATGCACAATAAACAAGCCATATTACATAAAACACCGCCAATTTAACACAATATAGAGAATCAAATAACACAAGATTATGAATCAAATCCAAAATCCCCTACATGACAGATTGAAATACCGCCAAAAACTCCTCAAAAAGTTTATTCTACGTTAGTTTTGTTCCGAATTTTTGTTTGTGATATATTATGTATTATAAGAATAAAGTGTGTGTATATAATATTGAAATAAACACTTTTTGATGAATACATATATTTGCGGTGCTACAAATATCAACATCTTTTTTTAATTCTGTCGATATGTCTGTTTATTTGTTTCGGGTAATCTGCGAAATGGCTGGACCTATTTGAACGGTTTTTTTTTTCTTAGCAATGACTACGCTATTGACCTAGCAAGGTCTTAACAGCTTCAACGGACTACAAGTAATATTTGATGGGAATTTTATGGGCAAATAAATAACTAATACGTTGTTTTATTTTAAGCTAGCGGGTTCAGCAGACGATACCCGCCCTGATAATAAGACAAACTATACCTAAACCTTGCCCAAGAATCATTTTATATATTGGTAAAAACGGCATTAAGATGCGTTTTTGATCTTATCGTGAACAGACATATAGACAGACGTGAAACACGACTTTGTTGACACTATGTGGTGTTGATCTGTTATCCGTGCGTTTGTATGTGTGAAATTGACCAAAAATATGTTGTTCACTGTAAACACGCGCGTGTGAAGTACATTGTACTGGACTCCAAGAATAAATATAATTGAAAGTCATATGTTTATATGTGATTTAAATTATAGCAAGGTATATTAATAACTTGATTATATCAACAATATGGACATATTATATCTATATAATAAAAGATTGAACACATATTGTTCGATAATGTATAGCATAATATTTTCATTACTTTCATATATAGTGTAAGTGAGCACTGAGGGTGATACATAGATAGTAGTTTAAAGTTCCAGCTATGTGGCTTATGATAAATACCATCCCATTCGATACACTATTAGTATTCACATATATAATGTACATGTTACCTGTTACTGTAGATGATGTGCGTGTAATACTTACAAATATTTTTGAAAGAGTCTTATTGTTATTTACACATCTAATAACAATTTTAAATTTATCTAATACATTCAAAAAACGCGTGCGGAGCCGCGGGTAACAGCTAGTTAATATTATAAAGAGATAAAGATGGGAGATTGTAATATTGAGACATTGTAGGGGGTAATCTCAGGAACTACTGGTCCGATTTGAAAAATTCTTTCAGTGTTTTAAAGCTCATTTATCGAGGAAGATTATAGGCTATTATATATCATCACATTAAGACTAAGAGTAGAGTACCAATGAAGAATGTTTCAAAAACGGAGTTTTTTTCTTTTTGAGAGCTTCCGCTGCGTGTTAGTTAGCCAAAAATAACTATTCCACGCGAACGAAGTTGCGGGCAGAGGCTAGTTATGTATATATGGGCGCACGACCGTGCTGCTTTCTGGTTTCAATGTAATTAAGTAAAAAATTAAATCAAAGCTTCATTATCTGTAGTGTATCCATCAGCTAATTCGAAACTTGAATAACACAGGAAACATTATTAGCAACTCTTTATTATAAAGTAATTCAAATAATAAGAAATATACGCAAAAAAATATTAATAAAAGTTTTACTTCAATCGCGTGTGACGGTTACACGTACTCATTGTTAATACTTTATAAGTTTAAGTGTTTGATCACAACGTAATCTGGGATCTATGATGCAAAACACGCTGAAGAGGTACCGATTCTCAAGTCGGAACACACCAACAGGTGCTTAGCGTCAGACTTTCTACTTGAGGCTGGTAGGTGGCCAAACAGGCGGGCTAAAACATATATTGCGTAAAGTTACTATAATTACTCGAGATATACTAACTGAAATGATATTTTTATTATTATATTAGAACTAGCGACGGACGTTGTTCTGACTTTAATAAAAAAACCTATAATTCAACCGCAGCTCCACCTATCGGGTGTAATTATGAATGTATACAATTCTTGAAGCGACATGAAAATACAAAACATCAGAATCTGTCCAGCCGTTAAGAGGAGTTCAGGTCAGTCATATACACACGGAGCGAAAAATTATAGGTAGGTATATCTATAAGCTTGTAATACATAGTTTATTTTATTAGTTTAGTTACGTTTTATGATTCTCTTGGCGAGGTTTTATCGTGAACGCAGTACTTTAGCATTGATAAAATATACAAACATAGCATATTATTTAGGTTTAGTAGTTAGTCTATGTGTGTTTTTAGATTTAAGAATTTTTGTTGTATATAGATATAAGTTACGATGGGACTGACATGTCTAAAATGATAAAAGTCCCTAAAGAAAATAAAGAGAAGAAAAAAAAAAACAAAAAAACAGAGTGACATTTCCGATAATGATAGAAACATATTTTATTACTTATTCCTAGACACCTGCATATCTCTTTTATCAAAAATTTAAAAAGTACAGACCCCTTATTTTTATATTCTTTTATATGTATTTTAGCGGAATCAATTAAATCGATCAAAAAAAATAAATAATAAAAACGTTACAACTTCAATCAGCCGATTCAACAGCATACTACTGAACACAGCTATATATCGCATTCCAAGCGGATGGGCCAATGCTCCCCACGAGTATGGGCCACGTTCACGCTTCGCCATGTCCTTCACAGACCAGCTCCTCCGAATGTCGGATACGAAAAGTATAGATAAAGTGAGGGTAACATAATTTCAAGATACATATTTACTATTCCATAAAACTTCTATAATATTGATATACGTGAAGATCTCACAACATATTTGGAATCATGCCAGCAGGCTAACTGAAAGCAATTTATGCTAAAATTATGTAAACGACATGATATTCATGAGTATTCCCAAATGTAACCATAAAATTTCTTCAATATAGTAAGTACTACAATATGTCCCTTTATATTTACACTAGCGACACACCCTGGTTTAATATAGCATATCTTCATATGAAATTAGAAGTATTTATATATCTACCGACTGATACATTTTTAGCACTTTTTTGTAAGCAGTTTATCAAAATAATCTATGTAATTTTTTTTTTTGGAACATGTAAATAGAAATTTACATCTTCTAAGACGTATGCTATACATTGAATTAAATTTAGTTGTATATCAAATGTTTTAAATAAATATATTAGAATATTTAATTTAATTTTGATTAACATTATACTGGTCAAAACAGTGTCACAAATAAACCATCATTTTTTAAATTTTATTATTAACTAGCGATCCTTGCGCACATTGTCTCACCCTGATAATAAAAAAACCTATTATCCGACCGCAGCACCACCTACTGGGTCCAATTGTAAATCTAAACCATTCTCTGATGCACTGGAACACACAGACAAAATTTCATCAAATCAGTCCAGCTGTTTAGGAGGAGTTCAGTGACATACACACGTGCAGAAGAAATGTATATATAAAGACATCTATCTATCTTCTATATACTATAATAAAACTGTAACAAGTCGAAATCTGTACATTAAATATTTTTTGAAAATTTTAATCAGGATAGGCTATGTTATCGATATAGAAGCCAAAAATAATCTTTTTACAATTTTTGTCTGTCTGTCTGTCTGTCTGTCTGTCTGTCCCTATGCACACGCATCACTCTGAAACTACTGAACCAATCTTGACGAAACTTGACATAATGATAGCTAATATTACGAGATTACATCAAATATACTTTTTGTCTCATAAAACGCCAAGGGTTCTCCAGGATAAAGGATTAAAGTCTAGAATATAAACCCGAATTACTCTGAAAGCACTGAACCAATTTAAACGAAATTTGACACAGTGATAACTAATATTAGAAGACTACATCCAGGATACTCTTTGGCCCATAAAACGCAAGGAGTTCTCCAGAATAACGGACGAAAGTAAAAAATTTGTAGTTCATGAGATTCTTAATGGATTTTGGTAATTTTCCTTTGTGCTATTTACAGCAGACAGATTAGTTAAAAATTCAAGCTATATAGGCTACATAAAAAAAAAAAAACAAATAACCAAAAAAAGGACGGGGTTCGAACCGTCTACCTGTCGGTCATGAGAATAGTATAGAGTCGCCAACATTACCTCTAGGCTACGCTTACATAATAATTCCGTTCAAAAATTTTAACTGCTTCGAAAACGTCCACAAAATTGTTAATAACTAATCTATACTATTAAAATTGTAACTATGTTATCCATATAGAAGCAAAAATTAACACAGTGACAACTGATATTACAAGGCTACATCCAGGATACTTTTTGTCCCATAAAACGCAAGGGTTTCAAATTTAGAATAGCTGGTTAATACTGTGAAAATTGGTCGATGATAACTGAAGTATGTTATAAAAGTATTAGATATAGCATTATCAAGATATATGTCATAGTGTGATTTTACTTTCTTTGTAGAAGGGTGCATACTTTCAGTTCCGAAATTATCGCTGTCCGACATATTTTCAATTAAAACACTGGTTACATTCACAACTGCGAATGGTGTTTCATAATTTATAAATAGCGTTAAAAATGTAGTTTAATCCGTGACAGTCAATTGTCTAATTAAATAGTAACAAAGAAATCAGTGAAAGGTGCAAGCGCGGTGTGTTTGGCGGTATGTCAAAGGGCGCAAGGTCTTCTGTGCATGCCGTGTAATACTGGTACGACGAGTGTTCGACAAAGCAATTTGAATGTTATGGTTATACAGATAGAGTTGCAGATGTTTTTGAGTACTTCGTCAATAGTGCAAAGTTCGTATTATAACCTGTAGCTTCGGAAATGTAACGTCACAAAAAACCATAATCTTCATCATCATCATCAATGTCAGCTCTTCTCGACCTAATGCAGAAAATAAGCCTCCTCTCTTTTAAAAATAAAAACATGTAATTGAAATCTACCTAGGTCAGACTTTGGCCAGTGTATATGTATATTAGTAAGATTAAAAAAAACAATTCCGTAATATTATAAAAATATTATATTACACCTAATTTAAAAATATAAAAAATACATATACCTATACTATTAAAAAAATTACTGAAGATTAATTTGACCCGTAAAAAGCTAACATCACGCAATATCTCCAGGCGGTCACCCATCCAAGCACTGACACCGCCCGACATTGCTTAACTTTGGTGAGATCGGACATGAACCGGTCGGCGTTGACGACAAAACATTTCTATCCACGCGTCTCTCTGCCATTATTGTGACGTTACATAATATTAAATAGAAACAATTTGAATCTTACAATTATACAAGTAGGGTTGTAAAGGTTTTTGAGTAGGTATTTCGTTAATAGTGCAAAGATTGCGTTTTGTGTGCCCGCGTATTTCGTTTAGATTGACATTTTAAAACTCGCAATATCTTTTGAATGTAATGGCCGATTTTAATAATTCAAAAAGTTATCTACAGGTACTGAAACAGTCTTAGTTTAAAAATAATTTATTTGGATATGGATTAATATATAGACATGAATAACATAGTCTTTTACGCATGGTATAGTTTTTATTAAGATTTATTTCAAAAATGTAGTTATAGTGACATAATCAGAATAGGTAGACATATGTATGCTGCCGCGAGGTTTTTTTATAGATAATAATATGTTCTTTAATATTGTAGAACATATTTTTGTTCTATCATTCATAGTTATCGGGGCGCATGCGATGAAATACATTTTATGCCAAATTTTTTTCATACCTTTGATTACATTATTGAAATTTTAGTAGAAATCCCAATTTTTTTCTAAAAAATAAATATAGCCTATGTTACTAAGGGTTTTTTCGAAATGTCTACGCTACTGACCCAGCAAGGTCTTAACAGCTTCACCGGACTACTAAGGCGAGCGCTTAAGGCGCTCATCCGATTTTATTTTGGCAACCAGCTCAAGGGTGCACGGCACATCTCGGCTTGGCTGTTGCCTGTTGCATACAAAATCGCGACCTATCTTAGCTAACCTAGCTAACTATTTATATATGTATGAGTTGTTGAAACGTATATGTGTACCAAGCATACACGCCGCAACAACTCCTCCATATATATATTATTGGAAAATTGAGAGTTTTTCAGTTCGATAAGGGGAATAAGTAAACCTTTCCACTTTCATGTGTAAGCGTGTAGCGTGCACGTGTGTGGGGGTGATCGTGTAGTGTTGTAGCAGTGATGTATATTTGTGTGTTACCGTATCGCGCAAGCAACGCACTCAAGGGCTCCCTACCGAGGGATCGAACCTAGGCTTCAGCCACTGCCGTGGGAGGCCTAATCCGGTATGTTACTAAGGGATAATGTAGCATTCTAATGGTAAACGAATTATCGAAATCCGTCCAGTAGTTTGAGTTTATTCGTAATTAACATACAAAAATACTACGATTCCTCTTTATTATAATAGTTTAGAAAAATAATTTGAATCTTATACTTTACTGATAGGGTCGTTAATAGCGCGAAGCTTGTGTGTAATCACCACGAACGTCGCCATGGCCGATTTAAGTTTAGGGTGCGCCTATAGATGTTTTACATAAAAAATCACATATAATCTGGGTATATGTTTGAGTGAGACCGGGGATAGTTAGGATTCACAATTGGTAACGGTAGTTGTGGCTGCAATCGGGTGTCAGTTTTATTCAATTTTATCGCTTTTAAAAATACAATTGAAACCAGTGATAACCAATTTGGTGCAGACGAAGTTGCACGGGTCAGCTAGTACTATAATAAAACTGTAACAAGTCGAAATCTGTACATTAAATATTTTTTGAAAATTTTAATCAGGGTAGACTATGTTATCGATATAGAAGCCAAAAATAATCTTTTTAAAATTTTTGTCTGTCTGTCTGTCTGTCTGTCCCTATGATCACGCATCACTCTGAAACTACTGAACCAATCTTGACGAAACTTGACATAGTGATAACTAATACTACGAGATTACATCAAAAATACTTTTTGTCCCATAAAACGCAAAGGGTTCTCCAGGATAAAGGATTAAAGTCTAGAATCTAAACCCGTATTACTCTGAAAGTACTGAACCAATTTTAACGAAACTTAACACAGTAATAACTGATATTACAAGGCTACATCCAGGATACTTTTTGTCCCATGAAACGCAAGGGGTTCTCCAGGATAACGAAAAACAAAAATTTGTAGTTAACGTAACTAGACTTTTTTGCGACACCTTAGTACAAGAGCCGGCAACGTTGAAAGAACAAGAATTTTAGAATACCTGGTTCTTTAATATATCAATTCTTTAATATATCAATATATATTTTTTTGTATCATAGGAGGCAAACGAACAGGTGGGTCACGTGATGTTAAGTGACCACCACCCTCTATATACACTAGCAACACCGGGGTGTCGTAAATGCGTTGCCAACCTGTATATTGGAAGGGGGTAAGGGAAGGCTAAGGAGAAAAGGAGAAGAGAGGTGAGCCTCCGGCGCTCTTACTGACCAAACGAAACACTACGATGCAAGCACTTTATTTAAGCAAGTTATTTCACGTTGGTTTTCTGTGAGAGGTTGGTATTAGCCCAAAAGGACACTTGGTAGCTGGTTAACGTTGTATTTTTAAGGCGCATTTTGATTTAATTAATTTTGATTTATGAATAGGTTTAGGAACATTTTTTTTTCAGTAACTTTTAAACACAATTAAAAGCATGAATTTATCACAGTCAGACACATTTTTCTATAAACAATCATATATATACCCGCTGATATATTTAATAAATAAAAATGATAAATTTCAAACCAATTATTTTTTTTAGCAAAGAACAAATGTCATTTTTTTAATCATTATTGATATTAAGATTTCACCATATACAATGAAACAACGATAAACGTAAATGTATGACTTGGGATTGACGCCATCTTAAATATCAGGCTATATGAAACCGAAATACCTTGGGCCGGCGAGGTGAAATATCTCGGCGTCACTTTAGATAAACACTTAAATTTCGATTCACACACATATAAAATGCGAAACAAAGCCATTATGGTCTTGGATCATCTCTATCGTTTGATTTGTCATTAGAGTAAAATGTCCCCCAGACATAAACTCACTATATATGAAACTTGCATCCGTCCGATTATGACGTACAGTTGTTTGGTCTTTGCACATGCGCAAAATCGTATTCAAAAGTTGCAGGTTCTCCAGAACCGAGCCCTACGTAAAATCACCGGTGCCCTATGATACATCCGGAATAAGGATCTCCACGGGGACCTGGAGATGCCTTCTGTCTGGGCGTATATAAAATCACTCACACGTAGTTATTTCGAATAAGCCGCAAATCATCCCAGCCCTTTAGTGGTATCCGCCGCGAACTATGAATCCATACCCAACGCTGCGCAGTATAGGAGACGACCGCGTCACATTTTACCGACCCTCCTGATTCAATCACGTCAGCGAAAGATCAGTACCAGCCTATCTCTTCAAACAAAGCGTGTTCACGCCCACGCCCGCATAACCACAGATCACGCCGCCGTGGTCTGGGGATAAATTTCACTCCCGCACACCAAATTAGGTCCCGCTCGGCAACGGCTCAAACCTAAGTCCGTTCCCTCGGCGGGGAGCCCTTGAATACTCTGCTCACGCGATACAGTGCCACAAAACTTTACATCAATGCTACAACATCACACACATCACCTATATACACGTGCACGCCTACACGCTTACACGCTGTTTTTCTTTTCAGAGAAATAGACGACAAAGAGTTCTACCCTTATTTTTCTCCATCCTATCCTATCTTATATAGTTAAGAGAATTTTTTCCGATACAAAATACATACAGGAGTTGTTTAGGAACACATGCCCGGTACACATGCATGTTTCAATAACTTATATACGTATATCTAGATAGATTAGCTTAGGTTAGCTCAGATAGGTCGCGATTTTTGCACAAAACAGGCAACAGCCCAAGCCGAGGTGTGCCGTGCACACTTGAGTTGGTCGCCCAAACATCCCAAGTCGGTTGAGTGCTTTCAGCGCTCGCCTCAATAGTTCGATGAAGCTGTAAAAATCATTCCAGGTCAACAGCGTATACATTTCGAAAAAAAAATGCGTCGAAAACATACGCTGCCACAATTATCGCATCTTTATCGTGCAGCCAGTAGTACTGCACTAAACTATACCTATAGCTATATTCTATACACGTATTATTTTTATAGCAATAAATCGGTCTAAATATTGAGTTAATAACTGAATTTGTGTGAAAGATGAAATTTGTACTTATACTTAAATATAATAATAATAAAATTACTGCTATTCTAGCATGGGTTAAGATTACTTTTATTTTTATTTCCAAAAAATAGCATCAAGCACATTATTGTCAATACCATAAATGTCTTTCAATAATAATTCCATTTTAATAGCGTTTTAAAGTTAATGAAAAAATACATCCTAAATTTTAAAAATCAATATTTTTGTCTGTAAAGGTACGATATACACAAATAAACGCAACTTTTACCGGCAGCCAGTTGTTCGGATGAATGTAATATATAAAACTGGCTTGATTGATTCTTTCCAGTATGGCCTCTGCCTATGTAGGTATTTTCGCCAATATCAAGTGTGACAAATACACGATATAAATTTAATGCCAAATATTTAGTGTAACAATTTAGAATAATCTATAATAGAAACATGTCAACATGGATAAATTACCAAAAGGTGATAGGTACTATGTTGTAAGTGGTACAGAGATTATTTATAAAAATATATTGGAAATATCTTTAAAATACGTTTTCGAAACAGTTTATAACTCTTAAACAATAGTTTCAAACAAGAGACAGTTGACGCATGGCGCGATGTTTGACGCTTCGATACGGTGTTCATATATTTTTCTTTAATACAATGGAGTATAAAAAGGTTTTAATACAAGTTGAGAATAATTATAATAAAGTAAGTGGTAGAGATGTTTATTTAGTTTTATGTAGGTTAGTTTTTATCTTAATTGATCCTGGTAGATGTTTTTTTTTTCTTCGAAATGACTACGCTATTGGCCGAGCAAGGTCTTAACAGCTTCACCGGACTACAAACAACGGAGTGTTTGATGGAGCCACGAACGGGTACTAGGCTTATTAAAAAAAATTACATGTAATCTGGATATATGTTTCAGGGAATCCGTGGATAGTTTGGATTCACAATTGGAAACGGTAGTTGTGGTTGCAATCGGGTATCAGTTTTATTCAATTTTTTCGCGTTTAAAAATACAATGGAAACCAGTGATAACCAATTTGGTGCAGACGAAGTTGCACGGGTCAGCTAGTACTATAATAAAACTGTAACAAGTCGAAATCTGTACATTAAATATTTTTTGAAAATTTTAATCAGGGTAGACTATGTTATCGATATAGAAGCCAAAAATAATCTTTTTACAATTTTTTTTTGTCTGTCTGTCTGTCTGTCTGTCGCTATGCACACGCATCACTCTGAAAGTACTGAACCAATCTTGATGAAACTTGACATAGTGATAACTAATATTACGAGATTACATCAAATATACTTTTTGTCTCATAAAACGCAAAGGGTTCTCCAGGATAAAGGATTAAAGTCTAGAATATAAACCCGAATTACTCTGAAAGTACTGAACCAATTTTAACGAAATTTGACACGGTGATAACTAATATTAGAAGACTACATCCAGGATACTCTTTGTCCCATAAAACGCAATGAGTTCTCCGGAATAACGAAAAACAAAAATTTGCAGTTAACGTAACTAGACTTTTTTGCGACACCTTAGTACAAGAGCCGGCAACGTTAAAAGAACAAGAATTTTAGAATACCTGGTTCTTTAATACATCAAAATATTTTTTTTTTATATCATAAGAGGCAAATGAACAGGTGGGTCACGTGATGTTTAGTGACCACCACCGTCTATAGACACTAGCTACACCAGGGGATTTGTAAGTGCGTTTCCAACCTGTATATGGGGGAGTGTAAGGGAACCTCCGGCACTCTCACTGACCGAACGAAACATTACAATGCAAGCACTGTTATTTGACGTCGGTTTTCTGTAAGTATTCTGGCAGTATTAGCCCGAACGAGCCGACCCATTCATGCTGAAACCAGTAATAGCTTCAGCGTGGCTCTACCACCTACAGAAATTATCAATATATCAATAGACAGAATTTAGGACACTTGGTAGCGGGTTAACGTTGTATTTTTAATAGGCATTTTGATTTATGATTAATCAATAATAAGTTTAGGAACATTTTTTTCAATAACTTTTAAACGCAATTAAACATTCAGACACATTTTTTATAAACAATCATATATATACCCGCTGATATATTTTATAAATAAAAAAAAGAATGTGGTGTCGTGGGACACCAGGTAGGAACGAAGTTCTTTCGGCTAATGTAGAATCGACATTATTTGGAAAAAAAATCGTGCTCAATTTTGTGTAATCGTAATTCAAATTATCAATTAAAATAACAAAATATGTCTCTTTATTTTTGTTTGACAACATAAAATTACATAGAAATAGAAATAATTACAAAAAAGGAGAAAGAGAATGATATTATACACTACTCGCTTATGTATACGACTGTCGCGCGTACGCACGTCTCATTTAACTGTTTTATTCCATGCACTTTTCGTTACGGTTTTACTATCAAATTTTTTTCAGTTCGGTCGCGCAGTAAATTCCCTATATCCTCCAAGCCTGTCGTAAGGAACTTTGTTCCAATAATAAATTTCAAAACAATTATTTTTTTCATAGCAAAGAACAAATTTCATTTTATTAAACATTATTGACCACTATATATAAGGATAAACGTAAACGTATGACTTGGGATTGACGCCATCTCAAATATATGCGTCGTCAATCATCAGGCTATACAAAACCGAAATACTTTGGGCCGGCGAGATGAAATATCTCGGTGTCACTTTAGATAAACACTTAAATTTCGATTCACACACAGAAAGAGTGCGAAACAAAGCCGTATGGTTGGGTCGTTTCTTTCATTTGCTTTGTCATAAGAGTAAAATATCCCCCAGACAAACTCACTTTATACAAAACTTGCATCCGTCCGATTATGACGTACAGTTGTTCGGTCTTTGCACATGCGCAAAATCGTATTCAAAAGTTGCAGGTTCTCCAGAACTGAGCCCTACGTAAAATCACCGGTGCCCCATGGTACGTCCGGAATAAGGATCTCCACAGGACCTGGAGATGCTTTCTGTCTGAGCGTATATAAAATCACTTACAGGTAGTTATTTCGAAAAAGCCGCGAATCATCCCAGCCCGTTAGTGGTATCCGCCGCGAACGATGAACCCGTACCCAATGCTGTGCAGTATAGAAGACGACCGCGACACATTTTTACCGACCCTCCTGATTCAATCACGTCAGCGAACGGTCAGTACCAGCCTGTCTCTTCAAACAGAGCGTGTTCTCACCCACGCCCGCATAACCGCAGATCACGCCGCCGTGGTCTGGGACTAAATTTCGCTCCCGTACACCAAATTAGGCCCTTCTCGGCAACGGCTCAAGCCTAGATTTGTTCCCTGGGCGTGGAGCCCTTGAGTACGGTGCTCACGCGATACAGTGACACAAGAGTTCTACCCTTATTTTTCGTTATCCTATCCTACATAGTTTAGAGGATTTTTTCCTAAACAAAATACATATAGAAGTTGTTGAGGCACGCATGCTTGGTACACATGCATGTTTCAATAACTTATATACGTATATAAGTTACCGGACTACTAAGACGAGCGCTTAAGGCACTCAGCCGATTTTATTTAGGCAACCAGTTCAAGGGTACACAGCACACCTCGGCTTGGCTGTTGCCTGTTGCATGCAAAATCGCGACCTATCTTAACTAATCTAGCTAACTATTCATATATGTATGAGTTGTTGAAACGTATATGTATACCAAGCATACACGCCTCAACAACTCCTGCATATATTTATTATCGGAAAATTGAGAGTTTTTTAGTTCGATAAGGAAAAAAGTAAACCTTCCACTTTCATGTGTAACATGTTTCATTCATCATCCTTCAGTGTTTCATGTGTTTCACGTGTGTGGGGGTGATCGTGTAGTGTTGTAGCAGTGATGTATATTTGTGTGTCACCGTATCGCGCAAGCAACGCACTCAAGGGATCCTTACCGAGGGATTGAACCTGATGTATAAAACTGGCTTGGTTTGAAGGTGATAGGTACTTTGTTGTGAGTGGTACAGAGATTATTTATAAAAATATATTGGAAATATATTTCAAATACGTTTTTGAAAGAGTTTATAACTCTTAGACAATAGTTTCAAGCAAGTGACATTTGACGTTTTCGGCGGGATGTTTGACGCTTCGATACGGTGTTCATATATTTTTCTTTAATACAATGGAGTATAAAAAGGTTTTAATACAAGTGGAAGATAGTTATGATAAAGTAAGTGGTAGAGATGTTTATTCAGTTTTATGTAGGTTAGTTTTTATTTTAATTGATCCTGGTAGATGACGCTACGAATGGGTACTAGGTTTATTTAAAAAATGAATACATGTAATCTGGGTATATGTATAAGTGAATCCGTGGATAGTTTGGATTCACAATTGGAAACGGTAGTTGTGGCTGCAATCGGGTAGCAGTTTTATTTGCGGGGTGATAGGGCTTTACAGCCTGACTGGGTCATAACCACCATGTACATGACGAAAAAATCCGTAATAGTGATTCGCTTCTGCGCGTCGCGTTTCGGGATCAGCCTGTGCATATCCAGCTTTTTGTAGGCCGGCATGATAGTGGCGACCAGCGATGGATAGTGTGTCACTCGGTGGTCGCTATTGTTTTTGGATTGTACTGTGCTTACCATCGTGCATAGTGCAGGCATTTTGCCGTGCTACGATAAAAAAAGAAACAATTTTTTCGCGTGATAACCAATTTGGTGCAAACGAAGTTGCACGGGTCAGCTAGTTATAAATAAAAACCAATTGCCGAATGAATGTGAGCACATTACTTTACAACAACTGTATCTTTTTGGCATACCTTTTTTTTATTGTGTGTGCAACTGTTAGAATAAAGTTTGTATGAAAAAAAATAATCGGGAAAGTCATGTGAACAAGTTAAAAGTTTGCATTAAAAATCTCCATGAAAAAGGTGAATGAGTAAAACAGAGGAAAGTTGGGAGATATCGAAGAAAATTGACAGAATTGTT
This sequence comes from Antheraea mylitta, assembly GCA_014332785.1. Classification (NCBI taxonomy): domain Eukaryota; kingdom Metazoa; phylum Arthropoda; class Insecta; order Lepidoptera; family Saturniidae; genus Antheraea; species Antheraea mylitta. Next base: position 545,523 of record JACEII010000025.1, on the reverse strand, counting down.
AGATTGACATCCACTTCTTCAGTTCACATTTATTTCTTTACTACTTACTATTATAGTATATGATTACCATAGTATCTACACTATAAAAGGAAAATTTGGTGTCATTTTCTTCTTTAGTACACCCCTGCAAAGGAGTGGTTGGCAGCTAATAATATAAAAAATTCAAATAATAACTGTAGGTTGAATTCTTAGGACACTGATATATTATAACTGTCATAGATTTATTGGAACGAAGTTCCTTATCGCGCGTTGTGAAAGGGGGCTAGACGGAACAAATTCTTACGAAAAGTTGTCACGACACTTTTTGCTATAGTAAGCTATTATAAGCTGTGCGGCGTCGCATGTTTCTCTGTCTGTCTCTCTCTCTCTTATAGAAAGCAAGCCAGATATTTTCATTTCTATTTCGCATTGAACAGTGTTGTATCGCGACGATTATTTTTGTTGAGTGTATACAGGTTTTTTGTAAATAATAATAATGATCCTAAACATATGTTTCCTACTTCAGTTACCACAAGCCAATTATTACGAAAATTGAGCCTACTGATTAAGTTTATATAACATTATATTTGTTAATAATAAAAAAATATTATTATGACTTAAAAAAAAAAAAAATTATTACAATTCCTTCACTAATTAATCGAAAGGAACTTCGTTCCATCCGGGTGTCCCTTGACACCTCTCAAGTTTTTTTTATAAGCGTTTATAGATTACCATCTTTTAGCACATTATTTTGATGTATCTCATTTGTACTCAACAATACAGTGTAAATCTATCTATATAAATAAGAATGTAAATATAAAGTGTCTGTACTTTTTCAATTTCGTGAAAAATATTGTTGCAGGTATCTACAAATAACTAATAAAAAACATTTCAATCATTTTTAGAAATGTCTGTTTGCCTGTTTGTATGAGCATGCATCACTGCTAAGGTACTGAGTTCACAATAAAACCACAGGAAGAAAATTATAAAGCATATCTCAGGAGTAACTAATTTTTTCTTTCATCAAAATCTGTCGATAGAAATTGTAATTTGAATGACGATTTCAGTTAAGTAAGAAGAGTAGTAATCTATACTAATATTATAAAGCTGGAGGGTTAGTTTGTTTAGTAGGTTGAAGGCACAAACCTCAGGAACTATAGGTAGGATTTTTAAAATTCTTTCAGTGTTAGAGAGCTCATTTATCAAAGGTTATAGTTTACTAGCCTCTACCCGCGACTTCGTTCGCGTGGTATAGATACATTAACATCAACACTAACATGCAGCAGTTCTCAATAGGAAAAAACATCCCGATTTTGAAACATTTTTCATCTGTGCTCCGCTCCTATTGGCCTTAGCGTGATGATATATAGCCTATAACCATTCTCGATGAATGAGCTATATAACATTGAAAGAATTATTCAAATCGGACCAATTGTTCCTGAGATTACCCCCTACAACACCACAACATCACAAACAAATTTTACCTCTTTATAATATTAGTATAGATATATCATCACGCTAAGGCCAATGGAAGCGGAGCATCAATGAAGAATTTTGGATAGGTATTAGAGCCAAGCTAGCTAGCTATTACTGGTTTCAGCATGAATGGGTCAACTCGTCCGGGGTAGCTCCACACCTCTCACAGAAAATCAACGTGAAATAACAGTGCTTGCATTGTTGTGTTTCGTTCGATCAGTGAGAGCGTTGAAGGCCCACCTTCCTTCCTCTTTCCTTCCCTTCTCCCATATAAGGCTGGCAACGCACTTGCGACTTCCCTGATGTCGCTGGTGTCTATGGATGGAGGTGATCACTTAAAATCACGTGACCCACCAGTTCGTTTGCCTCCTTTGATATAAAAATATATATATATGTTACAAAATCAGGTTTCTTTTCTTTTCAGAGCTTGCGCTGCATCTTAGTTCGTTAAGTGTTATGATGTTTATTAGTCATATTATTGACGTCAATTATGAATTCCTATTAATATCTTATTCTTATATTTATTTTAATTTCCGTAAATAAGTTCATTATTACTTTTTCGTTTATTCCTTATTCTGTTTTTTTTCTTATCCAATGTACCTCATTATTTAGTATTATATATATATATTTTTAACTATTATTATTAATAGTGTAAGTTAAGTTTCTATGTGGTAAAGTGTTTATTATTGTAATTGTTACTGTCCACTGTTGGTATATAAACATGTAAATAAATAAATAAATATGTAATGATATAATAACTGACCCACAGCAACATGTCGCCATGTCAGCTAGTTATATACCAGAAACCCTCCCTGACTTTGTTATGAGCTAATGTGGGGGCATAAGAGTGTAATTAATTCAAAGTTATAGAAGCAAATCTACAGTCACTTTTAAGATTTAAAATACTAAATTACATTAAGTATGTAATATTATACAGCCAACTTTGTCAATGAAACATACAAGAAGAAACTGTCTAACTAATAGTGAAAACACTATCAAAGTATTACTAGCTAGTCTAGGAGAACTAAGGGAACACACAAATAAACATAAAAAGCAACTTTGTTAATATCTATATATGTATATATAATTATATCTATATATATAGTATATATTATGTCTATATATAATTAGACTATGGAAGTAATAAGAATATCTTACCTTTTGGGAAAGTCAACACAACATCAGTGTGCTGAGTAGGCATGGAATGTAGCAACAATCTTCGAGGATGCATCAAATGTGCACCAAGTTGTCCAGCCATCGGGAGGCGTCTACGAAGTTCTCTACCAGCTATATGAAGAGAATACAAGTTATTAAAAACTATTATAATTTCTCATTATAATGTGACATGTTTGTTCCATAAAATAGGTTTGTAAATACCTTGTTACTAGTTGTTGATTACTTCAGACATTAAGTATGAGTCATATGTATGAATCAGTATTAGGAATCTAGATAAAATTCTATTTAATAACATATGTAAGTATAATTTATATTTTTTTGTATAATTTTAAGTAACAGAACCCCAGATTTACTAAAAAACGTATATTCGTTTAACCACAATGTATGCAAAAAAAATGTGACCCAAAAGATGAATAATTGGAGATTTCCCAAACAAAACAAGGAAATATCACATAAATCATGAAAAGTTGAAGGTTTTAAATTACACTTAGTAAGTTATGTTACTTACGTATTACACTAAGAATATTTTTGATATAAATATAAACCGGCGCTATATTACTTGGCACGGCAAAATAACTACCACATTATTTTAAATATCTATCTTGTAGATAAAAATCTAAATTTATGAAATTTTACAAATCATCTAATATTTAATTATGGTATATTTACCACTATCTAATTTATCTTTCGCAAATTCAGCGAAGGATTTATGTTCCTGAGGCGTAGAGTGAGCGCTATTTTCGTAATCTTCTTTCTCTGTATTGCCCATGGCACCTTCTTCGCTCTCCATTATTAAAACCACAAACACTCTTTGAACTTCACCCAAACTTCACGGAAACAAGAATGTAAATGCGCACAAAAACTTATAGAGACCTTCAATTTCTTACATCACCGTTCACAATAGCAACTTTATAAGCCATAATAAAAATGGGAAGCACATAATTGAACTAACAGGCTAAAACTGCAGGTGACTACAGTTACGCAAATTAAATATGGCCTCAAAGAATTATTATCTTGTTATAACATATTTCGATATTTTAATTTTACTTTTTTAAAATAAACAAACGTTACCGCAGTAGTCGCGGCTGTCACAATTTCAAAATTGATTTTTGGCCGCCATTGTACCTATTGTTATCGATGTTGCAATGCTACAAATATCTGAATTCTGAAACTTTTAAAATTCCTTTCCATTATGTGCTTTATTACTCACACTCATTATTTTTTATATTAATTGTTCTTTAGAAATTAACGTGCTTTATTATATAAGAAAACGTTACAAAATTTGAATATGAAATATGGTTATAATTTTTTTTTATAAGTATGGTAACATTATTGGACACCACTCAATAACAAGCGTGCGTTCCAATACTAACTTATAATAATTGTGTTTTTAACAATTTTGTACGTAATATATTTTAAATTTCGAATAAATATAAATTAAAGTTAAATGAATACCATATATTTTTAGTGCAAAAAGTATTAAAAAAATGATATGGGAATACATCGAGTAAATAGTCGCCCATTGTAAATGCGAATGAATAGTACAATCGAAACTTGAGGTATTTGATCTTGTACTATTGCATTGACTTTCCAGTTGTGATGGAAAGATAATTTGCGCGATATTACGATTTACAAAGGGCATATTATAAATTAATAAATGCTTTCAAATTACTCTTATTTGTAATGAATGTATAATTGTAATAATTACTAACGATTTTCTATAATCGAAGTGAAGCAAGAGGTCTTCATAAAGAAAGAAGAAAGAAAATTTTGAGGTATATTTTATTGATTTCTAGTGACCTTTCTTTGTACTCGTGTTTTCGTCGCAATAAGAAGGTTTTTACTTCTTTCCTTAGAGAAAACGAGTTCGTTTCGTGGGCTTTTAACTATTCTAGTGAGTACGTATAAGCTATGAGGTCAAATTTAAATTAATTACGGATTTCTACTCACCCACTTTCATAAAAAAACAGCTGTTATGTCGTCACACCTTGTTTAGTTTAAGACGAGACTTTTAGTAAACTGAATAATTGTAAATTCGTATTATTATTTAAAATATACTGTTTTTAGGAGATGGTAATAAATTTGAATATCTATTTATTAAAAATGTTTATGGTATGTATACTCTTTCATGCTTGAACATGTCCTCCATGGAGGTAGTCCCAAATATTGACGCTATAAAGCCTGTAACTGCTTACTTATAATTTAGGAAATATTGTGGTCAACATTAAATCTTAAATGATATTTAACAAAACAGGTGTTTATTTGTTATTATTTTCCAAAATTACTATTGTGATATTTATGATATAGAAAATAATTAAAAATCTATAACACATTTATTTTATATTTATTTCTTCATTTTACATATTGCTTAGTTTTTACCATATGGTTGTACATTACAACATTACATTTACAACTTTACATTACAATAAAGCATCCTCAGCTTTTAAATATGTCTTTGGTGACTATAAAGCTAATATATAGCTATGTTTAGAACTTAATTAGCATTTAGGGATTACAATTTGTAAATTAGTGTGATTGTTCATCAGTATATTGTGTCTGAGCCATACAGGTGTATATAATGTTTATGAAAATTATATTTCCTTTTCCCAATATGTTAAAAATTATATTGGTGACAAACTGTAATGATGTAGATTTTAAAAACAAAATTTTATATTTATTCTTAAAGACAAAAGGAATGTTAGACAATTTTTATTAATTATTTTTTGTGTAAAAATTATCTATCACCAAAGGTATCCACTAAATATCTCTCACCAAAGGTATCTGGTACAAAACTATCCAACCTAATCGCCTTTGTTTCCTTTGGATTTTGTCAATCCTGGTGACTGGTCTATGGTTGAAATAGTTACAGCATTGAAACTTCGTTCCGTTCATCTTCCGCTTAATAATTTTGCAAATTTCATGAATAAGAAACAATCGCCTGTGTGTACTGAGTGTAACGGAGTAGAAAGGCAGGAGTACTGTTTAATAGGTGGATACAGAATTATGTTGCCTTGGGGTCTCTAACAGCATTTTGGCTTCACTTTTGTGGGATCAAGCCAGGTTGCTGTACAGGCTAGTTAATGTAGCTATTAATAGGAGGTAAATATTAATTGTAGGTTATATAGGATTTATTTTCCAATGAGGGTGGCATGATCGCTTTGTAACCAAAGCTTTAAAAATAAATTATAACAAAAATCTATACATATGCACATGTATGTATATATGTTTGTATATTTGAGATATATATACTAGGGATGTTATGGATATGATATTTCAGTTACGGATATGGATATAGGGACATAATTATATTGTTACTGTTACGGATATGTAATTATTTCGGATTATTCCTTAGTTTTGGTTACGGATATTAGATTGAAGTAAAATATAAACACAATTACTATGCAATCATTTGGTTAGTCTAACTCTAAGTTATCATTTGATATTATCCGTTATATTAGGCAAGTAATTAGGTCTACTCAATTTTAAGTCTTACCTAAGTACTAAGATAAAAAAAATGCGATAAATTTAACAGTACAAATAAACATAACAGTTATCACATTGCACGTATCAACTTAGAATCTATGTATAACATATTAAATGTGTGTTTGTGATAACACGAGAGTTTTTATTTTTAATTATTTTTATGAGAAAGAAATCATAATAAATTTAAAGTTGTTAATCATACTCAAAACTGAGCAAAAGAAGGTTATATTTATCAAAAAGCAATATTGCAGCCTTATCATCTGATAGTCCTTTACTTTTGTTTCTAAAAACAAATAAAACCACATTTCATAAAATTAATTTGACTGTTTAATTTATCAGTTCCCAAATATGTCAATGTTTACTTATGTTACATATAAAAATTAGTAAAACCATACATGTTTTGCAATCGATATAAGTCATATAACGATGCTTTGGACTCGATCTTGATATTGATATAAACATCGAAGTTTTTCTGATATCGATCGTCCCTACAACAAGACTCACATGGAGTGCAAGTGCGGCGAAACAAAACCTGTCAAAACATGTCTTATTTGGATTTCACCCGTATTCGAAATTATCCGAAACTTTTGTATCCGTTACGGTTATGGATATATATTTTTTTCGGATATCCAATAGAATAGTTTCGGTTACGGAGCTCCATAACATCCGTGATATATACTCCAAAATCATCTAACTCGTATTATAAAGGTTGCTCCACCTAAGTATTTTCTCTAGGAGTAGGTGTTTATCATATCCACTTTCCTATAAATCTCTATTAGGTGGTAGTAAATTGTGTTTTATTGTTTTTAAGTTTTATATTGTAACTAGTGAGCCTGACAGATGATGTCCCACCGTGATAATAGAAAAACTTTGACAAATTATATACCTGCACCTTTGTGAATGAATCACTGTATCTATTGGTGAAAACCGCATGAGAGTCTGTAAAGTAGTTTATGAGTTTATCATGAACGGGCAGACAGACACGGCGGAGGACTTTGTTTTATACTGTGTAATGATTTGACATTGGTAAAATTCTGGATGTTTGCTAAAAATTATACACAATTGTTTTTATGATCTCTGATGTTTTTCAACTTTACTATATTTAACAGATGTCGCTAGGATGGGACAGCTTGCCTCTACTTCCACTGACGTGTATATTAGATCACCTGAGTACGGAGGACGCACTGGCAGCTATGTCTACATGTCGCCACTGGCGCAGTGCCTTCTTGCTTTATGAAGGGAAAAGGTAAGTAAATACTTGTATTACATATTTATTTTTTGGGTACCTACTTGAAACTTCTTAAAGTTTATTCACAGGCAAATGAGTTTATAAGCATAAAATTTGTCATGAAACTTGCTTGTTCAATCAAGATCTTTGAAAATATACATTTGGTAACGTCAATTATACCTAATAATTATTTACGGCATTTTTTAAAGAATTTTCCTTTTTTGATAAATTTGTCACTGATATCTAGCATTGCATTTAAATAAAATCGTGTCGAGACTATTTCTAAATTGCCCCCCTAACTATCAAATTGCTCCTCTGTGGGACGTGGGCCCCATATTGAGAAACACTCCCATAAAGCCATAATATAACATAATGAAACATAATTATTTGATTAATGTTATTTATTGCTCATATTCAACTCGTGCGTTCATTAAAATTACAATAACTCTTAATAGTGTGCACTGATTGTAATGAAACAAAGATAAATGTTAATCAAGAATATCTGAGGTTTCCTCCTGAACGCAATATTTTGACAGTGATGCATGTCCAAAAAAAACAGGCAGACCAGCCTTGCAGACATAACATAATAAATGTATTTTATTACTTATTCCTAGTTACCTGCAAGATTTTTTTTTACGCACAAAATTTTTGTTTTTTTTCTATAATGACTACGCTATTGACCCAGCAAGGTCAGCTTCACCGGACTACTAAGGCGAGTGCTTAAGGCACTCAGCCGATTTTATTTTGGCAACCAGCTCAAGAGTGCACCGTACACCTCGGCTTGGCTGTTGCCTGTTGCATGTAAAATCGCGGCCTATCTTAGCTAACCTAGCTAACTATTCATATATGTATGAGTTGTTGAAACGTATATGTGTACCAAGCATACACGCCTCAACAACTCCTCCATATATTTATTATCGGAAAATTCAGAGTTTTTCAGTTCGATAAAGGAAAAAAGAAGTAAACCCTTCCACTTTCATGTGTAAGCGTGTAGGCTTGCACGTGTGTGGGGGTGATCGTGTAGTGTTATAGCGGTGATGTATATTTGTGTGTCACCGTATCGCGCAAGCAACGCATTCAAGGGCTCCCTACCGAGGGATCGAACCTAGGCTTGAGCCGGTGCCGTGGGAGGCCTAATCGGGTGTGCGGGAGCGAAATTGACCCCCAGACCACGGCGGCGTGATCTGTGGCTATGCGGGCGTGGGCCACAAAAATCTTAAGTACAGACACGTTAGGTTTACATTTTTATTACATGTTTAGAAGATATAACAGACTTCATTTTTTTTTTCAATTACATTTTTGTAATCTGTCATATCCCTCAAGGGAATCGCTTCATAAAGATTATTTTAAAAAGATTTCCAGAATGTGCTTCACCATAATTGTGTTAGGTACTTACTCAGTCTTGAATTGGTGTACTAGTATCTCAATCACTATACAGTTCCTATTTGATTTTGAGGAGTTCCCTTTAATATCTTCGTAATCCAACATTCAGTACTAAAGAAATTAAAATCATACCTTGAAAATACCCTCTTTCCAATAAAAAAGAAATTTTCTAGATTGATTTATAAATTAGGTAGTTCTAAACCTCCTTGTTTTGAAGTTGTTTAAAAAGTTCAGTTTTAAGTTCTGCATCATTGGTAGGTTCCAGTTTTTTCACTTTCAGACATTATATTTTGTTAATAGGTAAGGAAATTTTCTAACTACAATTGCCACATATTTTACAGGATCGCACCTCACATCATGTTATGTGTTACATGAGATCAATAAAACATCCTTCATTTCTTTTATGACATAGGAGTCAATCGAACGAACGAGTCGCAAGTGCGTCGCCAATCTGTGTTTGGGGAGAAAGGGGTAAGGGGAGGAGGGAGGGGCGAGGGGACGCAACAATACAAGCACTGTTACTTCATGTCAGTTTTCTGTGAGAGAGTGGCAGTACCCCAGATGAGCTGACCCATTCGAATTGTAACCAGTAATAGCTTCAACGTGGCTCTACCGCCTGCAAAGTACCTCATTAAGTTTCTAAAGTCAACTGGTTCATATAAAACGAACTATGTGTATGAAATGAATGTTACTATGTTACATTTATCTACCTGCATAACACACGCTGATTATTGGAGTACTCGATTGATTGATAATGATTGATTGAGATGATATCTTTTTTAAGTTGTAATTTTTAAGTTCTTTTTTTTTTGTTTTAGACATACCTTAAAGCTAACCACAGGACATCTGCAGAAGAATGTATTCCTTACGCGCATATTCAGGAAGCAAACGAGAAGTTTACATATTTACATAGCGAAGGAACGTGATTTAGAGAAATTCATCAACTTTATACTGCCACAGTGAGTATTCATTTATGTATATTTAGATATTGGCCTCCATATATATTGTATAGATATAATCATCAATTAGCTGACTGTTTATGAAGAAAAAAAGTCTTTTTAATATTATATATAATGATCATTATAATCTATACTAATATTATAAATAGGTAAAGTTTGTGACGTTGTGGGGAGTAATCTCAGGAACTAATTGTCTAAGTGGAAAAAAAAGTTTTTTCAAAAATTTCTTAGCTCATTCATCGAAGAAGGTCATAGGCTGTATATCATCACCCAAAGACTAATAAAAGCTGAGCACAGGTTAAAAATGTTTCAAAATCGTTTTTTTTTTCCTTTTGAGAGCTTCTGCTGTGTGTTAGCGTTAGCCCAGAGTAACTATTTCACTCGAATGAACTCGCGATCAGAGGCTAGTTTTTTTATAAATAGCATATTTAGGACTGAGTCTGCTTTATATATTTTATTCAAATTTCCTCAGTCTACACTGAGCCATTGTGTAAAATTATTGTTTCACTCGATTGAGCTTGCCAATTGTGACGTCACGAGTCTGTGTCACAACTCATATTTGGGGAATTAGTTGTTCTTCTATATGTCAAGTACTTAGTTATCTGAGCTCCGCCATCCCACATATGATGCCTAGATGTGTTAAATGTGGCGTCATGAGTGTTCAAGCGTTTTGGCATTTTGGCAATGACAGCTCATAAAACTAGAAAAAGCTTTGTGAGTTTCGTCACACGAATAATTTTATTTTTTAGTTTTAAATCTGTGAAATCTACTAAGATGCTTCTTTAAATGGTTTGTTCTGAAGAACAATTTTGATCTACAATAAATAGCCAATGTACAGTTTGATACAAAACAAGGTTAAAATATTATAGGAATCTAAAATTGGAATTTATTTGTCCTTAAATTGTCTCAATACATGTAACATAATTGTATTAGGGCGGTCTTTAGCTGATGTGTTTTCGAATTGTTTAGCTCCAAGGGCTTAATCGCTTCCGAATTGATAAAAAAAAATCCCTGAAAGTTTATGCTCTTAATATTAATTATAAGATAGTTTGCATTTCAACCTATGTTTCTTATGGAAAGAACATAAGAATACATTTCTTCATTCTTTAAAATGTTATTTTTATAACTCTGGGACAAATGGATTTATAGAAATAATCCGTTATACATACATACTGAGAATAGAGAATTTAATCTATACTAATATTATAAAGCTGAAGAGTTTGTTTGTTTGTTTGGTTGAACGCGCTAATCTCAAGAACTACCGGTCCGATTTGAAAGTTTCTTTTAGTGTTAGATAGCTCATTTATCAAGGATGACTATAGGCTACATGTCATCACGTTAAAACCAATAGGAGCAGAGCACTAATGATGAATGTTTCAAAATCGGGCTATTTTTAGAACATCGCTGCGTGTCAGTGTCAGTATTATATGCGTTGCCATGGTAACATGATAACATTCTATCGGAAATATTATTAGGGTTTATTTTGTGTTCCTGTTCAAAAGTTTATTGTCGTTATTTTTAATTATAAGTACTACGTTGCTATCGCAAACATTTCTAAAGTTTATTTTGTGTTGCTATTCAAATACTTTAGTAGTAATAA
>JACEII010000025.1:493254-533839 GCA_014332785.1 Antheraea mylitta | reverse complement strand
GATTTTACTATCTACACTTTTATACTAATACTAGCCCCTGCCCGCGACTTCGTCCGCGTAGTAATAGTTAGTTTGGGCCACCGCTAACACGCAGCAAAATCCCGATTTTGAAACATTTTTCATTGGTGTTCTGCTTCTATTGGTCTTACCGTGGTGATATATAGCCTATAATCTTTCTAGATAACAAAGTTATATAACACTGAAAGATTTTTTAAATTGGACCAGTAGTTCCTGAGATTACCCCCTACAACGCCACAACGTCACAAACTCACAAACTTTACCTCTTTATAGTATTAATATTTGTAGATTATGAAGATGTATAGTTTGTGAGGTTGTAGGGGCTAATATCTGATCTACTAAATCGATTTTGAAAATTCTTTTACTAATAGAGAGCCACGTTATTAATGAGTACTACAGGTTATATATTAACCCGAAAAATGAAAAAACTTTTTTGTGGTTGTTGGATTTGCAAAGTCGGAGAAAAAGCGGTCGAACGAAAACGTTCCTTACGAACGCTGCCTTAACGATGACAGATGTATCATTGAGTTCTAGGGAACAGTTGTGAGCTTGATAATGCCTACAAAAAAGTCACCGGCAGTATATGTCTAACTTTTTTATTTAAGTCACAATATGTAGTTTTTTATTTAAAAAAAATTAAACGATTAAGTGATGCTTATTGGTCATATTATCAACAACAGTTATGATATCTTACTTAGTTTAGAGTTAAAATACATAACACTCAGTACTAACCGAATCACACTCATAATTATATCACGAGTAAAAATGTTTACCACCCAATGAAGAGGGGCATGGACCAGCTAGTTAAATTGCAGCGCATTAATAAAGGAATTCTTGTTTGCTTACAGATTTTTCGACACTACGAAACTGAAGGAATTAGTATTTATAGGTCCTAGCTATGTGCAAAAGAGTCCAAGGATATCAACGTTGGCACTGAAAAGGTATGTCAGTAAGCCTTTATATCATCTTGTGGTTTATGGTCAAGTTCCGTTATGGAATTGAAAAAATCATATAAGCAACATTTTTTGAATTTCTCTTTCGCAACAGTTAATAAGATTTAGAAAATGTTTATTTACCTATAAAAAAAAACGTCTCTTGGGTTCCTTCCGGACATATTTGTAGTTTTAGTACGAGTCATGAACATGATTAGGTAGTAGTAAGTGTTATTTCACGAATAGTACATGTAATTACAAAGCATTCTAGTTACCAATTAATTAGTAATGATTGTACTGAACCGCCTTGAATGTGTAATCATTGCATATATAGCGTCTCCATCAATAACCAACTAGATACAAATGTCAATTAAGCAATTTGTTTTTAAAAATTAATTTGATATATAAGGGATTATATAGATTCAGAAATCAGTCCCAATGGTTCCTATTATTACAAGGATCCTATTATTCACATCAGTAGTGTCTCTGATGGGATATCATTACCAGGTCGTACAACATCTTGACTTCATCCGAACAGATTTCTGCCAAGATGCTGTGACCAATATCTATGTATTCACAACTAGCACTCATACTATTCATGGACGACTCTCTTTTGAAGCTGTTCTTTAGGAACTCCATCATAAAGTGATGCCAATACCAATTTTCTCATTAGGTATGCAAAATTTACTAACGGATAATGCCTCCAGAGAAGACCTAACGCTATCTTGATATATTGTCAATTTAAATTGACATGAGAGAAATTGAGACATGAAGAGGCTGACAATGTATTGTTTTATACCACATACTTTTTATCCCTTTCATTGAAGTATTCTCCCCAGTTATCATAAGGTAGTTACCATTAGGTAGGCTACAGGCGGTAGAGCCACGCTGAAGCTGTAACTGGTTTCAGCATGCTCGCCCGGTGTAGTACCATCCTCTCACAGAAACACCGATGTGAAGTGACAGTGCTTGCATTGTTGTGTTTCGATCGGTCTACGAAGCGCCCGCACGTTGACGGCACCGAGGGCGTCCGCCCAAACCGGTGCTCCGTAGGCGGCCATCGCCCGCACTACTCCCATATAGAGTCGACGGCACCCGGCATCCAGCCCCCCTATATTGGGGAGTAACCGGCCGAGTGCCGCCGCCGCCCCAACAATTCGCGGTCCGAGCCCCGCAAAATGGCCCCCACCCTGATCCGGGCGGCCTCCACCATAATATGGGCCCCAGGTGGAGGCCCTCGCCGAGGCCCATGGAATAGTATGGCCTCGGTCTTTTCGATGACCACCCTGAGGCCTAACTTCCTTATGCGCCTGACTACGAAGGTTGTGGCCATCGTGGCCAGGCGCTCCACCTCCCTCCATTCCCCTCCCCGGGCTACGACTAGGGTGTCATCCGGATAACAGATTAGGAGATATTCGTTGAGGAAGCGTTCGACAGCTCCCCCCATCTCCTCCTCCGTAATTGGTAGAGGACCGTCAGACACCTCCTCAATTTCCGCCCAAGGAGACCCACCTCTCCTTATCTTTCCCTTCTTCTCTTCCCCCCCGCCCACTCTAAACACAGGCTGTGCGTTGCTATTCGCAATTCGTGCTTGGTATATACGCAGGCCGGCATGACAGCGGTGACCGGCGATGGATAGTATGTCTCTCGGTGGTCGCCACTGTTTTTGAATTGTACTATGCTTACACCATCAGGCATTGTACAGGCACTTTGCCGTGCTACAATAAAAAAAAAACGTAACATCAGGTGACCCATCTGTTCGATTACCTCCTATGATATAAAAAACATGCTTTTTTATGTTTTTAATTTTTTTTAACTACATTGTGCTGAGCATTCGTAAAGGGAAGTCTAATACAGTGCTGCTATTTTGTTACAGAATAATAATAGAGAGTTTAATTTTCAAACATTCACACTGCATAGAAAAGTTAATGTTTTTGGGTTGTGAAATGGGTACTGCAAAAAGTGTGTACGAGAGGCATGCTGTGAGTATATATATATGTATTCAAATATTGTCTAAGTCTAATATAGAGATAATGCTCATACATTTTACACAAACAAAAATTATAGATAATTTTTTTTAACTTTATCATTATTTATTTTGTTGATATATTAAATTGTGTAGGTAGAAAAATGAAAAAGACGATTATAATAAAGTTAATGTATGCCGACTCAGGGTCTATTTGCCACACACATACACTAAACTAAGTCGTGGTGCCTTAGTGGTTTGACCGATGTAATAATATTTTGATGTCCGAAGGTTCGAACCCCGGCATTTTCTGCCAATTTTTAACCAACGAATTTTTCGGAATTCGCATACATTTACTAATGGTAACACTATCGATTAACGGTGAAGGAAAACATCGTGAGAAAACCTGAACCTGAGAAATGTTTTTGTAGTACTACTGTATGTGGGAAAAATATAGAACTGTGGATTTCTTAGAGTTTGAAATCGCCAATACCTCGTGGGCTGGCGTTGTGATTACGTCCATACCTTCGGGAAGAGGCCTATAGCCCTACAGTGCGTCTCATACAAGCTGATGATGATGATGATGATACACTAAACTGTAAACTTTTATTTATACCTTTCTTTATATTATTTGTATATTTATTATCTGTATCTGTGTTGCACGTATATGTCTTTTATTTTTTAAATACAGAGTGAATATTTAAACTGTTAATATATTGTTACTGCAGAAAGTAATAGAGCATTATTCAAGAGATATATCATTCAGCAAAGTACATTCCCCAGCTGATGCTGTACTCTCGAGATGGAATACAAACTTGATGATGTTTTCTTCGTTGAAGGTGAGCATAAACTGTTTATAAAAATAAAATTAAAAATGTATAAAGTCCGATTAGCTGTTAGAAGCTACAATTATTTTTCTATCAAGGGACATCCTGTTGTTTGTACACACTCTTACATTAAACATCAGTACCTGCACGACCGAACCTATCTCGGTTCTTTGAAAAACACTTTTGAATTAAAATAAATAGTTAGGTTTGCTTCACAAAATTAGCATTGTATATCTAAAAAAAGTGTATTAAGGACGCGCTCTCAAATTTTAGAAATTCGATTTCGGCTTCGAGTTCTACTAGACGCGTATAACTCACTCACACAGACATGAAAACTGATAAGCGCGGCAATAAAACCGCACTATAAATGACTTTGATACTTTCATAAAAATATCACAATATTTACTTATTATTTATTTTCTACTTTTTGTTGTATTTGATGTAATAGTACCAAAATAAATTATAGTTTTTCAAGGTCATACTCACTCAAAAACAGTATAACTAAACGTAAATATATATACGTAATAGACAGAAACATCGTATTTGTATTCAAATATTTAGCCTCTTTATGCCCGATCAAGGCTTAATTTCTCAACATTTTCATAAAGAGTAGTATTATGGTAATTGGATCATAGTTTAGGTAATAGCTAGAAACATCAACTTATGCTTAGATGTTTAGTCTCCTTGTGTAGGAGCAAGATTTCAATTTTTTAAAGTTTGGTGAAAACAGTATTTGTGATAATCTTAGTATAGTACTAATAGTTAGAAACATTGAGTTTGCACTCAAAGGCTTAGTGTCAGCTAAATGTTTCATATCTTAGGACCAGATGAGAGCTATTTCGTGATATTTTTTTTTTTATATTAATAATAGCTATACACATAAAGTTTGCGCTCTGAAGTTGAGTCTTGTCGTATCAGATAAGAGTATAATTTCTCATAGACCAAGTGAGTAGCTGTATCATGATAACAGAATTTTGGTACTGATAATCACTAGAAACCTCAACTTTGCGATCAGTGGTCTAGTCTCATAGAGTCAGATCAACGTTTCATTTTATAGATCAGACGAGTAGCTGTATCATGATAATTGAACTTTAGTATTCATAGTAGCTACAATCATCAGGTTTGGGTTCAGATGTTTAGTCTCACTCTATCTGATGAAAGTTTCATTTCTTATGCGTAAATGCGCTAGCTGCGTAAGCGTATCTTTATCGTGATATCAAAATTTTTGTATAGTATAGAGTAACTAGAAATATAGAGTTTATGCTGAAAAGTATCATAGTGTCTTATAAATGTTTAATTCCTCATGGGCTAGACAAGTGGGTATATCATGATAACTGAATTGTAGTACATATAAATATTAGCTACAAATATGAGTATGTGCTCGTGATTTAGAAAGGAGAATTTTTAACTTAGCGTTTGCTTCTATATCAAAAATAATTCTGTGAACAACATACTACAAAACACCTTAATTTTAAGTTGTAATACCGATAGTACAGCGGGCAGCATATGACGGTCTTTGTGTAAAACGAACCCTAATTCCACCGACAAACTTTGCATCTCTAGCTTAGATACACTTTTCACCAAATGATTCGTTTCATTATAAACAAGACTTGAGAAGATTACATATATAATACATATATAAAACGACATATATATTTCTACCCATGAAAGAGCTCCCTACACGTTTCTAAGAGTTCATTATGAGGCCACTTTGTTATTACCTAACGTAAGGAGTACAAACAGGACATATCTGTCTCTATCCATGAATGACTTCCATAACAGTTTTTGAAGTGGGTCGTCATCAGATCATTTTGTTCAGTCCCGTGGTAAGCTCTCGTCGCTACTAACAAGAGGACTACAAAGACGACATATGTATTTCTGCCCGTCAAGAAGTTCCATAACAGTACCTCAAAACATAAAATATAGAAAGAACTAACGTAATAAAAACTAAATTTAGAAGTTTTGTTTTAACCTAATTACAGTGTCTCTTACTACTAGAAGAAAAAACCACTATAAAAAGTTGGTTAGTATTTCGAGATGATCAAAACGTTTTGTGAAGTGTATACGTATTTCTACAGCGATTTATTTTTTACCAATCGAGTGCAAAATGACGTACACGTCCTTACCGTATGGCGCCAGAGCGCGGTCTAATACGACGTGTATCCTTCTTTCATACTTTTGTGTCAATTTAATCTAAATAAAGAAATAAATTGAACCTTATTCCATAGGATTTAAAGTCTACATAATTAACATAAAATGGTGAAATTTTGTTCACAACTAAATATTTTTTTTCTTAGATGTAGTATACATAACTTGGATTTTATTTCATGTTATTTAAAATTGATTATATGTAGCATAATCAGGTATTTTTTTAAATTAAAAAAACCGTAAAGTTACTGAGATTTTGATACCGAAAATCAGGCTGTTTTGTGCGAGGAGACTACGGAGAATTAATTATTTTTAATGAAAACTCATTAGTTTTAAAAAACAATCATCCGTACAACATTGTTAAAGGTTCAATGTATCTGTAGTTAGTCATTATGTTTACTAAAGTTGAGTAGTTTTGTTGTAATTCTTGCCGAAAAACAGTGAAAATCGACCTTTTTTGAGAGCGCGTCCTTAAAGATTTTTTCTATCTGAACTATTTTTGTTTTGATGGCGCCGGCGATATTTACTTTTATATTCTAGCTATTTTTTTTTCATTGCCTGAAAACTTAAATAACAAGTTTTCTATGAATGAAATCTAGCTAGATCGATTTATCATCCCCGAAACCGCCTACATACTAAGTTATACGGAAATCGCTCACACCATTTCCCAGATCCCGAATTAAAAAAAACAATATACAAATATACAAGAATTGCTCGTTTAAAGGTATTAGATGTACAGTATGTTTGAATGCATACCTGTATTTACTTTATTTACGAGACGTTTCAAATGAGAAGATAACTGCCATACTGCCAACTTGCTTCGCATGCAGTTACATTAAAACTATTAGCATCACAAAAATAATAATATGTTTAGGTAATGCTGTATATCATGTGTCTGGCCATGAAATAATAAAATAAAAAGGTTTATATTTTTATAAACTATGTTAATATTTGTAAAAATAATAGTTTTATAAATGCTAATATGCTTATACGTAATGTTTTTTTAACATAGTGGTTTAAATGGATATATCTGTATTTGTAATAAATAGCATAACATGTTTTTGATAATTTTAACAATTTGGGGGCTAAGTTTGATGCTAAGTCTAAGTAAGTAAGCAGTAAGTGAGCTTTAGTAATATGGGGCGATCACAATAGATCAGTACTGGTCGCAGTGATTACAGGACTAAGGCCTGCATAGCGCCTTTTACAGAATAAAAAAAATTAAATTGTCGTGTGTTAAGGAATGAAATGATAATATGAAAGAGACACTGTTTTGAATTAATGCGCCCAGTGATATATATTTTATGAAAAAGTTATGATAAAGTAAGTAATTGTGGTATAGTTTCTGTAATTACTGGATGTTTGTCACCATATACATGGTAATAAACTAGTAATAGTGATTCACTGTTGGTTTGTCGCGTTTTGGGATGAGCCAGTATATATGTAATTGTTAAGAAGCGTCCATTGTGGCATGACAGCAATGATTGCCAATGGTATGTACATCTGGCCACCGTCTTTTGATTGCATTTTCATTGCCATCACATAGAGTATCGTCAATTTGTCGTATTATAGTAAAAAAAAAAAACAACTGGGTCGATGGAGACTCTGTCAGTAGTAATGTATGAACGATATATGTCATTTTTTTTTCTTGCAGCATCTACTAGTCAACTACGAGCAATTGAACACGCAAAGCCTTCAGACACTATCGATCCTGAGTAACTTTACGCAACTGTCGTTCAATATAGTTTACAAACGGCAGATGAAATTGAAAACTATAGACTGGTTATATCTGAGCGATTATTATCCAAATGGTTTAGATGTCGCTGTTAATATTGTGAGTATTGATCAAAACTCGATTTGGTGTTCCGTTTCCGTAAATGGAACACTATAGCTAACTCCTCAGTGCTCGCTCTAACTTTATAAAGTAATATCTTATGAATCGTGATAGTTAACCATTTAAACTTATTAATAAAATATGTTTTACTATCTTAAAATAACAACAAAATGACCAAATGATATTAATCAAGTCTTTTTAGTATTGTTTTTCTTTATCTTCTGTTAGAAAAAACAAGTCGAAAGTTGGCTTGATTTCTCGAATAAGTCCTAAAATAAATAAAAATATTTGGTGAGGTAGGGATTTAGGCTCATGGTATGGCTGACCTTACTACAACTATACGTGTGATGTAACATATCATTCTTGGCATAAGTTCAACTCTAGTGTATTAGCTTTTTTAAATAATGTTCGCTATGGTATTCTAGTATTTAGGTTTAGCCGATCAACACAATATTACGAATAAAATATAAAACCTACTAATGGCATTGCAAGTTCCCGCCATAAATTCCAAGATGATATTATGATGACACGATAACATGATAGATATATATTCTTTTGTGTAACTCCGATGCGTATGAAATGTACAACAAGTCGTCCAAATAAAAGTTGACCGTATTATTGCAGATCTCACTGCCACATATAAAGTTCAGCGATGTAATAGAGAACGTATTAGTTGAGAGACTGCAACTAACATCGCTTAAAGTGATGTTTTGTAAATTTGTAAGTGATTTTTTTACTTTTAATTAATACATTGAGATTTGACGTTAACCATAACTTTGTAAACAATACTTTTTTACTTATAAAGTTATGTTCTTATGACAAGCGCTTAACGCACGTTCAACACGCGCAAAATTTTTGAAATAAAGCGACCGGAACACCCCATTATGTGCTTGGCGATAGCTTCTCAGTTTCTCCGCTCGCATAGATTCGAACCTAGGCCATCGATACGGCGTCCTAACACTTTAACCGCTTCCATATATATCCTAAATTCCTGTTCAACATGTAATATATCTAAAAAAATAGCAACATTTACATAATACCTTTCAGCTTCGAAATATTTAAATGAATTTTTCTGATATAATTGACATTGTCAACATAGAAATAATTATTTCTATAGTCACAGACAATTAAATTGTTAAGCTTTGATGGTTCTAAATCAGTGAGGGGCACCTCAGTATGTAAATATAGGATTCTGCTAGGGTACTTTAATGTTCAGTTGGCGTTTGCATACAATTTTATTCTGATTAAGTTTTATAAAGTATTATTTTTGAAAGTATACATATGTAGGTAATCATAACATGGAACATTATAACTTGCTATGTAACGAGTGATATCATAAATCACGTGTCACGCCATTGAAAATGTGTGGGTATATATCTTTCTAGCGTGTTTTAAATTTACACGGGCACAAGTTATATTAGAAAAGAAACATATTTTATAAATAACATATGTTTGTGGTTGTGATTTTTTGAATATTTTCTATAACACTAAAATAACTTTTTGTGTATGTAAAATTATTTAACTTGTAGTCTATATAACGTCGCCGTGCCTCTGTTATTAATCTGAACGTGAAAATATAAGTAACAGTGATTTATCAGTGGCGATATAACAGCTACAAAAATAACTTCACGACGTTATAGTTTTATTGAAGTAGCTATAATTTTTAATCTTCTATACATATAATAAGCATGTAATAAAGAATTTAAAAAAATGTTGCAAGTGTCTAGGAATAAGTTATAGAATACATTTCAATCATTTTTAGAAATGTCTGTTTGTCTGTATGAACACGCATCACTGCTAAAGTACTGGGTTCACAATAGACCTTAAGCAAGAAAATTGTATTGCATATCCTCGGGAATAACATAGTCTTTGCTTCATTAAAATCGCTCCATTCTATCAAAGGTTATTGTAGTTGTAATAACGACGCAGCGTAAGTACGAGAGAAAAGTAGACAAGTAAATGCAGTTAATACATTCAGATGACGTAGTCCGGTGAAGCTGTTAAGACCTTGGTGGGTCAATAGCGTAGTCAGATCGAAAAAAAAAACATTCAGATGAATTTATTAATCACTGTTTTTTACATAAGCTCCCACGCAGACGAAGTCGCGGGCACAGCTAGTATTAAATACACGCGTATTGTTAAGTTTGCTGCTGTCAAAAGATGACCAAAAGCACGATAGTAAATAACTAAATTAATGTTTTACAGTTATACAGCCCAATACTTACACATGTAGTAAGCTTTTATCAGGAAACACTACGTGAAATAGTGTGGGCGGATTGTCCTTACGATGCGAGCGCGTCGTATCAACGATTCTTAAGTCCAGTTCCAACAGAGGTTGGTCATAGTATATTTTATATTTATTATATTACAGTTGAAGTGAAACTTAATTCTGACCGGCAACCTTTTTGTGTAAACAAAAAGGTTTTGGGGTGTAAAGGGTTTCAAATAACATCATAAGACTTGAGACACCCAAGCCAACCTCACCTGCACGCGGTGCATCCTGCTGAATAATGAACGAGGCAATGGCGAAAGCGGGGTGGTAGAGTTTTACAGCCCGACTGGGTCGCGACCACCATGTATATAGCGAAAAAGCCCGTCATATTGATTCGCTTCTGCGGATCGCGTTTCGTGATCAGCCTGTGCATATCCAGCTTTTTTTCAGGCTGGCATGATAGTGGCGACCGGCGATGGACAGTGTGTCAATCGGTGGTCGATATTATTTTTGGATTGCACTGTGCCTACCATCAGGCATAGTGCAGTCATTTTGCTGTGCTACAATAAAAAAAAAGAACAAAAGTGGTGGGTATAAACACTATGTCGGGTAGAGTGTTGAAAACACCGATTCTCGTTGGTAATCTGGAATCATCGCGTCACGTTGATTCTTATCGTATTATCGATGTGAAACATCTATAGGCACGGGTAAAACTGATTGTTGGCGTGGCGCGACGTGGCGACGCAAACCACGAACTTTGCACTATTAACATAATACTCAAAAACATTTGCAACTCTATCTGTATAAACATAAGATTCAAACTGTTTTGTCGGCTATTCGTTCTACTAGTGTTACGTGGTACACACCGATGATCTAGCTCCCTTTGATAAATGCCGCCACGTGATAAAAAGCAATTGTTAATTAACAAAATTGTATTATTTCAAGCAGTACCGAACGGAATAACCAGAATAATTTCACGTCGTACGTTGATATTTGATAGAGTCCGACCTGTCTGTTGAAAATCAATAAATTGAAGACATTTTATTTCCAAAAGAAAAAAATAATAATTGTGAAATGCTCTTTTCAGGTGGATATATATAACATGAATCCATTTATTTTATTGTGCTGGCAATGTGTCAACCTCCGTCGGCTTGTTATACACGGTGAGTATCTTAGATCGTTAATTATCTATCTATTTCATATCAAAATATTATCAAGGGAGGAATTTTATACTACCCTTTTTTATAGCAGCTTTTCCTTCCTTTATATTCAAGACTAGCGTCTGCCCCCGACTTTGTTAGCATGGAATAGTTACTTTAGGCTAACGCTAACACACGCGGAAACGGAAAAAGAGCCCCGAATTTTAAGCATTCTTCGTTGGTACACCGCTCCTATTGGTCTTAGCGTGATGATATATAACCATCCTCGTTAAATGAGCTATATAACATTAAAATAATTTTTCAAATCTGATAAGTAGTTCCTCAGATTACTCCTACAACGTCAAAAACTCACAGACTTTACCTCTTTATAACATTATATTGTATAGATTATTACTGCCACTGTCAAGTAGTTGCTAATATTACAAGTGACTTGCGATCGTTTCAATGCTCTAACAAGATGGTGGCTCCCTTGTTAGAAATTTCCAGGGAGTTTTTAGGACATTTTAGAATTCATGCTTCGTTGTGTTATTTCCCATCCAATTCACTTACCAACGAAATTTAATAACAAATTATATTACGTAAAATACCATTAATATAACAAGACATATAGTCAATCAACGTAAGATCTATACATATAATAAAAACGTAAACCTAACGTGTCTATACTTTTTCGATTTTCATAAAAAAAATGGTTGCACGTGTTTAGGAATAAGTAATAGAATACATTACAATTACTTTTAGAAATGTCTGTCTGTCTGTTAGTATGACCACGCATCACTGCTAAACTTCTGGGTTTACAATAAACCATCAGGAAGTAAATCGTAAAGCATATCCTCGGAAGTAACTTAGTGTTTGTTTCATTAAAATCGGTCCACTCTATCAAAAGTTATTGTAGCTTTAATGACGGCGCGGCGTAAGTACGAGAGAAAAGTAGACAAGTAAATGGACTTAATACATTCAGATGATTTTATTAATCACTGTTTTTTACATAAGCTTCCACGCAGACGAAGTCGCGGACAAAGCTAGTTAGAGTAAAATATAAAATCCACTACATGACAGATTAGAATCCCGAAAAAAATTCCTTATAGCTTAGATATTAATTTTAAGTTACAGATGAATGTGCACTAAAAATTTTGTTTTTTTGTAAAATTCGACAAGCAAGACTTGCCTCTTTTTAGACACCTTCCCCTCTTCGTCATGCTGTTATATTTTCTGCGATCCTCTATCAATATAGCATCACGAATAATATATCTCTCCCTTCGTCCATATACATATGTATATAAAAGTGATTTGACTTGTGGAATATCATTTCGACGTCCGCAGGTTCAAACCCGAGATGTACCAATGATTTTTTCTGAATTCGCGTACATTTACTAATTTAAATTGTAACAGTACCGGCTGACGGTCAAGGAGAACATCGTGAGGAAACCTGAACCTGAGAAATCTTCTTGTGGGAAATAATAGAACTGTGGATTTCTCAAAGTTTGAAACGTACATCGTCGGCTGGCGTGGTGATGATGCCCATGACTTCCTTATGACTGCCTCGATTTAAAAATAAAGTTTATAGTGACATCTCGACTATAGTCAATTCGCTATTGTCATAAATAATAAATAACCATAAAATAATTAGGATAATACGAAACTTGGATGACTTCTGTTTGATACACGCGAGTATGTAGTCCTTACAGACGTTTTGATGTACCGTCAGAGTACAACCTGTAATATAATAACTATTATACTATTATTAACAATGATATTATAACTAAAAAGATGTAAATATGTTACCTACATGATATTTAGACAAAACAAATGGCAGGATAACGCACACATACGTAAAGTAATATCGAAACGTCACACGGTTCTACGATAAAATGTGGAAGTAAGATGCCATATTCCCAGTATCAGTGGTGAAAAAGAAATAGTTATATGTTGCTTTGATACGGGCGGATTAACGAGGTAGCCGTCAAAAGTAAGCTAGCTAGCAAAGTTTTGAAATATTTACAGCTTTTTATTTGTAATATCATTGCATATGCCACCTGCAGTGGGTTCCTTTCCGGCTTACGATGATGATGATTCTCCTCAGGTTATTGGATATGGCAGTACGATATGTTAGGTTTCGTGCGACTCAGCAAGAGGCTGAGTGATCTCGAGGTTTCCGCGACATACGAGAAACAGAATAAATTCGGCATGTGTGATCCTTTGCTGGAGGGAGGCGCTATTCGGGTCCTTGTTGGTGATAGACCTGAAACTATGAATCTCTATTATCAAGGGGTTAGTGTCTATTTTTCAATAAATTATATATATCTTAAGTATATTTTACTAGCAGACACGGCCGACTTTTTATAACCCTGATCATAAAGAAAACTTTGACAAATTATATATCTAATCATCTCTCATGAATCATTTTATCTATTGGTGAAACCCGCGTGATAATCCGTTCAGTAATTTTTGAATTTATTGCAAAAAGACAGACATACATGGCAGAGGACTTTGTCTTCTAATATGTGATGATACTTATGTCCCTGTTATGTCATAGAACTCTTCCCAAACGGTTGGACAGGTTTTGATGGATTTTTTTGTGAGTGTTTATGTGGTTTCAATAATGGTTTAGATTCACTGTTGGACCCGAAATATAGAGTAATATGTTTAGATTTTAGAAGTTTTAACATCAAGGCAGTATGTCTGCCGGACCTGCTAGCTTTTCAATTTTTTTTAATTTAATTTAAATTAGGCGATTAGGCGTGTCATAATTCTTTTCTTTATATCATAAGAGGCAAACGACCAGTGAGTCACCTGATGTTAAGTGATCACCTCCGTCCATAGACACTAGCAACACCAAGGGAGTCGCAAGTGCGTTGCCAGCCTGTATGTGGGGGAGAGGGATTTGGGAATTTGGGAGTCGAGGAGAGAGGGAGACGAGAGAGGGAAGTGGTCTTCCGGCGCTCTCACTGACCGAACGAAACGCAACAATGCAATCACTAACACTTCACGTCGGTTTTCTGTGAGAAGGTGATGCTACCTCGGACGAGCCGACCCATTCATACTGAAACCAGTTATAGCTTCAGCGTGGTTCTACCACCTAGTGAATTTTTTGATATGTAAGTAGTTTAACTTCTTTAGCTTTGCTCTGTTTTAAATCTTTGCAACAAAATGATTAAAGAAAATAGGGTTCCTTTATCAATTATTGAAAAAAAAGAACTTTGAACCGATGTTAGTTTTGGTGGCCATAAGCGCTTTCTTACAATCTAAATTGGATGAATTATTTCTGTTTTGTTTGTTAGGAGTGTTGGCGTGTTCCACGTACGTTATTAGATGTCTTGGGAGGTGGCGTTAAGTATATATTCTGTGTGTTTGTTATCTCCTTATATCAACTTCTACTTCTCTGTCCTGGCCTGTGTTGAGTGACTAAGGTGTTTGTCAAAGGAAACACAGCTATGTAGCGTATATACATTTATTGGCGCGAGCGTCATTCAATTACATTTCCATACTCTCTAAATTACGACATAATACTCCACATGTTGATCGGTTCAAGGAAATATACTCCTATAATTCGTTGTAGGAAGTGAATAAATGCATTGAGTTCGAATGGAAACAGCGTCCGTGGAGTAAGTTACACCCGGGTCTGCGCGAGCGCTCCACACACCAACAACGTCTCGACTATATCGTATATGAAGCTAGTCATCCGTTAGGCGTCACGTAATTTACTCAGTCTGAATCTCAAGAGAGCTTTATTAGCTCCATTCATACATACCGGTTTTAGATGAGCGATTTTCTATCAAAATAATAACTCGTGCATATTAAAATATAAACTTTAGGTCCGTGTGTAACGTTTTTATAAAACTGGAGTCATTTTCTACGCCTAAAAATGACGATTCGGTTTATTTAAAATCGATAATTTTGTTAGATCTTTGGGAATTAAAAAGTTTTTTTTTTTTTCAAATTAAATAAAAAGTTGATTCAGTTTTATATGAGTGTTAAAAATCTAGACGGAATGTGTAGGAGTCTAGGATCATCTTGTATTTACTAAAACAAAGTCAACGAGCGATCCGTTTTTTGTAGGTTAATTTAGTGATGTACCCGTTATCGATACTATGATACGTTAAAATTAAGGTTTACAAAAAGAAGCATTTAGAAAAAGGACACTAATTAACAATAAACAATTACTACTTAAATATAGTTATATTTTTTATCTATTCCATTATGACGTAATTAAATATTCTTAATTTAACAAGTTTAAAGAAATAATTTTATGCCACGATTATTTGAAAGTTGATGGTAAATAATATCGAAGTATTGTGATTGAAAAAAAAAGATCAATACATATTTAGAAAAAAATTAATTTGTTGTGACATATGTATAGGTTATAAAGTATAATGACTAGTAGAATAAAGATAATATCAATATCATATCGTCGTCACGAAAAATGTCGACTTTCAAAAACCGGATTTCCTGTTGACTTTTGTACGAATGTTTTAATAAAATTTGATGCGAAATCGCTTATCTGAGAACGGTTTTATGTTAAATTTTGAATTTTGAAGGTTTTAAAATAACTGATGTACAAAGAAAAAATGTTACGGAACTCTCGAAGGCCTTACCATCGTTATTTTCTAGTAGAGACAAACGAATACCTTCGAAGAGGATATTTTTATGTGTTGTTGGACGATATGAAATCGATTTACCAAAGTATTGTAATGTTTACTTTGCTGTTAATAATAATATGTTGGCAGATATAAATTTAACTGTCAATTGTTATAAAATTCAGTCGACACTTTAAAGGTTGTGCATCGAATATTCCAGAATTTACAATAATCAGTATTAAATTATTATTTTCAAATTACGACGTTACAGCGAAATCATGATGGAAACTTCAAAAAACGTTGGCTCAAATATTATATGACGTTTGGTATGTTTTAACGTTTAGATATTTTATACTGTATCAAGATGTTAACGTTGTTTTAGATGAAGCTGATTTTGTACATACGTATTATATATTCGACCCGATGTCATAGTGAAGTTTTAAAATCAATAACATGATTATAAATAGCAAAGTAAACAAAAAATAATAATTATATACACAATATTCATTGTAAAAGTTATATACATTTTGCCTCTAGCCACTCGGCTTTTTTGTAATCAAAGACGTTAAATAAAAATAACGCTATATATAGGTGTGATTTAAAATTATCGTTTATTTTTTAACAACGTTAGTGCACGTTAAATTGATTCCAAATCTCACTTAGGAATCCAATGAAATTTTGACATTAAAATTAGATGTTCTATTTGGTAGAAATATAATAATATAGTTTTTTTTATTAATGTAAAAACAGGTGTTCTGCAGTACCATTTGTTTAGAATTCACTGATCTCTTATTCTATTAAAAAATGAAGTATAGCAGATGATGTCGATAACAGTTGTATGAAGGAATCGATACATGTTTTATTGATAAAGCAGTTTACACTGGACTTGGGATTAAAGTACCTCATAAATGTAATCAAACTTATATTAAATGTAACACATTTTGATATGGCTTTAACTACGCATGTGACACTTTAAACTTTAATATTGCTATTTCAGCAATGAGCTAAAAAGGTGCATTTCCAAGTTGCCAGAAACACCTAGTACATAGTTTTAACAACAGAGCTTTCCAATAACAATAACAAACCTTAAAAAACGTGCATCCAGTGTTTTGACAAAGTTAAAAAAAGACTTGATTGAACTGTCACTGCAGATCATCTCCAATGTTTTAGCGTTAAACGGTATGGGTTATCTAGATATGACATTACTTATTATTGTGAATATATATCTTTGTTGTAAGAGAATTATGTCTAGTTTTGAATATTTCGATTTATATTAAAAAAAAGTTATCGCGTCGGTAATATATAATTACATTCGTTAATAACAATACTTTATTAATTAAGGCCTAAGTATTGATTTGCGTTACTTAAATAAAAAGAAAGTTATTTTAAAAGGGCGACTTTATTGCATACTTGAAGTAAAAAAATATCAGAAATATGTACGTTATAGTGCTTCAGGTTAAATAGAAGTTGGTTGGAAGGTTAAGTAGAAATAAAAGTTGGGGTAAGGTAATTCGATTCTTAATTATATCGATTATCGATAAAGATCTGATTTTTTGTAACGAAGGTCGCTATTGATATCGCAGTGGTCGCTTGAAAGGATGGTTTGATATACCTAGTCTTTGTGTTTATATTTTTCTGTCAAACGTTATTTAAAAAAGTTTTATTAGAAAATACAGACAATAATTGAGAACTAAGCGGCACAGCATAACATTCAAAAAATTATAATCGTTTTTAAAAATATTGTCAAAATATAAGTCTGGCGTTATATTTTAAAAATATTAATGTTAGCTATAAAGTCGCTCTTTAAATTCAACTTAACACGCTAATACATTCTTATGAGATAACATCAAAGTTCCTCAATTGTTTTTTGTGATAGTCGCTTTATCGATACCATTCAAAATATTGTGTATTATGCACTGATAAATATTTACGTGTGTTATGAGGAATCGCATGTAAATAGCTCTCGGATTCTTCATATATAAGATTATAAAAATATTAAGGGATGCGCACGAACCAAAATAACGAATAAAATTAATCATTTTTATCGATAAAATTATTTTGAAATATGTATAGACTATTATTTTCATTGAAATCATGATTCAAATTAAAAATTATTAAAAAAATTTACTTAGAATATTTACGAATTAAAATTACGCTGATAGTAAATCTCAACGGTGGATAATAATAAATAATAAATAAACATGAAATATTATAAAGTATTCATTTTTGTTAGTTTATTATTGTTTTTTTCTTTCGGTATAGTTTTTTTTAATATTTTTACTATGATTGTGATGTATTATTTACAGCAAATATATAATAAATTGAATCCCATGTTGTTATTATGATTAGAAGCAATAAAAACAAAGGGATCCTATAACATTATCGATAAAAATGATGCATATGTTATACGCTTTATTGAACCGTTCCCCCACCTCATTTTAAGTTCTTTAAAAGACATTTTAAAATCTTAAAGAGAACCTATTGCTTTAATGGAACAACTTAGCAGTAGAACTGTACCTTTTAAAAATAATATAAAAAAATAATAAATGAGAAAGGCCGAATGATATGTTTACTGGCAACATCTCTCAAAATGGCGAATTTAACACGTAGTTGTAATAATGAACAATGTTTTTAAAAATGTTAATCGAATTAATTAATGTAAACAGAAACAAACGAAATTTACTCGATAGCAAATATCTACAGGTTTATCGATATTTTTATCGATAAAATAAAGACGTGCCATACCGATTCAATGATTATTTTGGATCATATGACCAAAGAAATATGACGTAACAATCCCATGACGGCAACTATATTTTGTTAACATATATATTGGGAAGATTTGGTTTTGTTTCTGTTTAATGTCGCACACGGGATGCTTTAAACATAAGTGGAGAATATCAAACATAACACTTTAGTGATCATAGACTCTAGAATCTTCTTTTTTGACTGTGCTATGAAATTATATTGTTTTTGTTAATCTATGCTTTTTTTAATGTGCGGCAAAATTTAACCAACATTTTGTCTAGTCAGAACCCGTAGATAATTGTAAATATCTATAAAAATCTATGATAAACGGGTTCCGATAAAACTCGGTATATTGTTGCACAAAATGATTAACTTAAAGTATTACAAGAACATAATTATCGATATGTAGCTTTAAGAAGATTATCTCGCGATGCTGTATTGAATACAGTGGATCTGTTACATTAAGTGCCACAAATAATTTGTAAAACTTTGCGAACAATTGAAAGCAGACGTAAGAACGTATATAAAACGACGATTGTATTCGAAATTTTTTGATATACCACATTTTGCAGATGATATAGAATTGTCTGGAAAGTCAATAAAAAAATTGTCAAAAATTCTACTGCATATCATGAGTCGACGACAATCGAATACGACGTATAATATCCCATGAATACGAGTTTTTTTATCGATAAAAATATCTCAAGATTTCGAATAGAATTATCTTTAAAAATAATTATTGTACGAACAATATTATGAAAAATAGATTTATGTAGTTAGAAAATAGATAAATATTCATATGGCTGCTATAAAATTTGGATATATGTATTTAAATATCACACCGTTATATCACTGAGACTCGACGATTTGACGAAAAACTAATTGTTTTTATGAATAATTACGAATTAAATTTTTGACGAACGATCTTTTATCGAATATCGACGTTGTAATTATGTAAGCAATAATTATTATATGAATCTATACATATTTAATATCGTTATTAAATACAAACGAATGCTATGAAGCACATTTTTATATTAACCCGTTATTAATTTTTATCGACTATAAAATTATGAAAATATCGTTAATGAAATGGCGAAACACTATTGTCATTCCGGTAAAAAAATACGATGTATAAATATATGTGAAAGTATTATATTATGACAGTATTTACATTTTAAAAAAAATAGTCCGTCCCGAATGCGAACGATTGACCATTTCTAATCACAGATGACGCTGGCAAAGGTTTAGTGAAGCCTCGAACTTTAAATGTCAAAAATAAACATTATTAATACTGTCTTCTCCATTATGTTTCTATAGTAAACCTTTTTGAATATTACCACAAAGTTTTCATTATATTTTTATATTTTTGAATCTCCTTGGACAAAGAATAACCGAGTCGTAGATGTGTGGTTATTTATGAAATATTTGCAAAGTCAATCTCGAAAAATAGTCACGCACAAGATATTGTGATTGTAAACAATTAAAATTACTCTCCCATAAGCCTTGTAATAACTAAGTCGAACGTATAATCTACTTACAAATAATGTTCCAAAGTATTTTCAAACTTACTATATTTTTAAGGCTAAAATGTAAAAGCCAAAAAAAAATTGCTTCAAATAGATTATTAGTGATTAAGTGATTCTTTATAGATATAGTTGGATACTCATGAAATGTGACGAAAAAGATTTTATGTTAAAAATATTTTCTATAACAATTTTATATATATATTTAAAGAAAAATATCAAAGTTCGATGCGTGCGTTAAACTATAATATATTTTGTAAGGCAACGAAGAGACTTACCAACATACATTCCCTGAGACTGAAAAACGCGTAGACGAGGCTAACAACAAAAAAAAAAATATAAACATTAAGAACCAATTTGTGTATAGAATGAAATGTAAATTATATTATTTTTTAATTGTGATATCATCCACAAACAAACGACACGAAGTACCTTAAGAGTAGACGAACGACTCTATTATTTTGATATATTTATGAATTCTGTCCTGGGTGATACATTTAATAGGCGTGTTACACTACAAGATGCGTTTAGCATGTTGAAGTCTGTTATCTTATATAACTGTCAAGTAAATCTCGACCACCATACATAAAGTCATCCATAATAGTGAAGTCATTCTGCAAATGCACATATATCTGAAAGGATTCATAGTACAGGACATCTTATTTACATCCTAAATATTAAACTAAGTGTGTTAAAAATCGGTGCTATAAATACCAATGTGTTCGGGACAGAATTCATAAAAGATTTGTAAATACCACCAAAACTATAAGGCTGTGAAACAACATGAATTCGGTTCGGCGGTATCGATTTACTAATTGCTAATGTCTCTTAAAACATCGATTATTTTTATATCTCAATATTTGCAATGGCAACTTACACAATTTGATTATCTCTTACAAGATATCTCGATCGATAAACATTTGAAATATCAAGCTAATAGTCTAAACGTATTTAATTTCTTATTATGAAAAAGTTACTAAATTGTACAGTACAGATAAATACTTTATTTTAAGATTTAATTTTTGTAGAAATCATTTCATGTGAATAATAAAAAAAAACAAATCGATACTCGAAATTTTGCCTTTAACGAATCAATTCATTGTCTGAACAATATAATATGTATTCGAAATCGATAATCGATTTTAACAAGAATTTTATACGAGAAAATCAGAAAAGACTTACAACTTTCTTTCTTTCTCCTATACTTAATAACCAATTTATTTCTAAAAAATCTTATATTTATTTTATTACAGTGTATCTGGATCGAGCTAACACGTATCTCGTTTTCCACTAGTTTCTATATCGTTAGTTCGTCGATTTCTACTGCTTTTTAAACTTCCTTAAGCAAGTTATTTGAATTATGGGTAAAACCAGTGCTACATTTTAAGGTTTTGAATGTTCTGTCGAGGACAACTTAAAGTCACTTGGGTTTCGTTATTAAAGATATTATGTGATCAATAATTAATTAATATATTTTATTACGAAGAATAAATTATGAATTTGCTGAAATAACTCCAAAAAATATGTATATAAATCACGCGTCGTATTTTTTAAATTATCTGTTACCAAAAATACTAGCCGAACCGAATCGCCTAGAATTAGATCAAAATTGTTGTACTTATCCATCTAATAGTGTTTATAAGGGAATGTGGAAGACGAGCTGAGACGAGTTACGATATATTATAGACGTAATTAGGATTTTTATTGAACACTTTTGATATTAAAAGAATCTCCAACATTCAAGGGTATCGTGTATATAATTCGGTCCTCTATTCGTAAGAGCGAATTAATAGTATAAATGTTGGAAAATTAGCTTCAAAATGAGAAATTCGGATATTACCAGCCATAAATAATCATAGACAATGCTGTTTATATATATACATAATGTTAATAAAATGTTGCGAGCGAGCCTAAAGAGGCGAAGCCTACTTTGATTAAAATTTCCGTTGTTATTTGATTGAATTTTTACATTTTGAAGCAATTAATTAGCTATTTCTGCTATCATTTTGTTCAGGTCCGTTCACTTCTAAGCAAATCCTATTTACGCCTATAGATTATATCTGCTGTTGTGATTAAAAAGGTCCACTGAAAAGAGCTTTAAATCATTCTTTGTTCGGATACATTATCAGTGGACCTGTCAGTATTTTGTGAAATATTTTTTTAGAGAATTTATTATGTTTCTAATAAGATCTGGTGTTTATTCATGTTAAAATCGTAAACGTAAACGAAAATCAATTATCTTAGTGTGTTTAAATTTAATAATCTCTTGATGTTTAAACTTTAAAATAAACAAAAAAATATATATAGCCTTCAATATTATTTACAAATTGGAATTTATAGGACGTGTTAAACTGTATTAACTTATGCATGATTAATTGAAAATTTATGTAATGAATATATATTTTACAAAATATTATAAATAATGTACAACCCCTTCTGCCTTGACTGCTATGTGAAAAGTAGCTATAGATTTCTTATATATATATGTATATACCTATATTTGTATAATAAATGTACATGTTGATGCGTTCTTGACATTTTTGACACTAATGATATTCTTGACAATGCTGGCTTTTCCATGGTTCGGAAACATGTACCAAAAGAAAAAAAAAACTAGTGCTATTCGTGAAAGACCAGCTTAAAATGTTTTTTTTAACAAGTCAAGTGTCAGAAGGGCATCAATATATTTTTATTACTGAAAAATAGGCTCGTACTTAAATGCTTATCTATAGTAATTATTAAAATTAATTAATCTATATCTGAGTCTGAGATAGTTATCCTATTATCCCCACACACGTCACTATTAAATATATTATTGTGTAGTAGTCGATACGTGTTTTATTTGACTCAAATCCTTTATGTTTTTTTTTTGTTCGAGAAGATATCATCATTGCATCGGGAAAACCCGCATATAAAATATTTTTATGAGTTTTGAACTTTCTTTCCGGGCTTCATCGGTGTTATTACAAAATAGTTAAATATGTATTGAATACTTGCTTTATAAGTTTGGGTATTTACGTATTAAGTGTACCGCGCCCGCCGAACGTCGGATATCTTGCTCTTTTGTCTCGCTTTGGTTAGGTTAGATAAGACTTAGAAAAAGGGACAACACGAGTTTGCCGCGCAGTAGTCGTAAGTAGTAAGTGCCTAAACTTTTTTAAAGCAAGTATTCAATACGTATTTAACTTTTTTTTTTGTAATAACACGGCACAATATATCGTGTGTAAATATTCATTACTTTATATACAGGTATATTAATATCAATAACCATTGGTTAAATCCTAGCTAATATGTACTATTAATGCGATAGTGAGTTCGTTTTTTATATAACAAAAGACTACCAACCTGATGAAGAATCGTTAACACCGCCATTGGACAACTTGCAACATCAATGGCATCACTGTTGTGTTGCCAATTTGAAAAGCGCGTTTCAGATCTTTTTTATATTATAGGAGGCAAACGAAGAGGCGGGTCAGCTGATGTTAAATGATCATCGCCGTCCATAGACACTAGCATCATCAGGGCAGTCGCAAGGTCAGCTTGCGTTTGGGGGGTAAAGACAGAGGGCATAAGAGGTGTGCCTCCGGCGCTCTCACAGACCAAACCAAACGTAACAATACTTGTACTATTAATTCACGTCGATGTTTCTGTGCGTCGGGTGATAGACCTCGGGCGAGCCGACCCATTTATGCTGAAACCAGTAATAGCTTCAGCGTGGCTGTACGGTACGACAAAGATAAGAAGTTGCGAACTTTTTAGTTCGTGCTCAGATAGGATTTACCATAAAACTATAGCTCCGAAGCCCAGCGCGCGGAGTTCGGTTATGGAAAGGAGAGGAAGGGATTAAATTAAATAGCTCTTCAGAACATTTGCCATGATACAGACGGTAGAACACGTTCAGTGAATCATATCTCTGCGCAACTGAGACCAACTTCCCCTCCCATCTATGCCCCCCCGCAAACACTGGCTGGCAACGCACTTGTGACTCACGTTGTGTCGCTAGTGTCTATGGACGGCGGTGATCACTTTACATCAGGTGACCCACCTGTTCGTTTGCCTCCTGACATAATAAAGTAGCTGTAACTTATTTAACTCTGATGCAGAATTGTCAATTATGTTCAACACATAAGTCAGATACAATCTTTGAACGCACGACCTCTGCTTCTTAGTGGTCGAACATGTAAATTATTTAATACACTCATCGCCAAGTCAGCGTTGTACAAGCTGCGAATGTACAAGTGTAACGTGTAAATACGCACCCACGTATTCGGTTGTGGGTTAAGGTTTACCAATAATTAAAAGCTTAAGATGTAATCATAATATATGGCACTGTTACATGTGGGTGTTCATCTTTTTTAATATTCACTAGCTGTCTGTTTCGGCTTCGTATAGTTCTATTAAGGAAGAAGATAAGACCAAATCTTCCTTTTAAAGTAAGACCATGCGATGAAATAAAATGGCAAGTGAATAACTGAACACCTAGCTTGTCATTTTTGAAAATATTTTTGAGATTTCCGTATTGCTTTATGTCATTCACTGGCATAGTTTTTATATGCATATTTTTTAATTAAAAATTATCATTGTTTTTTGGAGTTTTGTAATCACGAGGGTTCGTGTTTGTTGTTACCGGTGGAGTGAAATAAAATGCTGAAGGTGCGACATGGACTGCTTTTTAATGCAGATGTAATGCAAATTATAATACACACTGAGATACCCCTTCACGGATGAAAAAAGTGGCAGTTGTCTGGGTAGTGCGTGGGTTTACATTATATGCACGTGTTATATATATAAACCATTTGAAACATATTTTTTAAATGTTGGTTTAACAGTATGAAAATCTGTTGTATAGCTTAGCAAAACTTAGGTAACACGCTGGGCACTACAAACGTAGATACAAACTTTTGTTTTATAGTTTTTATTAATTATACACACGCTTAATCACTCTTTTTTCCTTGTTAAAAGCTATGCTAAATTCCTTAAATAATCTTTGTGTCTTCTTTCTGCCACAGCGTTACCGAATCACACTTGAAAATGTTAAACGCTAACAAAAAAACATGTCTTACCAATTTTAAGTGTACATTTCCATGACCTAAAATATTCTACACGGTACACCGACGAGTTTAATGTATTCCCTCACTTACAAGATTTGTACTCAGTCCATTAGTCCTACAATCATGCCGTCTTCGTCCACGCAATTCGAAAGTGAAGGACGGCAGATGTATTGTTTACCGTGGGAATTGTTTGAATCATCGTCTTGTAGGAT
The DNA here is from genome assembly GCA_014332785.1 of Antheraea mylitta. Classification (NCBI taxonomy): domain Eukaryota; kingdom Metazoa; phylum Arthropoda; class Insecta; order Lepidoptera; family Saturniidae; genus Antheraea; species Antheraea mylitta. The sequence goes on along the minus strand of JACEII010000025.1, from coordinate 508,628 downwards.
GCATTAAAGGAAAACCTTTGTAACATCTAATCCGTATTTGGATACAAATACAAATAGACGACCTTTACACACTAGATTTATCTCTATTTTCTAAAACTAGATTCTGCTCGCGACTTCGTCCGCGTGGAATAGTTACTTAGGGATATATATATATATATATATATATATATATATATATATATATATATATATATATGTAATACCTTTAAACGAGCAATTCTTATATATTTTTATATTTGTATATATTTGCGATCTTGGTAACGGCGTCATCTATTTACGTGAAACACAAGATGTGGGTAGTTTCGGGGACGATAAATCGATTTAGGTAGATTTCAGTCATAGAAAACTTTTTTAACTGAGTTTTCGGGCAATGGAAATCAGACGGAAATCGATTGCTTCGAGAATCTGTGTAACCCCAGTTGATATCCGAGTGACAGCAGAAGAGATTTTTTTTTTTGTAAAATGTTAATTTTATGAGGTTAAACCTAACAGTATATTTTAATTTAAAAATATTTTGTAAAGAACCGAGCTGGGCTCGGTTGTCCAGGTACTACACGTGTAACACAGGAGTACAGTAAAGGACACAGAGTACTTCCCATCTAGAAAGAGAGGCCTGTTCGCGAGCGATAAATCATTTAAAATTAGTAGTAAAGGTTTTGTATTTGAATTTTTATCAAGTATGAATAAGCTAACATACAAAGACAGCGGATTGTGTATTCAAGTGTTTTAGGCATACTGAAAGAGGTGAATCACCTACGTTTGTGTCCCCGTACTCGATGTTTGTATTATTGCCTAACAGCTTACAGGGTCTGAGTTTATTGTTATAAGAAATTGAATAAAGAGATACGTTGGAAGCTGTTTTAAGATTGAAATAAACTGTGGTGAATTTAATATTATAACACTGAAATACTATTCTTTGGAGGTCACTTCCGCCGGCTTTGATGGATATTAAAAAGTGCCAAACGGTCAATCGAATCCAAGATGTTAGTAGACTAGAACTATTAATGTAAAATTGCGTAGTAAATAGTCATAATTCAGTAATGTTGATGTGATTTTATCTTAGACTATTTTCATTATATGTGTACGTAAAGGTTTACTAATACTTTACGATCTATTCCCGTAACTTTTCAAGTTTTTATTATAATACTATAAGTAAATACTTCATGGTATAACACACTACCGGTGCAGACGAGCCTTCTCTGGCTAAGTATATTGCTGTAAATTATGCTTTCTCTATTCAGACCTTCAGACCGTGTATGTCCATTGACGTGATTCAACCATATTGATTTAGCCTACCTCGAGTCCCATGTTCGTAAAGTTGTAATTGATACGTGTTTTTCAACAAAACTTACATAACTTACTATATTTTATGACGGACGATTAAAAAAACGCTATAGAAGTTATTGTGCTACAGCGCTATCTACCGACGGGTGTTAGTAAAATGGATGGCATAATAATCTCCATTATAATTATGTTTAGGTTTATGCAATATTCATATATAAAATAGTAGTATGCTAAACTTTGAGTAGAACTAGCTCTTAAGTACAGTTGCCAGAACACACCTATAGATGTTTTGCGACAGATTTTCAATTTGAGTGTGGAGCTATCTAAGAAATTATCACAATGTGTTATTTGACCGCAATCCTGAGCTAATTGTTGAATATGAAGTCACAACGATAGTATTTTTAAATATATTATTTAAAGATATTCAGCATTTGACCCTCGTCTCTGCCATAGTCTTCATTCGGTTTCTCTTCATATTCACTCTGATTTCCTCAATATAACTCCGCATATATTCACCATTACGATATTACCCTGCTACCATTATACTTTTTAATAAAATGACATGAAAAACTGGAAGACTGACGTCACTATACGAATGTTTCGACAAAGGTCTATAGGGGTTATATTTTCTATGCTATTATTTCTATATTTAATTATCGACGATATCCATTGTTGTTTATTAGTAACTAGCTCACCGGCCACGTGTTGCTGTGGCTGCTTGTAAGGAGTCATAATTGTTGTTGATATTACTAATAAACATCACTTAACGAACTAACACGCAGCGGAAGTTCTCAAAAGGGAAAAAAACGATTTTGAAACACCCTCTATTGCTCGTAGTGTGATCATTTATAGCCTATAGCCTTCCTCGATGAATTAGCTATATAACACTGAAAGAATTATTCAAATCGGACCAGTAGTTCCTGAGGTTACTCCCTACAACGTCACAAACTCTACCTCTTTATAATATTAGTATACCAACGTAACTCTAATGACTATCTTAACATGACGGCCTCACATTCTATGCTTCCAGCGTATTTGACACCGACACGCGGTAATAACTGTATAGATCATGTTATAATAAAATCCCCTCACAAAGCCACAACGATTATTATCGAAACCTGTGTTATTGATCATTACCCCGTGCTATTTTGTAGTGACTTATATCTTAATAATTCATCGGCTAAAGAGTTAATAACTATCTCATGTAATCCTCAATCCTCGATCGATGAAGTCAATAATTACTTCGCTAATATTGGTAAAAAATTAGCTGATAATTTTATTCCACAAAGTTCTAGTGGTGCCGTTGTCCATTCCAGTTCTTAATGTATGGTTTTGTTAAGTACTGACTGTAAAGAAGTTGAAACTACACTACTTAACCTACGTAGTAATAGCGTTGTTGGTTGGGATGGTATCTCAACTACTATTCTTAAAGCTTCATGTTCTGCAATTGTCGAGCCTTTAACATTCTTTTTAATTTCTGCCTGACCACTGTTATTTTCCCAAATGCATTTAAGCGTGCCCTAGTGCATCCTATTTTTAAGGGTGGAGATAGATACAATATTAACAACTATAGACCAATTTCTATCCTTCCTGCATTGTCAAAGATTTTGAAGATCTTAAATAATAGACTAGTACGTTTTCTAATGCAAAATAATATCTTCTCACCTAATCAATATGGGTTTAGATCAGGATTATCTACAGAATACGCAGTTCTTGATCGCACTAATAAGATTGTTAAAAATTTAGACTCTAAGATATATACTATAGGGATCTTCTTAGACCTGAAAAAATATTTTTAGAGATTATCTTACGAATGGACGCCAATGTGTTAAAATTGAAGACCTAATTAGTACTAGTGAGTCTGTAACTGTGGGTATTCCGCAAGGTAGCATTTTAGGGCCTATCCTATTTATAATTTATGTGAATGATTTATGTTCCATGAATATTCCATATTGTTCCATATATTCCTATGCAGACGACACTGCGATGATCATTGATGGATGCACGTGGGAAGATGCACAAAAGAATGCGGAAAATCCTTTAAACATGGTAGTTGAATGGTTATCAGCAAATGTGCTTACGCAAAATGTAGAAAAGAAATTTTATTATATTCTCCTCTTGTAAGTTAGATCAATCCAAACATGATAGCTTCAAAATAATTGCACACAACTGCAACAAAACATCTCATATGGACTTATGTAACTGTGTGCCATTAACACGAATAGATTGCACTAAATATTTAGGTATACAAATAAACAGCACACTGACTTGGAAAATACACATTTCTAGTTTGATCACTCGCACCAGAAAACTTATATATATCTTTAGGAAATTAAGGTCAGTTGCTTATACATCAGCACTCCGGATGGTTTATTATTCCCGAGCTCAATCAATTTTGTCCTATTGCATAACCGCCTGGGGAAGTGCATGTAAGACAATTTTGCTACAATTGGAACCAGCTCAACGAGCTATCTTAAAGGTTATGTACAAAAAGCCTTTTTTTTCCTACCATTACATTATTTTCTGAATGTAAAGTTTTATCTGTAAGAGGTTTATCTGTGCTCCATACAGCTATGTTTAAACATGCTACGCTATCCTACTCCTCAGTCTTAAATGTAAATCGAAGACGTGGCCGTATTTGTAAAGTAGAACCTCACCGGACTGCTCTAGCAGCGCGGCATTTTTATACCCTTAGTTCCCGAATCTATAATAAGATTAACAAACTTATTTATATTTTTGGTCATCCGAGGTACACTGTTAAAAAATTTATCACTATGTGGCTTTATGGCTTAAATTACACAAAAGTTGAAGATCTTCTTAAAACTTAGTTTACAGCATGATAGTCCTTGAATACATTGAAACACATACATACACACCTTCACACACATGCACCCTGCACGCTCATACACACACACACACACACAAACAAATTAGTGCATAAGTGCTTATAAATTGTATTTTATACATTTATTCAAATGGTGGGCGTTGACATCTGTGATACAGTTGAACACTAGTACAGATGTCAACGATAATTACTATTGATTCGATGATAAACTATTGTACTTAATAAAGTGGTTACTGATTTAAATTCATTTTTTTTTTATTGAAGCACGACAAAGTGACTGCACTATGCCTGATGGTAAGCATAGTACAATCCAAAAACAGTGGCGACCACCGAGAGACAGATTATCCATCGTCAGTCGCCGCTGTCATGCCAGCCATAATGACGACAATGTCTTAAAATAAGTATCTACCTTTGTCATCTGCTTTGTTTCAATAATAATAATTATTATTATTGTAGTATAGATAAAGAGATTTAGTTTTTACCTGAAACCTCATCTTATGGAGTAAGACACCATCACATAAAGCGTATATAATAGGTTTCTGGAACACATCGGTAAATGTCCGACGATAGATTTTTAACTTCAGAGCAGGGCCTTAATATAGGAGAGCCGGCGTTAGGTTCGATTGTGGAAAGATTACTCCCACATTTCTTTCTCCTTTAAAGCAATAGTTTTCCGTTTACTATCTTCCGGTTTAAGGGCTTTGGTTGGTAGCATCTACTAGCGTAAGAGTTGTACCGGTGTAGCCGTCAAGAGGGAAACCGATTATAACTGACCTCAGGACGCGGTTCTATTGGGGTTAAATAATACATATCTAGTGGTTGTAATGTCCAAGTAATCAAACTGTATATTTATTATTTCATATTTTGAAAGAAGTATCTATGATAATTTTTTTATCATGCAGTGTTGCGTTATCAGATTTCAAATTCATTACAGGACTCGAATAAGCATCTATCAATATTGTGTATAAGCACTATCACTGAATATACATAGCTTTATAAATCCTAGCTATAAGCTAGCTTTCGTCTGCGACTTCGCTCGTATTAGTAATAGATTTTACCTACTGCTCGGGAACAGTAGGTACTCTTCTGTATCTCTTACAGTGTTAATACAAATTGTAATAACGACTGATTTAATAGTGAAGATTTGAAAGTGTAACAAAAAGACAAACTCACATTAGCATTTAGTTAGGACTGGAATTTAATCTTAACACTATAGTAAGGTGTAAATAAAATCCGAAAAATCTATACTAATATTATAAAGAAGTAAAGTTTGTGAGTTTGTGACGTTGTGATGCTGTGACGTTGTAGTGGGTCATCTCAGGAACTACTGGTCCGATTTGAATAATTCTTTCAATGTTATATAATAGATCATTCATCGAGAATAGTTATAGGCTATATATCATCACGCTAATGTAAATAGGAGTAGAGTGCAGATGAAACATGTTTCACAATCAAGATGTTTTTTCCTTTATTAGTGTTAGTGTATCTAAGCGACGCGAACGAAGCCGCAGGCAGAGGCTATATATTATAAAAATAACCATTATGAACATATTTAACTATTTTACTATGAGAGGATGCGGTAATAAATACATTAGAAAGTAGGCCCGTATAGCATACGGGCAAACGCAGTTAGTTACCCGATAAATTCACTTAACATTAGCCTACAATGGAAATAGATGAAACCGCAAACTGAACCTAGTTTATAACAGTTCTAACGTTTCGCCATTATCATATTTACGTACCCATAGAACCTGCTACATACGTCATTTTGACAGGATGACGAACGAATTCCCGCGGTTTGAGCGGCCAATCGCGCTGCAGTATCGCGCCGAGCGCCTGCGCAAGCGCGCGTTCCGCTTTCAAATTTAAATCAGTCTGCTTGTTGAATATCGGCCAGTGATTTAACAACCAATGAGATTAAAAGTGTTTTTTTTTTTTAATTTAAAGTGTTCTAGTTGAATTTAATATTTGTGTTGGCTGTTTATATTTATTTTATGAATGTAAGTAATTTATTTACACAAATGTTACAATACAAATTCACTAGTTGTCTGCTGTAATTTATTTTTACGAGCTCTTAAACTATTGCGAATATGAAATTCGTTCCGTTACAATAATTAGTTTGCAAGATAGATTTTGTATATAAATGTTTGTGATATAATTGTTATGCGTAACCTTTAGACATTGATTAGTAAAATATATATTTCAATTTTTTTAGAACAGTTTTAAGTAAGAATGTGAACGAATTGAGTAAAGGAAGAACGGAAAAAGTATGAATATTTGTATAAAAAAAATGATATATGTATAAGAGAGGTGTGAACCCTATTTAGATGGAATAAAGGTAAGAAGATGATGATGTTTGTTATAGTGAATTAAAAGTCTAAAATTAAAAAAAAATACATTAAAAATATTTATGTATACTAATACTGATGCGTCGACATTATATTATAAGTGTTATAGTACATGGAAATCAGTAGCCTTTTTCAAATTTTACTATATGAATCACCATTGCATATGTAATTATTGGGTATTCATTTCACGAATCTAAAATGTATGACACTCATTGCCTATATGGAATAATAAGTATGCTAAGGACTCTTGTCCGTGGAAAATTGACTGTATGTTTTATTTAGGTGATTTATTGCAAGAAAGTGTTCTAGGTGGTTTGGTAGTGATTATAAAATGTTTCCCATATTTTCACTATTAACATAGTTTATTAGTTAATTACTTTATTATTTCAACATACTCGCTGTATTTATATGTAGCGTATGCTTACAATGTATACCTGATTAAAATAACAAAACAAATATTGATACTTCAGACTTGTAAACGCCATAAAAACTTTGTCTAAATTTTGTTTAAAATAAGTCGTCATCTACATATCCTAACTAGGACAGTATAAACAAGTCTTAAAGGGATTAAGATAGGTAGGATATTTTTAAGCGCCTAACTTAAAACTGCAATTTGTTAGTTGTCAAAGTTAATATTCAGTCTTTATTATGAACTTGAACCCTGTTTTAAATCGTAGTGGTCATGTAGTTTCACCGGTGGAATATTAATCCGAAGTCCGCAGGTTCAAACCAAAGCTAGTACCAACGAATTTTTTGGAATTTGCATACACGAATAAAAAGGATTCGTTCATCCAAGATAATATAATTTCATATATGCACCATAAAATATTTTCTCATTGTAAGATAAAAATTATCTTGAGGATTATAGTTTGTCACTAAAGAATCTTTAGTTGTATTCCAATAGTTGCACTTGACTTTTGGTTAGTTTCTAAGCTTGTATCTACTAAACTAAACCGTCACTTAACAGTCAGTATAGATGTGGTTAAAAATAATATATAATTAATTCGCGTATAAAAGATTTCAACGAGCATGTTAAGTTTTATAATTGAATTTATAATACTACACCTATCTCTACTTGTCACTGACGTAAGTGACTAAATACTTAATTAACGTAAGTAAGAGCGTTTCACCTATCGTGTAGTTGTACATATTGTTTTTATTTTCTTTTTAATTATGACGAAACTAGCTTCATTCTTAATCTTGTTACCAAGTCTTATTTATGCGTCCTTGCATTGATCAAAGATATTTATTAAATAACCTTTAATAGTATGATATGACCTTTCTTTATCAATGCGGAGAAATCCCTTATGGATACGCCGCCCTTTCGGGGGAGAGAGTTGTTTATGTCCGACTCACACGGGCTAAAGCTCCATGGTGTATCGTCAATGGTCCGTCCGGTAGGAGGTGACCGCCGGGCGCCTACCTACTAAAGAGACAGACTGGGTACACACCAGCAGCCTCTCTTCGTCAACTTGACCTGTGCAATGAGGAGATGAGCCCACGGCTCATCACCTCAGGTCCGGATACAGTGGCGGTAGGAGTTGGGAAAATCGCCGCCACCTACCGTCTGCTTTGTACTTTATGTGTTGACGTATTTAAGCAATATCTTAATAAGGGATAATATAACAAACAACTCCCTACATAGTTATTATCGACATCTTTTATCTAAGCATACAAAGTATATTCGTAGTTAAGGGTAAAAATTAAAGTTAAAAAAAAAAAAATTAAAGTTATACTTTTTCCAGCATGGTTTAAGAAATCTTTGAGAGTGAATTATCAGCTTGAAATAGAAGTCTCTCGCATAGACGTGACACACCACGAAATCTACTGACACCAATGTATTATTGTGATAGGTAATTTCTTTTAAATATAGATATTATTCTAGATAATTTCTGTATGTTATTCATTAACAAAAAACATATTATTTAATTTATTCGCAGTTAAGCGAGTGGATAGATTTTTGTTGTGATTTTAATTATTAATGCGTTTCAGGTTCAAGATTTCAAGGATTTCAAGTTCAAGGTTTCACGAATGACTTTTTTTTGTTTTATTATAAAAAAAACATCAGCGAACTAATATTATATAAACAACTAAAAAAAACATAAAAATTAGGTTAGGAGGCACTTAACACTCACCTCCTAGATGGGTCTACCATTTTGACCCCTCAGACCGCAATTCGGATCAGAGGATCAGACGTAGTGTCAATTAGACAGTCCCTCCTCCTCCGGCCAAAAGGTGTAAGAAGGTACCATGGGATTTTAGTTCGTGCGACTCGGGCTTATCCATCTTCTACTACCCGGCAGGATGGATATCCATTTGGGATTCTCCATGAAAAAAAAGGCACTATAAAGTATACTAAATTATTGTGAGATATTAAAAAAATATATCAAACGTAAATACATTATATAAAACCGTGATTGGCAAAGAATGTCATATATACAAAATTTCTCGCCTTATTCGATAACTAGCTTTTGATCACGTCAATGTAAATTTGACTTATACTATGGGAATTTTTTTGTGCTGCTTACAATGTGTATGCAAAAGTTCATGATGATAAATTGAGGAGTTAAGCCGTGAAAGCGATAGGAACAGACCCACAATCGCATTTATAATACACATTAATATAATAATAATTAGTAACAATGATATTATAATTAAAAATATTTTCTACACCGTCTTGTTCAAATTTGGCTAGTTAGCTTATTTTTGTTTATTGTAGCACAGCAAAGTGACTGTGCCTGATGGTGAGCACAGTACAATCCAAAAACAATGGCGACCACCGAGAGACACGACCATCCCTCGGCGGACGCCGTTGTCATGCCGGCCTGCGTAAATGTCTCTTCACGTTACGCTTGAAGAACCCCATTTTATAGGAAAGAGGGAAAACACTAGCCGGGAGATTATTCCACAGCTTCACGGTATGGCAAAGATAAGAAGTTGCGAACTTTTTAGTTCATGCCCAGATAGGATTTACCGTAAAACTATGGCTCTGAAGCCCAGCGCGAGTGGTTCGGTTATGAAAAGGAGAGGACGGGATTAAATTAAATAGCTCTGCAGAATATTCGCCATGATACAGACGGTAGAACACGCTCAGTGAGGCAATATCGGCTGCCCGTCAATCCGCCCGTATCTAAGCAACATATATCTATTTCTTTTACCATCGATATTGAGAATATGCCATCTTACTTCCACATTTTATCTAAGACAGTGTGGCGTTACGATATTACTTTACATATGTGTGCGTTATCGTGCCATTTGTTTCGTCAAAATATCATGTAAGTAACGTGTTTACAGCTTTTTACTTATAATATCATTGATGAGGATTATTTTATTAATAAAATATCAAAAGTATATAGTACAGAGATATAAAGTTCGCTTAGTAATGTTAGAATTATCTGTTCTGTAAAAGTATGCGAAGAATTCGACCATTCACAAAACAACCGGTCTCACGGTTTTACTCCGAGTTGTCTGTTGATATTGCAAAATGTTAATAACGTTGACTCAACGTATTAGCACGTAATCACGTGGGTGTAATGGTAACCTGTTTTATAAAGCCGTTTATTTTTAATTTAAAATCAGTGATAACCAATAAAGAAAACATATTTTCGACTGCGTCGCGTCACGCGCGTTTTAATGCACGAATCGGGCAGTAAACCCAAGTATAATAAATACTCTACTATGAAATATCAAATTCGTTCAAAGCAATAACACAATTTTTCGTTTTTATATAAAAACTAGCCTCTGCCCGCGACTTCTTCCTCGTGGAATATTTACTTTGGGCTAACGCTAACACGCAGCGGAAACTCTCAAGAGAAACAATTTTGCATTATTCTTCATTAATGCTCCGCTCTTTTTGATTTATAGCGTGATGATATATAGCTTATACCTTCGTCGATAAATGAGCTATCTAGCACTGTAAGAATTTTTCAAATCAGACCAGTAGTTCCTGAGATTACCCTCTACAACGTCACAAACACACAAACTTTACCTCTTTATAATATTAGTATAGAAGTATAGATTTGCAATACGAAGGTCGTAGTTAACCAAGCAGGCATACAGAAAACTTTATGCTATGGATTTCCTTCACCGATCGTTCTGGTTCATTCGCTTAGATTTGAATCAACGTCGATCGACGCGGTATCTGAACCCAATAACCACGAAAACAACATTGTTTACGAACCTACGCAACAGAAAGCACAGCGTCGGGTTTTTTTTTCTCGAACTGACTACGCTATTGACCTAGCAAGGTCTTAAAAGCTTCACCGGACTACTAAGGCGAGCGCTTAAGGCACTCAGCCGATTTTATATTGGCAACACAGCGTCGGTAGACTCACCACAATGTAGGTGGATGGTTCGGTAAAAATTACAAGAACTCACTGGATGCGAGCAGCACAAGACCGGACACTTGGTGACCATTGAAAAATCCTATCAATCCAGCAGTGGACATGACTTTGATTAATACATAGAGTAATCCGTTGAAGCTGTTAAGGCCTTATTAGTCCAAAATAGATAAACAAATAACATTAATGAATATATTTATAGTTTTAAATCATACAATAAATATATTTAATTCATATCGAGTCATATCAAAGCATATATTATAATAATCACGTTCGTTTTTAGAGCTGCATACAGTTATAGATACTTTTAAAGGCAACGCCTTAGACATTTTGTTGTACGGGATTTAGTAGACATATAATTCAGAAACACAGATCACGTTTAGATTCAGAGCAGTAATTAACAAATAACTGACTTGTGTAGGATTGGAATCTGCAACACGCATCACGGCAAGGGTGGCTATGTTACCGTTTAAACTACTATACCACTCGTACAGATCGCTTAAATCTATGTTTTTCTGTCGGTTGGAATATTAATGTCAATGAAAACGGCTTGAGGTATTAAGAAGTAAATATTTACGAATGCTTAATTGTATGAATTATAAAAAATCACGCTTATAATAATAAAGTACAATATCTCATTTTATAATTCCCACTTAATATCAGATAATCACAACTTAAATTGTTAAAATTACACATGAAAAGTCTTTAACATAAAAACATAAAAGTAAGAATAATATCTAATAAAAATAATATATTTATCTATCTAATAAATATAGGTATTTTATAGGTGGTAGAGCCACGCTGAAGTTATATCTGGTTTCAGCATGAATGGGTCGGTTCGTCCGGGGTAGTACCACCCGACCCACAAAGACACCGATGTGAAGTAACAGTGCTTGCATTGTTGCGTTTCGTTCGGTCAGTGAGAATGTCGGAAAACCATCTCCCCTTCCTAATTCCCTCATCCCCCAAACACAGGCTGGCTTGCGACTCCCCTGGTGTTGTAGGTGTCTATCGACGGTGGTGATCACTTAACATCAGGTAATCTACCTGTCCATTTGCCTGCTATAACACAAAAAATACTAATAATTTGTAACTCTATTAGTTTTAAACAAAAATAAATAAAGTAAATCGCATCACAAATAGATGAAAGAAAAGGTTACTGAAATATGTTTTCTATGTCTGTTAATATGTATAATTGATATGTGATATTTTTGGTTTAATATTAGTATACTGTCTCAGATATTTCGCTTGGTGGAAAGATTAGGTCATTGTAAGAGAAGTTACAATTCTTATGCATACATGTAAATGCGAAGAAAGCCACACCATGGTTGAATATTAAACGGCTTCGTGGCGAGTCACTTGTGACAGTTGCATACATATATTTTGATCTCCGTTAACAATATTTGTAGAAGTAAATTAAAAAAAATCCATCCTCGAATGTATGTGAAAGATTACTTAAGGACGACTAAACCTGTTTGGTTAATTTTTTAATGAAAGAAAATGTTTCAAAAATCGTGTAGAAAAAAGTAAAACATTTGGGTAAAAACTTACATGTATAAAAGTGAGTTAGTGACTGAGGTAAGACCATAGGGAGATATTCTAAAAACATTGAAAGAATGTAACAAACTAACGTTCACGTTTAGTGTCTACTTTAAATATGCAAAATCGGGCTTGTCTCTTAGATTTTAATAAAAAGAGAAAAAAAAAGTACAGATAAACTTATACATGCATTTTACACCAGCTTCAAAACAAGATTAAAAAGGCGCAAATTTATTTAACTTGACCCAGTCGAGGCTTGTTGGAATGTTAAAAAACGCAAGAAAACCGAGGGTTTTATGGGGCCAATAACTTGCATGTGCGTGCCGAGATCATTTCGACTAGATACTCGCAGTTTCCATGTTACGGTTTTAAATGCGGATTCTAAAAATACTGTATCACGTTCAGTTATAAAAATGGTTCTTAGAATATTATAAAAACTTACACATGTCTTTTAACTAAAAATTAACAAACATTCTATCATTCTGATAGGCGCTATGTCAAGGCTCAATTTCAAACAGCTATTATACCCGCGGATCGTCTGCGTTGTTCTATTGTTTTGTTATATCCAAAAGAGATTAGGCAGCATTAGCGACGAAAGATTCCAGGCGGCTTGATTTCCTTCCACACTTCCAACAATTATCGTTATATTTGAAACCAACCTACAAAAAATCTTGACAAATTATATACATAAACCTTCATTGTGAATAAATAACTCTGTCTACTAATGAAAACCGCATGGGAAACCATTTAATAGTCTTTGTGTTTATCGCGAACAGACAGACAGACGCAGCTGAGGACTTTGTTTTATAATATAAAAAAAAATCTAAAATACAACTGCAGCGCTACCTACCGGGTCCAATAGTGAATCTAAATTCATCTCGGATCCACTGGAACATGCACACAAAATTTAATCAGAATCGGTCCAGCCGTTTAGGAGTTCAGTGACATACACGTACAGAACAAATTTATATAGAAAGATAGTCATTATAGGGTGGATTAATGCATGAATAGTAAGTATTCCAGTTGGGCAACGTGAGATGTTTGTGATGGGGCTGCATCTAACACCTAACAATATCGGCTTAGGCTATTCGGAGACCCCAATGGATGGCAGCCAACTCACTAGCTACCTGTTGATCTTGAGGTCGTACTGAATATCAATGCTCGAGATGGATGTTGGTCTTCATCCCATCAGGGAGTGTGGGTCGCGATGTGCCTGACCTGAGCCATTGCTCTGAACATAGGCGGAGCCATCTCATTCCATCCTGGACAGCTAAACAGCTGGACCGATTTTGATGAAATTTTGTGTGCGTATTCCAGTGGATCAGTTAATGGCTTAAATTCAGAATTGGACACGGTAGGTGGCGTTGCGGTCGGATCTTAGTCTTTTTTATTATCAGGGTAGAATAATGTCCGCATGGACCGTTGTATGTCTATAAAATATGTTGTGTCATGTTATGTATAATGAAAAGAAAACCAGATCGAGTTTTTGCCGGTTTTTCTTGACGATTAGATTGTTGTCCGAACAGGTAGTAGTTTGGACGTTCATTAGTATCTGCTCAGGGCCTAAATTGAATAAACAAATCGAATGAAAGAAAACATTGTGATGAAACCAAAACATGTTGGGCTTCTTCTAAACACACTGGCTAGTTGAAAATCTGTCATCAAGCGCCAGCTGATGTGTTCCAGCAGTTGTTCTTGAGATTCGTTACCACTAGGTTTAATGTTTCTTAGACCACATCGCCATTTTATATAATGAGATTATGGTCTAATCAGAATAACACAGTTATACCTACAAGTGGTATTTGTTTTTATAATTTGAAAATTCAAAAGGTCTCCAGGTATCTCGTCACTCACGTAAGAGTTAACACAATCAAAACCGCGAACAAAAGTGAGTTATCTATTTCAATGGTTTTTTAGAAAAATATGAACCAATTTAGATACTCATAAATCTTTAAACTGAGTTTTGAAAGATACAAATTTATACGTAAATATAATATTAAGACATATTCATAGCACGTCTCACCCGACGCGGGAACAATGAACCCACTCACTCGGGGTCCCGCGTCACGTTCCTCACCATATCATCACGCGCCGACGGAAGTCTCTCTAACTGTAACGCGTGCATTTTGTAGAAACGTCGTCCTAACGCGGTGTAACTGGGTTGTTTATTGGGGTTAGTCGGTATTTGTTGGGGGTTAACGTTTCCGAAGCCTTCTGAATGTGTGTTACTTTCTATCGATGCCTATATTTAAAGTGATTCCTTTTAGGACAGAAAATAATGGCATTTAGCAACACACATCGAACAGATAACCTCAAATAGTCATATTCCTAATTCAATAATTTACTGATTAAAAATCTCAATAAGTTCTATTTTGTAAGTTTCGCCGCAGAAACACCCCTACAGATGTTTAGTGTAAGATTATTACATTTTATTTTAAAACAACTCTTGAAATAAGCCCTGCCGCCAAAGAAAACTCAGTCTTATTAAATGATTCGCAACTACGTTAATAGAAAAAAAAAAATATTTATGAATAATTTCCACTTTTATATGACTTTTTATTATTTCAAATTATACGGTTTTTATTTTGTTACGGTGCAATGTCAGCAATAAATTAAAAGTTATTAATTAAAGTTTAGGAATTGTTGCTTTAAATAGCTAAAGTTACCACCGGCTCACAAAATGCATTTATTTCTTGGAGATTCAGTAAAGTGTCTATATATATATATATATATATTCTTGTTTAAATACACTAGTTGTGCCCGCGGCTGTACTAGTGTGAACTATTAATTTGTTAATGGGGTATTTCTATAAGAGTTTTTAAATATTTACAATTTTATGTCTAGATATTCATTAAAAGACCCGTTTTATACACAGTGTTTATTACCGAAGAAGAAGTAATGAATTATATTACTTACATTTAATTATATTGTAATATTATTATTACATATTTAATAATAATGAAACTTTGATTTGGTAAAATTTTATATTTTGCACGTCGCGTTTAACATTTTTATTTT
>JACEII010000025.1:421111-493244 GCA_014332785.1 Antheraea mylitta | reverse complement strand
TTTTTAAATTCTACATATTTAGTAATTACGTTATACCGATTTTTATTTAATAATTTAGGTAAAATACACCATAATAATGAGCTCGTAGAGAAATGTTGTTTCGATTTAATTTACTTTTAGTTCTGTAACTTTATAACATACTAGTTTCTGCCCGCGTCCTTGTCCGAGTGGAATAGTTACTTTGGGCTAACTCTAACACGCAGCGAAAGCTCTCAAAAGAAAAAAAAACGATTATGAAACATTTATCATTGACGCTTGGCTTCTAGTAGTCTTAGCGTGATAATAAATAGCCTACAGCCCTCCTCAATAAATGAGTTAGGTATCTAACACTGAAATAATTTTTGAAACTCTTCCGCCTAACAAACTCACAATTATTTACCTCTTTATAATAACTATTGTAATAAAATACAAATGTCATTTGTTAATTTGTTTATAATGCTTACACGACCTTAATACTAATGCGATCATCATAAACTTTTGCATACACGTCCCTTGACAATAACTTTATACAGAAAAGGGAATATTGCCCTTTAAGAAAAAAGTGCTTTAACCGAGCTGTACATAAATGCGAGTGAAGACGCGGATATAAGCTAGTAGTTTGCTAAAAGCAACATTTTAATTATATCAGTAGTTCTCCAATAATAAGCACATGAATGGACAGACAGACGTTCCATTAGATATTTATAGGTAACATAACGTCGTCAGAGGCTGACTTTATGATTAAAACATGAATACAAATTTACCGGAATGAGCAAGTCCAGAATTATTATCATTTCATAATCCTGGCACGTAAGCTCGTAACTGGTGTTAAGATCGTTTTGGCTCGCCAGTCGCTTTCCTCAGTAAAATTTCTTATCTGACGTACGTTGAACCCGAAAGAAGCGGGTTCTATGAAAATGAGGAACTGTTGTAGGAAGCGAACGTTTGGTGATTGCTTGTTGCTTAGTTACGCAAAAACAATGCCGTAATAATAATTATTTTGCATCGTGCATCAATTTCTGTTAAACTAACGAAAACCGGCGTTTTTGTATACGAAAATATTCTCAGAATCGGATTATTACTTCCGAGGTTAATATAAAAAAAAAACATTGCATTTATCAATGTATGAACACTGATTAAGTGAAGCTTCTTTGGCTTATATCTTTTAAGTCATATATGTGACAATGCCTATAGAGAGACGTTCCACTTAGCATACTATGGATTAACTGTGCGGGTGCCGAGTCCATCGCGTGGCAACAAGAGAAACTTCGAGTAGTGCCCGAGACTTGTAACACGAATGTAGGGTCCCTTTCCAACGTACATCAACATTCACCTTAACTACTCGTGTTTCTCTCCCTGCCTATCCAAATCTGGTATGAACCTACTAATGCACCTTTAGAGGCTCGTTCTAGTATAGAACTTCTGCCGTTCTGGATAGACCGACATCTTTGAGCAGGCTATAGAGATATTTTGCTGGTATAACTCTCGCTCCTGCTTCTACTGCATATAGATTATAGTCAACTCGTTGACAAAGTCGTAATACCTGTCCAGCTTCATCTCGTGGTCTTTAGGAGTATTAGTTTCCCACGGAACGGTAAAATCGACAAGAGTACCACGCACTTTGTATGTCTAGAATAAAGAAATATGACCGGTCTGCAGAGCAACAGCTAGGAGTCAGGCACACAGTGACCCGAAATCCCACCACCACAACTCCATCGCCACAGGGCTAATGTTCGGAATCCGAAGTCGTGCAAGATTCATATAGATATAGATGTATAATATTGTTTAGAATGTATTGAAGAGAAACCAGACCAACGGAGCATGTCGTGAGCTTGAAAAAGAACTGAAGGCATCACTTCAAACAATTACTTCCCGTTAATATGTACTCGATGCCTAAATATATATTGTAGTATTTCAGAAATTATTTTTATTTGTTTATATACGCACTAATTTTTAACAAAATCTCTTTTAACGATTTTTATAACCTACAATTTTTTTGCTGAAGCTTTTCTAGCGTTATCGTTAACTGTTAGATTTGAACTATCCCTCGGAAAAGTACTTTTTTTATATAAAAGGTACCATCTGTCCTTTTTTGTAGCTTTTATGACGTGTGTACAAAATTTCACGATTATCGGTTCAGTAGTTAATTTGCGAAAGCTTAACAAATAATCCTTAAAACAAACTCAAATTCGCATTTAAAATAATGACATTTATTGTTTTTTGTTTTCTTTTTGTTTATATCATAGGAGGCAAATGAACAGAAGGGTTACATGATATTAAGTGATCACCGCTGTTCATCGACACTAGCCACAACAGGGGACGCAAGTGCGTTGTCAGACTATGTTTTGGGATAATAGGGAGAGGAGAGGGAAGGGCGAGAGAAAAGGATGGAAGATGGGCGTCCGACGCTCGCAATGACCGAACGAAACGTAGCATTACAAGTACTGTTGCTTCAGTTGGTATTTTTGTGGGTCGAGTGGTACCACTCCGGACGAGCAGACCCATTCAAACTGAAACCAGTAATAGCTTCAACGTGGCTCTACCACTTACCAAAATTGACGAATATTATAGTGTATTTAATATCACATTATGACTTTTGAGATTGGAATAATAACCGTAAAAGGTTTAGGTTGGAAACAAACAAGAACTATGTAAAGTCGTGGGGGACTTATACTTTGACCGATGGCATATAACTTCGATGTCTGCGGGTTCGAACCCTGGCATGTATCAGTAAATTTTGTGGATGTTGCGTAGGTTTACTAATTGAAATTGGTAACACTATCGGCTCACGGTGAAGGAAAACATCGTGAGGAAATCTGAACCTGAGAAATGTTCTTGTAGTATTACTGTATGTGGGTGTTTCTTTATTAATCGTGTTCAATACTTAATGCAGTAGCAAAACGCAGCTGACAGCAGCTGTCATGTGTCACTTACTCGTTAAGAATTGGAGCGACAACATTGTTTATGTGTGAAAACCGTTATGCCTGAAAATACCAAAATGTCCAAGTGTTTCATTGAATCGTGGCAATCTGTGTTGGTGGATTAATCAAGGTGTTGTAGCAGTCCAATGTACGTGGTGCATTGTATTTGCTGCAGCCTAATTGAGTATTAAACATCGAGATCGAATCGTTTATTTACCCAGAGTAGCTAGGCCACCACAAGGTACGCTGCGAAGGCTACAGTGGGAAAATATAGAACTGTGGATTTCTCAGAGTTTGAAAGAGCCAATACGTCGTGGTATGACGTGGTAATTACGCCCATACTTTCCTTCAAGAATAGGTCTATAATCCTGCAGTGGGTCTCTTCGCGATGAAGAACTATGTAATGGTGCGAGCCAACGTGATGTAACCGACCGTGTAACGTGACGCAGGTTTGTGGGAAGAAACAAAGACGACTACAGACTCGGGGCATACGTAATCTATACTAATACTAACAGGCCAGGCAACCGTTGTCCCACCCTGATAATAAAAAAGCCTATTATTAGACCGCAGCGCCACCTACGGGCTCCAATTGTAAATCTACACCATTCTCAGATCCACTGGAACACGAACACGCAAAATTTCATCAAAATCGGTCCAGCCATTTAGGAGGAGTTCAGTGAAATACACACGTACAGAAGAAATCTATACTAATATTATAAAGAGGTAAAGTTTGTGACGTGGTTGGGGATAATCTCAGTAACTACTGGTCCGATTTGGAAAATTCTTCCAGTGTTATATAGCTCATTTAACGAGGATGGTTATAGGCTATATATCATCAATGCCAATAGGAGCGGAGTACCAATGAAGATTGTTTCAAAATCACTTTTTTCCTCTTGAGAGCTTCCGCTGCGTATTAGCGTTAGCCCAAAGTAACTATTTTACGCGAACGAAGTCGCAAGCAAGGGTTAGTCTATACTAATATTATAAAGAGGTAAAGTTTGTGAGTTTGTGACGTTGTAGGGGGTAATCTCAGGAACTACTGGTCCGATTTGAATAATTCTTTCAGTGTTATATAGCTCATTCACAGAGAATGGTTATAGGCTATAACCATTCTCGATAAATAAGCTATATTGAAAGAATTTTTCAGATCCGACCAGTAGTTCCTGAGATTACCCCCTACAACCTCTCAACATCACAACGTCACAACCTCACAAACTCACAAACTTTACCTCTTTATAATATTAGTATAGATTAAATTGAAGGAAGTCGGAACCTCCTGCTAGTTACTCATATTCAAGTAGCGTTTAACACGAAAGGCTAACTATTAATATCATAATCCATTTCATGTAGGCAATCATAAATATTTATAATTTTTACTAACATATTACCAAACGTGTAAATTGCATGCGTTCCAGTTTACCGCAACGCTTCACTGCGTTAGAACACGCGTTTGAAGATAATGTGCTTTGCTCGTATGCGTTCAGATATAAGACCCTATATACACGGGTGATAGCGCACAATTTCAAAAATGCATAGATCAAAATAGATACTACATTGTATATCTTCTAATAAATAATATTTTTGACAGGCTTTGAAAAAGGGTACTATTGTGTACTAATTATAGGCCATAGCTTGCACTGCGGTTATCTATACAGGTTACTAGCTGCTGAAGTTTGTTACTCTTATGGATCTGTAATCTTTACTTGTACTGTTACGTACATCGCATATTGCCTCAGATATAATGTCCGCATCAGCACAATTATATTAAAATTATATTTAATGAATAATTAATTTGTCAGTTGCAAATAAGCAACGTTACACCACAGCACCCTTTATAAAGTAATTAGAATATAATAAACAACTTAATTCTCACAAACGGGCATCCACGAACATATATGTAAGACTAGGACCGGACCTAGAGAAGGTGGGTCGGGGGGGCCATCTTCCTATCGCACAGGTCCGGCGGATGAAATAGAAGCGAAGCTCCAATAAAGAATCGTCCAACATCGGTTTTTTAGCGTTAGCCCAAAGTAACCATTTCACAAGGACGAAGTCGCGGGCAGAAGCTAGTGCACTGAGATGACTATGCTAAAGCTCTGCCAACTTCCTCCAGATGAACATTTATCAATGTCTTTTTTTTATTGTAGCACGGAAAAGTGACTGCACTGTGCCTGATGGTAAGCACAGTACAATCCAAAAATAATAGCGACCACCAACTGACATACTGTCCGTCGCCGGTCGCCACTATCATGCCGGCCTGTAATAAGCTGGATATGCACAGGCTGATCCCGAAACGCGACCCGTAGAAGCGAATTACTATTACGGGCTTTTTCGCCATATACATGCTGGTTGCGACCCAGTCGGGCTGTAAAACCCTACCACCCCGCTTGCGCCATTGCCTCGTTCGTTATTCAGCAGGGTGCACCACGTGCAGGTGAGATTGGCTTGGGTGTCTCAAGTCTTATGATGTTAATCGACACCCCTTACACCCCAAATGGCCTCGAATTAAACTTGTATGCCATCTACCTTATTCCAGGACATATTAATTCACATGCACTAACCTTTTATTACCGCAACTAATTTGTTACGAACACAAAGTTCTACAGTATACATTATACAGTTATATATACAGTTCTAGTATACATAAGTGAGGTTACCGCCTCTGCATGCAGGCCTAATAGCTAATTCTTTAACTATGCTCAAGTTACATCCTTCCGTGTATTGTTTCGTGATTGTTCCGTGGGAAATGGCAGATTTTCTATTTTTTTCTATCAGATCTGTGGAAAATATACTACGATAGAAGACTGAAAAACTTTAATTTACGTTACAAGAACAAATCCATGATTACAAATAATATGTTATTGAGATAGAGAAAGGAATTGGCGCCACTTTCGGATCAAAATCGAATTGAAAACTGGCATTTTAAATTATTGTTTTAAGTTCAGTTTTGTAGATGGTAAAGCCACGCTGAAGCTATTACAGGTTTCAGCATGAATGGATCGGCTCGCTCGGGGTAGTATCACCCGACCCACAGAAACACCAACGTGAAGTGACAGTGTTTGCATTGTTGTGTTGCGTTCGGTTAGTGAGAGCTCCGGACGCCCACCTGCTCCTCTCCCTCACCTACCACCTCTTTCCCCTTGTTCTTTCTCCACCAACACAGCCTGGCTACACATTTGCGACTCCTCTGGTGTTGCTGGTGTATGGACGCTGGTGATCACTTACCATCAGGTGACCCACCTCTTTGTTTTCCTCTTATGATATAAAAAAAAAACAATCATAATAATGAATATATTTTTTAGATAAAAAAAGAACGCGGCGCCACTCTTGGATCAAAATCGAATCGAAAACTGGCATTTTAAATGTAATTACAAACTATTGTTTTAATTTCAGTTATTATCAACAAAATATCTTAATTATATATTTGGCTAAATATTTTTTACAGATGACATAATCTTGTGCCTTTTTCCTTTATGTATTTTACACATTGATATATAGAAACCCAAAATGCGCACTTAACGTCTTACAAACGGCACACAAAAATGAGTGCATAATTTAAAATTATGCACTCATTTCAAATATTCTCACGTAGCTTGCGTTCTCATAAAAACAACTTTAAATTATTTAGGTAAGGTTGAATTTGCAATAGTTTATGGCATAACTATAACCAAGTTTTTGGCGGTCGGTTTTTTAGCGCTACTTTTATTCGAAACTGTGCCTTTTGAGTTTTAATTTAATGTTTTTCTTTAGTTATTATTTACGACTGAACCAATATGAGTTAACCCTTAAATGAATATTGTTGTCAATTGGCTACATTCCAGTTCTATTTTTTTATTCAAAACCAGAGTGTATCCATTTCTGAAAGCACATGCTTAATAAAGCATGTGAAAAATAATAATAATAATGTACATTATGCGAGATTTTAGTCTGACATGTAGTGTCAGGGCTGTAGCTAATGTGGGGGGCATAGTGAGGCAATACCCTACCTTAGAAATACTAAAAACTAAGAAAAATTATTGTAATTAAATTGTTTCATCATAGTTGAGTTAAAAAAAATGTAGCGATAGTTTAAATTTTTCGAAACATACCATATTTTGTGACATACGTGCACAATAGTTGTCAAATAAAATCGACTGAGTGCCTTAATTGCTCGCCTTAGTAGTCCGGTGGAGCTGTAAAGGCTTTGCTAGGCCAACAGCGTAGTCAGTTAAAAAAATACCACCATTTGTTAGAAAATTGAAATTATCAGAAAATATTTGGTAATGCGCCTATTCGACGACGTGAGTAATAATGTAGGAAATAGGTTGCTAAAAATATGATAGAAAAAAAGTACACAAAGTTTTTGAAACAGATAACTAAAAATGGTTATATGCACTCCATTCTGATGCCTTATTAAGCCGTTACTACGTGTGCATTGAAAATATGTGACGTAACATCTTAAAAGACTATAGCTGACCCGTGCCCACTTCTTTGGGTGATAAAAAAATTTATAAAAATCTACTTTTTGTAACTTAAATATAAAAGTTAGACATATGCTGTCCATGACTATTTTGTTAGCATTATCAAGTTCTACAACTTTTCTCTAGAACTCAATCATATATCTCTCATCTTTATGGACGCATTCGTAATAAACATTTTCGTTCGACCGTTTTGTCTTTGCAAATCCGACTACCACAAAAATGATTTTCCATTTTTCGGGTTAATATATAGCCTACGATATTCACATATAACGTGGCTTTCTATTGGTAAAATAATTTTTTAAATCAATTTAGTAGTTCCAGAAATTACCCCCTACAACCTCCCAAACAAACAAACTTTACCTCTTTATAATATTAACATAGATCAGAATTAATTGTAAACTGTAAGTTGCTACATTATTATATATTATTTGTGTAAAATTATATCTGCCACTGTAACAATAGTTATGTACTCATTTACTATAATTTATATTCATGATGCAAACAAATGCAATATGGCGAAAACATAAAAGAATTTAAACTGGCAACACAGGAAACGAATCATATATTATTCTTATTTACTGTATATCTCCTCTGACCATGGTTTTTTTACAGTTTTCTCTTAAATCTCACATAAATAACGTTGTTGTTCAAGATAGGAAACTAACCCTAGAAGGACTAGCTCCTTCAACTCGAAATTAATAGCTAGCTAGACGGAATTAGGAATACTCTCCCGCCATACTATTATTTGTATGGTTTGAAGGTTTGTTTTTTCACCGATAGCTAGAGAGAGAGAGACAGAGAGTATACAGGCTGAATGTTTAAACAGTAGCAATACTTATGGAGGATACTCTGCACTCAATTCTCGTTCTAAATCAATTAAAAATAGGTGCTTAATATTTGACCTAATTATGTAGAAAAATACAAAAACATAATTCTCTGCGCATCTATATCAAAGCACAGTGTCATTTACCGTCAAGTGATTCCACTTTCACTTGAACGTGAAGGTGGGAACGTTAGGAACAAAACAAAATGGTTTATTGTCCACGTTATTATCAAAAGTTATTAACTCCGGGTCGCCTATAGTAGCATTCGGCGGTCATTGCACCTAGGTTTATAACGTTTGTGTTCATACTTTTGAAAGTCTTAGAACAAACTGTAACTTAGGTATCATATCCTAGAATTATGCGTGTTTAACTTTTCACCTGGTATTCGAACCTACATCTATCGACAAGATATTCAGACACGCTAACCAATAAGCCATCATTCCGTTAATGGTTGAAAACTCATACTACTTATAATTAGTAATAATTGAATAATTTATGAGTACTTGATATACTGTAGCATCATTTAGTGATATGTTATACTAAGCTGGGTTGCATAAACACTTTCTCTATGAAAAAATATCCAAGTATGCTAACTTCCATAGCGCTTGGATAAATTATTTTGGTATTTATCTAAACCAGTTTACTAGGTAGTTGTTTTGTTGTGTTTAGATTGTATATCAATATGACAGTTGTTTCAAACAGCCCTCACGGTCAATGGCATATTGTGTGACAAATCGAAAGAAGTGACGTCGCCCTTGCATTGTTCTATATGACAGGCGAACACAATCGATGATTCATTAAACTGTTTACAAATATGAACTGATGCTCAGTTTTCTATTGAATGCATTGTGATAACTATTTAATAACAGATTTAGATCGTGTGACATCCATAAATTTATTTAAAATTTGTTAAGTAGTACATTGGTCTGATACCCCATATATTATGCAATTGAATTTTAAAAAGTGACATTACAAAAATGATTTTAATTACTAAATTTATCTTAAAGATTTCAGAAGATTTACAAATAATCATTTTGTTTCAAATTTTAAAGATAGTATTGGCCCCTCGGCGTATGTCAAAAGCGGCGTTGACCTATCATCGTATATCAAAGGCAGCCGCTGCATGATTGTTAATATAGCGAAATTGTAATCGTGGATCCTGATACATGCTATGAATGGATAGAGACGAATTTAAAACGTATAATAATATTCTTACAATTTGGTATTCAAATTCTTTATTATACTTGACGTTAAGTGTTATAATAACTCTTCTTTTTTTTGTTTTGGCTTCGCAGACGCGTTTACCACTGTCAATACTTTATGTCAATGGAGATGACAACATTATTTACACAACAAATGTCGTGTGATTATTTCAATGCTCCAAACAATATGGTGGCTCCCTTCTTAGAACTTTCCAGGGAGTTTATGTGGCATCTCAGAATTTATGGTCCGTGGTATGATTTTCGGTTCACTTCATTTATGTACCATAAAGCAACACTTAATAAACAGCCCTGTTACCTTTTTTTATCAGGGGAATTCGACATAGGATACACCTCCCACTGCTGGGGGACAGCGAGAGGGTGACCTCTAACCCCTTAATGTGAGACCTAATTTTTAGATAATCCTAGGAAACCAACAATAAAATATATTATACCTACATAGTACATATATTATCATTTTAGAAAAAAAGCATGACATTCAGTAAAAAACATATATACATTTTCTGTCGTGACATAAGAGCACTTTATGTAACTACGTTCTATCAACGTGTTTTCGTATGGTGACGGCTTAACACAAGGCCGTTTGACTTCAAACTAATATTCTAAAGAAACTATTATAAGCTTGCTTTTGAATGTATAATTAATTACAAATGACAAAGAAAAGTCTAATAAAAACTCCTTTTTGGTTCTATGATAGAGTTTACAAAAAAGATCGTATTTAAATACATATTTATCGTATAAAAATAGTGTTTTTTTTATACTTTACCGGTTTTACCATTTAACAACAATCTCACCTGATGTAAACACTTTCGGTGTTATTACAAAAAAGTTTTTTTTTTTTTATATCAAAGAAGGCAAACGAACTGGTGGGTCACGTTATGTTAAGTGATCACCACCGTCCATAGACACTAGCGACATCAGGGACGTCGCAAGTGCGTTGCCAGCCTGTATATGGGAGAAGGGGGAGGGGAAGGAAAGGGAAAGAAGGAAAGAGGAAAGGACGTGGGCCTCCGGCTCTCTCACTGACCGAACGAAACACAACAATGCAAGCACTGTTATTTCACGTCGGTTATCTGTGAGAGGGGTGGTACTACCCCGGAGGAGCCGACCCATTCATGCTGAAACCAATAATAGCTTCAGCGTGGCTCTACCACCTACTAATACGTATTGAATACTTGCTTTAAAATGGTTACGTTTTAAATGCACAGCGCTCGCTGAATGTTCGATATCTTGCTCTTTTGTCTCGCTTTGGATATGTTGGTTAGACTTGCGAAAAAAGGATAACGCGAAATGGCCATTGGCGAGCGCAGAGCATTTAGTGCAAAACTTCTTTAAAGCTAGTATTTAATACGTATTTAACTTTTTTGTAATAACACATTTTAAGTCTATAGGTGCTCGAATATTTTGAATTTGAGAAAGGTTAGTCAGGTGGGTTTAGATGCCGATGCAGCCGATGTTTTTGAAGGCTTCGGCTCATTAAGATTGGAAATTACGTCGATCGACACGATGTCTAATGACATTATGAACATGTTATAACATAAAGTAAATTTTCAAAAAAAAGAATTAATCGCCTTCAATATTTAATCAAAAATCCATAATGCACTAAAAAAGTAAATTTTCAAAAAAAAGTATTAACCGACTTCAATATTAATCAGAGACATAAAAATAAGGCACTAAAAACCGGAAAATAAATAGTTTATCAAATTAACCAAATTTAATGAAACATATGAATATGTGTGCTACCAAGAGATGTATTGGAAGTCGGTGCCAACCGAAAATCATATCATCTACATCTAGGTACAAAGGCACCGACTTCCAATGCATCTCTAGGTAGCACACATATTCATATGTTTCATTAAATTTGGTTAATTTGATAAACTATTTATTTTCCGGTTTTTAGTGCCTTATTTTTATGCCTCTGATTAATATTGAAGTCGATTAATACTTTTTTTTTTGAAAATTTACTTTATTTTTCCATTTTTAGTGTACATAATTTTTTTCTTCTAAAACATGCGGTTCACCTGATGGTAAGTGATCACCGTCGCCCATGGATACCTGCAACATGAGAGGAATCACAGACGCGTTGCCGGCCCTTAAGAAAGGAGTAGGCTTGTTTCTTGAAAGTTGTGTTACTTTGTCACGGATCCCATAATCAGAACCTAACCAAACTCTCATCAAACTACCCTTGAAGAACATCCTTTACAATAAAAAAGCAATCATCGAAATCGGTTGGCATGATATTGAGTTATTCGTCATTTGTCGTATACACACTAAATGCAAATTTAACACTTATACGGTTTTGCACTGGATGCCGTTGACAGAACTGGACCAAAAAAAAATGGGACCACACGGGAAGCTCTAGCTTTCAAATAAAAAAAGAATCATCAAAATCGGTTCACCCAGTCCAAAGTTATGAGGTAAAAAACATTTAAAAAAAACATACAGTCGAATTGATAACCTCCTCCTTTTTTGAAGTCGGTTAAAAATTACTGTGGCATGTTTTAATCAATGCGCTAATTAAAATAGTCAGTGTTCGACAATTTACAGTCCATCGGCACATGATATAGTGTCACTATAATCAGTTGATTTCTATGGGAATAGCAAATTTCTATTACTCCATTTGGTTATCTATACTAATGTTATGAAACGGTAAAGTTTGTGAGATTCTGACGTTGTGATATTGGGACGTTGTGGGGGTAATCTCAGGAACTATTGGTCCGATTTGAATAATTCTTTCAATGTTATATAGCTTATTTATCAAGGAAGGCCATAGTATATATATCATCATGCTAAAATCAATAGGAGTGGGGCAACTTTTAAATGTTTCAAAATTGGCGGATTTTTCTTCTTGAGGGCTTCCATTGCGTGTTGGCATTAGCTCAAAGTAACTATTACACGCGGACGAAGTCGCGGGCAGAGGCTAGTTGGATATAAACCAGTTGATTGCGGTTCTGAACTTGTTGAACGCAATAACCACGTATAATACCCGTAATAGATAATAAATAAAAATCAGTTGTCGAATATATGTTAGCACGTCGCATTAATACGGCTACATTTTGCTAATTATTATTTATTATATTTGTAATTATAATTACAAGGTTTGTGTGAAAAAATAATTTTAAAGTGAAAAATTTGGTTAAAACATTTTCACATAAAATGTGAACGAGACAGAAAGCTTTAAAATAACAGATTGACGTTTAGTTGTTTAGTTTCCACGTTATTTCATTACATGGCCGTAAATGGAAGATTTAGTCTATTTTATTCGTACATTCACGAAAAGTTGAGGCGAATAGCTAATGTATAGTAGAATTTACTATAAACTCTTATTTTCAACTATCTTATGCCCGCGGCTTCATTCGCGTTGAATAGTTAATTTAGGCTACGCTCACTAATACGCAACGGAAGCTCTCAGAAGAAAAAAAACGATTTTGAAACTTTCTTCATTGGTGCTCCACTCCTATTGGTCCTAGTGTGATGATATACAACGTAGGGGAGAGTGGGTGAATTGGGAACACTTAACTTCAAACGCTAAAAATAATAGAAAAAAGTTATAAACTAAATCAAATTTTATTGCTACATGAACTTTAGCTATCTATGTACTTAGTAGTCATAAAACATTATTTTAAATTTACGTTTTAATAAAAATACAAACTAAAACAAAAAACATTGCTGTTCCTGTTTACCCGATACCCTATGGGGTAATTGAGATCATACCGTGGGGGAAATGGAAATGGTATGAGATAATTAAGAAAGACGTTTGATCGATCTTTTTTATGTAATTAGGAGGCATCTGAAATCATTTGTAAGCTTTAAATATTTTTACAGAATCAACCAGCAGTACTATGGGTAATTAGGAGGGTAAGGGGTAATTGGGAAAGTTCCAAATTACTCACATAATGCCGTTCCCAATTACCCGACTCAGTCAATATACATAAAAATTGCCGCCACTCTCAAAAGCATTTTTTATTACCTTCAATCTATGTTCCATTTGAAAACAAATACTGTGTGTATGATATAAGCAAAAACACAATACCTTTGAACTCATAAATATGATACTTACATGTGTTATAACTGATGACAAAAATTATATCAAAAATAATTGTTCGACTTACCGTGACAAAACTAGTGCGTCCTTTCAATCCCACTTTCGCATACGCAATGAATGGCTCTGCATTCAGCCGTAGAATAGGTTCGCGACAGTGTAGTACGGGGAGATGTACTATTTATCTAACTGTTCCCAATTACCCGCCGTTCTCAATTACCCTACTCTCCCCTATAGCCTTCTTCTATGAACTATCTAACACTGAAAGCTTTATTAAAATCGGACTAATAGTTACTGAGATTAACGCGTTCATCCTACTAAACAAACAAACCCTGCACCTTTATAATACCAGTATAGATTACTACTCTTCTCTGGTACTTAACTCCAGCTGTCATTAAAATTACAATAACATTTGAGAGAGTGGACTGATTTTAATGAAACAAAGTATTAGTTACTCCTGAGGATATGCTTTATCAGGTTTTGTTGTGAACTCAGTACTATAGCAGTGATGCGTGGTCATACTAAGAGACAGACATTTCTGAAACTGATTGAAATGTATTCTATTACTTATATCTAGACACTTGGAACAATTTTTTTCACGGAAATCGAAAAAGTACACACACGTTAGATCTACACTCTTATTTATGTATAGATTATTAGTGTAAACATATGTATGTACAGTATAGTATACTACTGACTAAGCAGACGCTTATTTTTTCCTTTTTTTTTTTAAATGAAAACGCTGTTGACCTGGAAAGGTCTTTACAGCTTCCCCTAACTATTGAGGCGAGCGCTGAAGTCACTCAGCCGATTTGGGATGTTTGGGCGACTAACTCAAGGATGCACGGCACACCTCGGCTTGGGCTGTCGCCTGTTTTGTGCAAAAATCGCCACCTATCTGAGCTGACCTAAGCTAAGCTATCTAGATATACGTATATGTGTTATTGAAACATGCATGTGTACCAAGCATGCGTGACTCAACAACTCCTATATTATGTATTTTGTGTCGGATTTTTTTTTTTGCTAAACAATACGAAGATAACTTAGGTGTAGGTGTGCGTAATACATTCACATAAAAGTAAGTAGGCGGAGCGCCCATACTTAAAACCTCCTTGCTAACTTCACTGCCTGATTGCTAACCTTGGCCTACTCATGTAATTATATTCTACAGTATTGCTATCTTTAGCCTGCTGTTTAATCTGTTTCTGATAAACTAGCTTTTGCTTGTGGTTTCGCTTGTGTTTATGAATATGTTACATATCAATCAGAACAGTAGGTGGTAGAGCCATGCTGAAGCTGTTACTGGTATAAATAGGTCGGCTCGCCCGTGGTAGTACCACCCTCTCACCGAAAACCGAGGTGAAGTAACAGTGCTTGCATTGTTACTTTTCGCTTCGTGCCGGAGGCCCACCTTTTCTTACCTTGCCCCAATACAGGCTGGTAACGCACTTGCGACTCTGTGATGTTGCAAGTGTCTATGGACGGCGGTGATCACTTAAATTCAGGTGATCCGCCTGTTTTTTGCCTCCTATAATATATAAAAAAAACAGTACATCTAACTAACCCTTTGAACGTGTATAGAAAATTTCATGATAATCGTTTGAACAGGCATGAAATGGGTAATAAAATAATTTGGGTAAAAAAAAAAATTTTTTTGACCGACGAAAAAAACGCAGGAGGTTCTCAATTCGTCGCGTATATATATATATATATATATTTATGTATGATCACGCATAACCTTTTACAGTATAGTTCGATTTTCTAAATTATTTTTTATTGGAAAGGGTATACTCCGAAGTTGGTCCCATTTAAATTCGGGAACTTACGACTCACAATTACTTAGGTATACTTACATTAGTAATAAGTAAGAACTTGGTTATTAAGATGAATAAAGTAAAAGGTTTACTATTTTTTGCTTTTCACTTTTTTCGGCGGTTTAATTTTTGTTAAAAAGTTTTTATTTCATATTAGTAAGGAGCGATCCACCCCGGCTTCCATGGATACAACGTAGCAGTCTAGTGTTATAAATGGCTAAAAAATTTAGATTCATTTTTTTGCACTTTCATTAATAGTATATTGTTAAATATTGAAACATTTTAAGATTTTCATATTTTGTACACATTATAAGCTGACCACGGCCTCTATAATACTAGGTTGAAACAGCGAGCAATCGTAAATGTTTAACGTGTTCTAGACCTGTCTACAAAAGTGTTTAATTGCCACCAATATCGCTAGTCAGCTAGAAGATAATGCCTTATGACATAAAGCTCCTCAGTGTACAAACCACAATTGCAATAAAGTATTCATTCAAGTGAAAAAATAATTTTTAAAAAATGGATAAACCCCATATTTATTAAATGGGAAATGTATCGTAATTTAAACAAGGTTAAAAAGCATCGGAAAAGTTATTATATGTTTTTAGGCTCTAACCTAAGAATTTGAACGATACCCAAGTGAAAATGCCAATTTGGTAAGTAATGGACACCCTAACGAACATAGGACTGACCGATTGATGCAGAACTAATCGTATATATTTATAGGCTATTTTTTTATTCGATTGACCTCTTGCAATTTCTTTAAAGCCAAACGAAACCGGTGGGAATCGGCTAGTCGTATATACAGGAAAATATCACTTTTTTTGCCACATTACCCATGTAAGCGTGTATGCATTAATTTCCCATGGAGTCAATGTGTTATACAATGGTGTAATCACCTAAGAATCTAAGGCCACAGTTTAATTTGAAGCATGTTTTTTGTTTGTCTGGACTTGTTAGGTATTTTTTATAGTCATTCGCTGTTTATAAGTTTGATCTGACTTTATTTTACAACTTTTTGTATGACATATGTTTTAATCATAAATCTTTATTAATCCATAAATACCAACTAGTAAAAATTACTCTTTTGACCATTCTTTTAGGGAAAACATCTTAATATTAGAAATGGGAAAGGGATTTCTTATTTTCACGCGTTTTTTTCTCGAACTATCAATGCTATTGACCTAGCAAGCCTCCACGCCGAGGGAACGGGCCTAGGTCAGTACTGTGCTATATAGCATATATAATATATTTATCTAAAATAATTCAACAGCCAAACACAGAACTGTTAGCTATAACATTATGCATAATGTTCAACAAACTATATATATATATATTTTTACCCGATTAGGCCTCCCACGGCAGCGGCTCAAGCCTAGGTTCGATCCCGCGGTAGGGAGCCCTTGAGTGCGTTGCTTGCGCGATACGGTGACACACAAATATACATCACTGCTACAACACTACACGATCACCCCCACACACGTGCACGCCTACACGCTTACACATGTAAGTGGAAGGGCTTACTTTTTCCCTTATCGAACTGAAAAACTCTCCAAAGTTTCCGATAAAAATATGGAGGAGTTGTTGAGGCGTGTATGCTTGGTACACATATACGTTTCAACAGCTCATACATATGAATAGTTAGCTAGGTTAGCTAAGATAGGTCGCGATTTTGCATGCAACAGGCAACAGCCAAGCCGAGGTGTGCCGTACACTCTTGAGCTGGTTGCCAAAATAAAATCGGCTGAGTGCCTTAAGCGCTCGCCTTAGTAGTCCGGTGAAGCTGTTAAGACCTTGCTGGGTCAACAGCGTAGACATTTCGAAAAAAAAAAAAATTCTACAAACTATACTCAATTATGTACTGTGATCGATCTCGCGACTTAAGGTATGCCATGTATTGAAATTATATAAATTAAAATGTATTATAATTTTTAATTAGCATGTATATATAGTTGAAATTTAGGTCAAATATATAAAAAATAATAATAATGTGAGATATAAAGAATATTATTACTACCTACTACTAAAAGATGTGACTACTACTCGAATTCTAAACGAATAGTGTCACGAAATTAGGGTTGAATGTGTGAGGTGGTTCTCACGATCCCACGGTGGTGACGAGTCCCCTATTTCTTTGTATTAACAGCTCGCGCTGTTGGTGGCTTTCGTGTCGCAATGTTTATAATTTATATTGCAAAGTGGCAGTTTCCAGGAACTAAGACGGTGCAACTACACCCCTATACAATCTTAATCTATAAAAATCCAGTGTCATGATGTTTGTCCACGTAAATAATTGTCAATGTTGATTATTGTTAGTAATTGTAAGTTTCATCAATCTCGTATAGATGGCGCTTTAAATCAGTTTGTTGACAGAAAACTGTAAAACCGTCTGTTATAGACATCTCATAGATGGCGCCACGTTTTAATTTTTATTTTTCAACTCAATTTCAATTCAATATGTAATAACTGAGCCGCAGTAACGCGTGTCCGGGTCAGCTAGAAAAGAATAACAATAAAGTACGACACACCCTACATCAAATTATCAAACCGCAAAATATTTCTAAGACACCGCTTCGAAGGTCAGAACATAAGCGAGACTTTATAATTCCTCGCGAGTCAAAGCGAACTAATTAAATTACACAAAGGCCTTTGTCCTGACCTGCGTTTACCTGCCAGGTATGTTCCCATGGTAATAGCACGGTTTTTTATTTAACCTGTCATAACAATCATATTATGGTAAACGCATTTATTACGTAAAATGAAACTTTTTTTCTCGAACTGACTACGCTATTGGCCTTACTAGGCCTTCACAGCTTCTCCGAACTACTAAGGCGAGCGCTTAAGGCACTCAGCCGATTTTGTTTAGGTAACATGCTCAAGAGAGCACGGCACACCTCGGCTTGGGCTGTTACCGAGAAAAATACCCGATCTGACCTAGCTAAACTATGCTAAGCTATACATGTATCAATTTTTGGATCATACAATTAAAAATTCCATGACACACAAAAACACAACATGTCATTCGGAAAGAAAATGTATTTCGGAAAGATAAAATGAAACCAAATCTTCCATTTACAGCACAATAAGTTTGGGTTTAAGCTTAACACTAAATGAATTTTGTGATATACTCAATACTGCTTTTTGTATGAAGTCTCAAAGAACTTATTAAATGGAAGTTTCGACAATTGTTTTTATTCATACAGAGTAGGAGTCACCCTCGACATCGTAGGTTTGTTATTTTATGGGAATTATGTGTTTTATCTGCATTCATATTAAGCTGATTAATTTTTCAGTTACAATTTTGACATACATACTTAATTTCTTAATTACTTAATTTGGGGTGTAAGGGGTATCAAATAAGTTGTAGTCCGGTGAAGCTGTTAAGACCTTGATGGGTCAATTAGCGTAGTCATTTCGAGAAAAAAAAGGGTATCAAATAACATCATAAGACTTGAGTCACCCAAGCCAACCTCACCTGCACGTGGTACACCTTGCTGAATAACGAACGAGGCAATGACGAAAGCGGGGTGGTAGGGTTTTACAGCCTGACCGGGTCGCAACCACCATGTATATGGCGAAAAAGTCCGTAATAGTAATTCGCTTCTGCGGGTCGCGTTTCGGGATCAGCCTGTGCATATCCAGCTTTTTGCAGGCCGGTTGGCATGATAGTGGCGACCGGCGATGAATAGTGTGTGAATCGGTGGTCGCTATTATTTTTGGATTGCACTGTGCTTACCATTAGGCATAGTGCAGTCATTTTGCCGTGCTACAATAAAAAAAATAATATAAGTTAGTTACCGTTGTTAATACCATTACTACTAAGTATTATCTATACTAATATTATAAAGCTGAAGAGTTTGTTTGTTTGTTTGTTTGGTTGAACGCGCTAATCTCAAGAACTACCGGTCCGATTTGAAAGTTTCTTTTAGTATTAGATAGCTCATTTATCGAGGATGGCTATAGGCTACATATCATTAGGTTAAAACCAATAAGAGCGGAGCACTAATGAAGAATGTCTCAAAATCGGGCCATTTTTAGAGCATCCGCTGCGTGTCAGTATTATATGCGTTGCCATGGTAACATGATAACATTCTATCGGAAATATTATTAGGGTTTATTTGTGTTCCTGTTTAAAAGTTTATTCTACGTTATTTTTAATCCCAATTTTTATTATAAGTAGTACGTTGCTATCGCAAACATTTTAAAAGTCTATTTTGTGCTGCTATTCTAAAAGGTTAGTAGTAATAATATTCGTCCATCAATACAGGCCAAGGTATTAATCCATACTGCCAATTCTGAAGTTGTCAATATAGGTAGTTCTTATGTATTCTCTACCCAGTTTTCTTCTATGTCTAAGTTAATGTAAAGGTATAAACGGCAAATCTTCTATATAATATTTCGTAAATTTTTTGTTCCGAATTTTTGGTTGTTTGATATATTGTGTATTACAAGAATAAAGTGTGTGTATATAATTTTGAAATAAATACTTTTTGATGAATACATATATCTGCGGTGCTACAAATATTAACATCTTTTTTTTTAAATTCTGTCGATATGTCTTTTTGTTTATGTGTTCCGGGTAATCTCCGAAATGGCTGGACCTATTTGATCGGTTTTTTTTTTGTTAGAAATGACTACGCTATGGACCTAGCAAGGTCTTAACAGCTTTAACGGGCTACAAGTAATATTTGAACGGGAATTTTACGGGCAATTAACTAACTAATTAGCTGTTTTATTTTAAGTGAGGTTGATATATAGATAGTAGTTTAAAGTTCCAGCTATGTGGCTTATGATAAATCCCATCCCATTCGATACACTATTAGTATTCACATATATAATGTACATGTTACCTGTTACTGTAGATGAGGTGCGTGTCATACTTACAAATATTTTTGAAAGAGTATTATTGTTATTTACCCATCTAATAACAATTTTATATCTATTTAGTACATTCAAAAAACGCGTGCGGAGTCGCGGGTAACAGCTAGTTCTTAATAAAAGTTTTACCAAAACAGCACTAGACATTAGTTCTGACAAACAACAAACTCTTCCGCTTTATTTATATAAATTGAAATATAAATTTATGTGAGCTATTTATTAGGTAATTTCAACTACCTAAAACTTAAACCACCTAATTCTAGAGTTCAAATTGCTAGGAGATTTTGTTTCTAATACCATACCTACCTACAATTTAAAGTTCACATGTGATGGGCATTTATATCGCGTGATTGGACTATGGTGCTATTTATGAATATGTCTAATCTAAAAAAACGTTGACGCAAACTTAATAAATAGATACTGACAACGATAGATATTGCCAGTATAAAAATAAATAAATTCCAAACCGATAAATATATGAATACAGTAAAAATTTTCATGCAGTTAATGATATTAATTTTTAATTTTTTTTTTCAGATTCATCAGTCCATCAAAGAAAGAAACTCTTATCATCAAATACAAAAAGTAAATCCTCTCCTCATAACCATTGAGAAGATGTAGATTTTGAAATTAGATAAAAAATAATTATTTTTCAATTAACAATCAAGTTTTGGATTCCTATAAAAATTATTCAATGGATTCATGAAATCAATTCAAAATAATGATGATATT
The DNA here is from genome assembly GCA_014332785.1 of Antheraea mylitta. NCBI lineage: Eukaryota > Metazoa > Arthropoda > Insecta > Lepidoptera > Saturniidae > Antheraea > Antheraea mylitta. The sequence goes on along the minus strand of JACEII010000025.1, from coordinate 472,374 downwards.
ACGTCAATGTTGAGTTAGAATAATCAATATGTCGACGACCAACGAACTGAGTGACGTAGAATCACCAAAGTTACGTATGAAGCCAGCTGTGAACAAGATATTTTGCTGCAGTGTCACAGCGGCCTCTGGATTCGTCGCCGCTTATGCTTTGGTAGATATGTCTTAAACTCATCTTTTTTTATCTTATTATTACTGATATGATTGACATACTTTAGAATAGCGCTGAGTTGGAGATTTCGATAAAGGAAACCTCGTTATAACTTTATTTTTTAACATAGGAGGTAAACGAACAGGTGGGTTACCTGATGTTATGTGATCACCAACGTCGATAGACACAACACCAGGGGAGTCGCAAGTGCGTTGCCAGCTTATATTGGGGGAAGATAAGGCGAGATGGGCCTCTGGCACTCTCACTGACCGAAAGAAAGGCAAGCACTGTTACTTCACGTCGGTTTTCAATGAGAAGGTGGTACTACCCCGGGTGAGCCGACATATTCATCCTGAAGCCAGCAATAGCTTCAACGTGGCTCTACCACCTACTAAAACTAAAAAGCTGTTTTAATTATAATATTATTAATTAAGAAATTATGATTTATATATTATAGCATGGTGATAAGTCATTTTATTATTAACGCCAGACTAAGACTACCGTCCCAGAGTTAAATTTATCACCGAGTATATATAGGATGTTCTGACAGCTCCAAATTAGAGCCAGTTCTCTTCTAAGTTTATCGTGTTGTCATTTTAATGCACCAATAATTGTTTGGTGAGAGATTTTTAACTTGAGTGCAATTTCAAGACTTATAAAAAGCTCTACTACCATGAAATGATCACCATACACTGGTGCAGACCCCGCCAAAAGATGTACGTCTAGGTATGTCGCGTTCCGGTTACAGCCGGCGTGAGTAATCAAGCGGATTGGTAGGTATTCTGCACCCGATTGCTACCACTGTATTTATGCTGACAAATTCTTTATGGTGACTCTTAGTTTGTCACCTTTCGTGAACAACCAGTATCCACCTGTAGAAAGACTAACAGGCAGACATGATAGAGACTGCTGGTGTTTTGTAAATCAAAGTGTGGTCACCTTTGTATTTCTTTGTATCATACAAATAATCAAGTACAACGCAGTCACTTTCTTGTGTTACAATGAAAGGTTACGGGTGGTTTGATTGATGGAATGTCAATTCGATGTCTGTAATTTTGCACCAGTCATGTATCGAACGAATTTCTCCGAATTCGCGTACATTTTTATTAATTGAAATTGGTAACACTATCGGTTAGCGGTGGAGGAAAACATTGTAAGGAAACCTGAACCTAAGAAATGTTCTTGTGGTACCATTTTATGAGGGAAATATATAGAATAAGGATTTCTTGGAATTTAAAATCGCCATAAGAGTTAATGTGGTGATTATGCATATAGCTTCCTTCGAAAATTGGCCTATGGTCATACAATGAGTCTCTTCCAGACTGATGTGATGAATGAAAAATCCCAATTTTACATCTAAACTAGCTGACTGTTCCGGTTTTGTATGTTGAGGTATGTGGCACGAATAAACTGAAGCCTAATCTTTCAACAACATTATACAAGATCTCTTTGATATTAATATTGGCTTTTGTCCCACTCACTTTTTTAAATGGAGATTTTTAAGTCATACTTTTCTGTTTTCCATAAGATTTTCTAAAGGTTTTTGATGTGAAACATCTATAGGCGGAGGGTAAACGTAATAGTTGGCGTGGCGACGCAAAACATGAACATTGCACTATTAACGAAATATAATGTTTTTAAGACATTTGCAACTCTATCCTGTAGGCCACTTCTTCTACTAGTGTTACGTGGTACGGCGCCGACGACCTAGCGCTCTTTGATAAATGTCGCCAAACACACCGCGCCAGCTACTAGTTGAATTTTTGTATTTAATAAAAATTAATATTTATGTAATAGAATAAATAAACAGTCATTATTTTAAGGACCAAATTTTTAATGGTTTCATTATGCCATAACTGATCGTAATCTGTTCTTTTATGCATATAATTTATACAAAGATATTTCGATGTTTCACATTTTCCAGGCGTCCCGTGACAGCACAATTTTTCTTATAGAAACCTATGTTATGCAAACAATAAATAAAAATTAGTTTGAAGTGATGTGTTTACATACATTTGGTAATAGATTTTTATTCATATGATATTTATACTATAATGCTACCATAGCTTCAAAATGTGCACTATTTCATTATTTACCAAGTTCCACAATTCTGTATGTATGAATATTTATAATTGTTCGTGCGCGTGCGAGCGGGTTACTTCATTATTCTATTGCAGATTTATTCAAGTCAATTGCGCATTCCTACAACGTATAAGGTACTTGCGTTACTCGGAAGTATTTACCGTGACCAATTTTTAAGGAGCCCTCGTTTACTTAAATCGTTCGGTAATACATTGAAACGGTATAAAATTCGTATCGCAAAGCTCGGTTGTTGATAAACTGGTCGACGAAGGCCGTCGCGGTTATCTCACGAGATGACGAAATCGGGTGCAGTAAAGTGAGAGTAAACTTGGCGACTTTGCAGGCTTTACTAACATCCGTTGGATTCAATGCTCATACAAAACACTATCTAAATATCTAACAGTGTAATAAATTTGTGAATAACAAAAACTATGTACCAGCGTTTTAATGAAAGCTATATAATTTTATTACGATATATTAAAATCTATACTAATATCATAAAGTTGGAGAGTTTGTTTGGTTGTACGCGTTAATCTCAGGAACTACTGGTCTGATTTGAGGAATTCTTTCAGTGTTAAATAGCTTATTTATCGAGGTAGGCTATCATGCTAAGATAAATAGGAGCGGAGTAACAATGAAGAATGTTTCAGAATCGTTATTGAAGTTATACTTCTTTTGGCGCGTTAGGGAAAAATTATGAGAGTAAATTTTTACGATGCGCGCACACATTCATGAAAAACCGACACCCTGAAGTTAGCTATAGTCAACATTGTTTCTTTATATTTGTTGTTTTTATTTCTTTGTTTTAAAACTTTCAATGTATTAATTAAATACCTTTTTTCTATCGTTAGTGTTGTTTTTTCTATAAACGTAAAATAAGGCGAAAGATAAAATTTTTGAAAAGATTTTTATCTTGTTTTTTTTTATGTTTTTTTTTTATATCATAGGGGGCAAACGAACAGATGGGTCACCTGATGTTAGGTGATCACCACCGTCCATAGAAGATCTTTAATCTGCTAAAAGTGCGATTAAAAAAGGGGTATCCTAAAGACAAGCCACAAAACAATATATTACCCAATCCACTAAGCTTGAGAAATCGAAAAAATATATGCAATCCAAGAATAGGTGGCCGTTGTAAGCCCATCTTCATAACAATACTAGAAAATAAAATTGCTGAACAAGGAAACTGCTAGATTTATAATATTTTGAACTCAGTAAAGTTGAAGCGTATATTTGTTTATAGACATGCTGAGATTAACAATATCAAAAAGAACTCTGAACAAAAGAGCAAAACAGCAGAATTGGATTGGGTGCACGGCCGTTTTAGGGGCAATGCTTCAGTTTCTTTTTTGTATGAAAGTAGAAAATGTGAAAATGGATCTAACTATTACAAAAAACAAGGTTGAGCATTAATACGCTCTAGTATGAGGGACTTTACCAAAAGTCAGGGGTAATAGCATCCAAAACTGTTTTCGATGAAGGTTTGCTATCACTAATAAAGCAAACGTTCCGTTGCAAAATGTTGATTTTAAAAATATGGCACGTTTTCCTTACGTGAAAATCATTCCCCCTGCTTACCCTGTATATAATGTACTAGCCTTTGCCCTCGACTTCGTTCTAGTGGAATAGTTATTTTGCTTAGCTAACACGCACCGGAAGCATTCAAGAGGAAAAAACGATTTTGAAACATTCACCATTGGTACTCCGCTGATCTTGGTTGTAGCGTGATGATATATAATCTTCCTCGATAAATGAGCTATATAACACTAAAAGAATTTTTCAAATCGGACCAGTAGTTACTGAGATTACCCCCTACAACTTCAGAAACTCACAAACTTTACCTCTTTATAATATTATAACATTAGTATATGTGCTTATACACGGATAATACCGTGATGATAATATAATCATCAAGTAACAACAGAATAGATATGTATAAAAACAAGGCTCCGGTCAACCTTGATTCTAATAGTTATCTACGCTCGAGAGTAATGTTAGGGCCTCGTATCTATATACAATATACTACAAAAAATATTGATCTGGGAATTTAAAACATAGACATTTATTATAGTGTACTATTATAAGACATCGTTATATATAAAAAGCAAATATTTGTATGATTGTCCGCTATGCATTAAAAAAATAGTGATAACACAGTGATAATAATTTACTATAAGGTTCTGGGGATGCCGCTGAGGGTTCCTAGTCCAAAAAATCTATAAATATAAACGTTTTTTTTTTTAATATATTAATGAAATTGTTTGCTTTAAAGAAAGTAAGGGTTTTTTGTTCTTATTGGAACTTTTGACACTACATATCAATATTATATTGACAATTGTAAAATTATGGCGTTGTTTCGAGGATAGTAAAAGGGGCGCGGATGTGAGGGTCAGAAGATCAACCCAGGGGATACCAGGAAGACATATCTTGCCCAAACATGCAGGACAGTTGGGAATCACAATTAGATCCGGTAGGTGTCGCTACAATCGGGGTCTAGGTTTTTTGAGATTTTTCGCGTCCGGAGATAAAAGTGGAATCGGTAATGACCAGTTTGGCGTAAAAGAAATTGCGCGGGTCAGCTAGTTTATTACATAAATAAAAGTATGTAATATTAGATAGGGCAACATGAAAGGAGGTTTAAAAATTAAATTATTCTCCAGCGAAAATAACTCAACAATTAAATAACAAATCAAGTGCGCTTGAGTCAGGGACGCGTTGAATTGTGTATACTTGGCTTCAGTCATCATTACATTAAATGTCTAACAAAGAGTACTTCATTTGAATAATTACGACTCTTTCAGGCGTATTTATTGTGCATATTTAGATGTTACTATTTTTCATTTACATATAAATATTGATACATAATGAACTTTAATTTACGTGCATTTATTTATAAGATTTAACTTTTATTGTGTAGTCACACATTCACTTTTTTTTTTAAATTTGTGGCGACTATCAGCGATAGACTACGATATCTCTATCGTCATTATTCTTCGATTGTAATATGCTTACTATCAGTCACATTACCGTCACTTTATGGTATTGTTCAACACATAATATAGATGTATCTATATTTTCAGGTGGCATATGCGATAGCATTGATATACGAGATAGTATGGGTGGTAGAATCCCAGAGTGGGTTGCCTGTCGCCTCCGTGCTGCTTATGGTGTGTTACTGCGTGGTCATCGCAGCCACAGTAACGCTCGTCCACGGTCTTATATCTGTATGTATCATTTACTGCTTTATTAACAGCTGCCCCGATTTCATTCGCACTTTATTATCATCTCCTTACCCTTATTCCAACTAAGTAGGGTCGGCACAACATGTTTTCCTATTCAACTCTCCCCTGTCAGATGTCATCTCATTATTCACACCTTTTACACACATATCATTTTTAACACAATCCGTCCATACCTTTTCAGTCTTCTCCTACTCTTATATCCGTCCACCATCTTGCTCAAAAATTTGTAAATACGTGGTTTACATCTCTCGTCATGACATGCCCATAACATGCTAATCTACTACTCCTCAGCTTCTCTGTCACTGATACTATATTCAAACTTCCTCTGATATACTCATTCTTAATCTTATCCATTCTAGTTACACCACACGTCCATCCACCGTAACACTCAATTAAAATCAATCGCAACTCTACCACATGTCATTTTCTGTCATCCGTTTCTTTAACACACAGTTTAAAAAATATAATCTACTAGATGTTGTACTTGCAGCTGTACTAACGAAGAAAATGGAACGAAAACTTTGCAATACCACCATGTAATAAAATAAAGTGGCATCTAAACAACTGAACGTCAATCTGTCAATTCTGTTAATATTTCTGAAGATCTTCCTACTGCCTTCTGAGTCACTCTGTTTTTATTATCTATACTTCTAGACTAATATTATAACATAAATATCATTGTATTATAAAGAGATAAAGTTTGAGAGCTTGTGACGTTGTAGGGGGTAATCTGAGTAATTACTGATCCGATTTGAAAAATTCTTTCAGTGTTATATATAGCCCATTTATCGATGAATCGTATATAGGCTGTATATCATCAGGCTAAGACCAATAAGAGCGGAGCACCAATGAAGAATGTTTGAAGATGGGGTTTTCTTTTCTTGAGAGGATCTGCTGCATGTTAGCGCTAGCCCAAAGTAACTATTCCACGCGAACGAAGTCGCGGGCAGAGGCTAGTGTGAAAATAAAAGAAAAACAAGATGGCTTTAATAACACGTGTACAAAGGCAATACTATCGTTATTTAACTAAGGATTGTTATATTGGACATAGCCATTTCGAGATAATAATTTAAAAAACACTTCCGAAAAATTCTAATTTTGCAGTAAAACTTTTTATTGAAGAGTTTTGCAATTTTGTTCCGCGACCTTTTTGTATGACTAATAGTGATGAGGGTAAACGCTGTGTCGCGTAGAGTGTTGAAAACGTCAGTTCTCGTCCGATCGCTGAAGTTAAGCAACGTCAATCAAGCAAGCAGCGGTCAGTACTTAGATGGGTGACCGCCTGGAAACACCGTGGGGCGTTGGCTTTTTGTTGTATTTTTTTAAATAAAATATTTTCCCATAATGCAAAAGTATCACTCTGATTCCTTTTTTTGATTTTTTTACTTTCCTGTACGAATTTTCAAACATTTTGCAACAAAGAAAGGGTTAGTCAAACAGATGCAGCCGTTTTAAAGTGGTGCGTTTAGATATACTCAGCAATTATTTTTTATTTATATGGCATTTATTTATAAGTGAAATCATTCAGGAAGAAAATACCTTTCCATTAGTGAAACGATCTTCAGAATACGATATATAGGTACCTAGTTTCATATAAACATTTGTTTCTTATAAATAAATATATTTTCCTTAATATCCAATATTACAAGAAAAATAAATGTATTTATTAGTATTTCATTTGTAAATAAAATAAAATGTTGCAGAAAAACAATAAATATTTGCTGGCGTGGCTGATAGCGGTAATATTGGTGCTGATACCAGAATGTGCTCTAGTTTTCTACATGTCGATTAGTCATTGGGTACGTACAAGAGTTTTTTGTTTAACTTCTTATATTAAGTAATTAACCATTTTTTTTTCGAAATTGAAACGCTGTTGACCTGGAAAGGTCTTTACTGCTTCACCGAACTATTGAGGCGAGCGCTGAAGGCACTCAGCCGATTTGGGATGTTTGGGTGACTAACTTAAGGGTGCACGGTACACCTCGGCTTGGGCTGTCACCTGTTTTGTGCAAAAATCGCGACCTATCTGAGCTAACCTAAGCTAAGCTATCTAGATATACGTATATGAGTTATTGAAACACGCATGTGTACCAAGCATGCGTGACTCAGCAACTCCTATATGTATTTTATGTCCGATAAATTCCTCTAAACTATATAGGATAGGATAATGAAAAATAAGGGTACAACTCTTTGTCGTTTATTTCTCTGAAAAAGAAAGACAGCGTGTAAGCGTGCAGGCGTGCACGTGTGTATAGGTGATGTGTGTGATGTTGTAGCAATGAGGTAAGGTTTTGTGTCACTGTATCGCGTGAGCAGCGTGCTCAAGGTCTCCACGACGAAAGAACGGACCTAGGCTTGAGCCGCTACCGAGGGGTCCTAATCTGGTGTAATTAACCATTACTTATTAAATTACATAATAATGTTACAAACGAATTTTCATTATTTTTATTTAGTACACTAGCGAGCCGCCCCAGCTTCGTACGGGTACAATGTAAATACTAATTATAGGGCAGTGTGGAGTGATTAATTATATAATTTGAGGTATACAATTCCGTAGTACATTAATTTGATCTATCTCGTAAGGTTTAGCCAGCGTTTGCGATTTAAGAGCACCGAAATTTTTGTTACGACATCACATTACAATTTTTTTTTATTTTTCGGCTTTTCTGTACTATAATATGTATGTATTATACGTATAAACCTTCCTCCTGAAATCACTCTATCTATTGCTGAAAACTGTATTAAAATCCATTGAATAGTTTAAAAGTTCTAAAGCGACTTTATTTTATACTATGTTATGATTAGTAATTTAATACAATCTTTATGTAAACTTATAGTTTAGAATTTATAATTGCATTTGTATATTATGTTTGAAAATTAAAAAAATGATAAGCAACAAGTTAATTTAACTCTTATATCATTATTTCACAATGTTATTTCCTATACTCCAAGGTAACGCAGATATATGTGTCAATTCATAAATCTTAAATGTTAGCGATTATTGTTCGTTGGTGATAATCAAATAGGTAAACTTTGATAAATAAATTTAATTTCTAATTACGAAAATAATTTTCGCATAATATCCAAATTAAACACATAAAAAGATGAGTTGAATTATGTATTTTTATATTCTGGAATTGTAACCAAATATATGATCATATCATGATTGAATGAAGCATAGTGAAATAGGTTTTAATAGTAGTGCAAACAACACTATAAATTCTAGATATTATGATGATAAAGTCTAGATAAATAATAAGTTTTTTTATAAACTGGTAACAATTATGCTGGAAAAAAATAACGTTCTTTCTAGTATATTTTATAGGTAACCAGTGTCTTAGTAATGTACTTTGTTATATATAGATAGCATTGTTATAAAATTATATATATTGTGTTACAGGGTTTGCAAGGTGTGTATGGTGGTGCAGAACTAGCTTGCTACGTCGCTAGATTACCGGCTATAGTTTGCGGAGTTGTCCTTGTTCAGTCAGCCTACGCTTTAAGGGAAGCTAGGTAAATTTGTACACAGTATTATTTCTAGAATTTATGCTTATTTTGTGCAAGCCAAGTACAAAACTTGATGTCTAAAGATGACATAGTAACCTGCCAGTCACAGCATTCAGAAAAATACCTAGCGAATTTAACCTCATAATTGAAAAGTGTAACGCGATCATTTGACAGGGTTTTATGAATATTAACTATTAACCGCGATCCACGGCTTCGTTCGCATTCAAAATGTTTCCTGCCACTCTACACATTCAAATTTTTAATTAATAGTTCCATAAATAAACTCGCTCGCATAAACATATATTGCGCTGATAGTCCTACACAGGCCTTTTTGTAGATATTTTTTGGAGACACGCTAATTTTCGAAAGTTGTAATACCATAATTTGCTGTATCTCAAAGTTGCAAAAATGTACATCTTGTTTTTTGGGTACTTGTGGCACATAATGGTAAGATACTTTTGTAAAATTTTCAGAAGAAAATCAATGAAAGTATTTATAGTTTTAGGTTACTTTCGATACATCAAAAACCATTTATTCTATTTACTCTGAAACTATACGTTCAATGTAAAAAGCTAATTTATGTATTTCTATAGCTTTTCATCAGATAAATCGAATAGCGTTTATTTTTTTGTAAAATTACGACTTTAATGTTCTGGTGTTCTACGTCCGACCTCTAGTACAGATAGAAATAATTGTGTGATGCGGTTCAGGCAAGATTCTGAAATTTTCTGAAAGTTACCAATATTGGAACGAAGTTCCTTACGGCAGGCTTGAAAGAGATAGGGATTTTGTTGCGCGACCGAACTGAAAAAATGTGATAGTAAAACCGCAACGAAAAGTGCGTGGAATAAGGACGTGCGCAGGCACGACAGTCGTATACACAAGCGAGTAGTGTATAATAATACCTTTCTCTTTCTCCTTTTTTGTAATTATTTCTATTTCTATGTAATTTTATGTTGTCAAACAAAAATAAAGAGACATATTTTGTTATTTTAATTGATAATTTGAATTACGATTACATAAAATTGAGCACGATTTTTTTTTTTTTTACATTAGCCGAAGGAACTTTGTTCCTACCTGGTGTTCCACGACACCACATTCTTTTTTTTTTTTTTTTCTTTGATAAACTCTTTAAATATTTTTTCAGTTTTTATAGCAATTTTTAAAAGTCTTCGATATTCTCTTTAAACTAGAATCTTAGTCTTAATCTCAGTAGAATCTTGCATCAATTCTGCTATTATTTTTGTATTTAAATATTGATGTTTGATTCGAACAATTTTAATGTGTCACATCTGCCAGGCGTCCCATGACGGCTCAATTTTTTTACGTTACAATTGAATCTTAATGGATCAGTTGAAATCATCATAACATGGCATAAAAATCGACGTACTTGAGACTGAGATAACTCCATCATTAAATAATTTATCTTACAATTCAATATAAATTAAGATTCTCGGTAAATATAAAGCATTCCTATACCATATTTGTTGCTTATGTTAGCACTAACTTTATTATCTACTCTGTTATACCATTACATACATTGTAATTTAAATGAATTCAGGAATGGAGGTTACGGTGGTGGTGCTGCGGTAAGCGGCAGTGAGTTTGATGCCAGCCATTATGTTCCTGAAGCTCCGACTGCTTTCACCAATGATGCCTTCTTAGCTGACAATGGTACTGTTATAGCATTAAAAATTATTTGCGCATCGAGTACAGTTTTTTAAATTTCCCTGCAAGAATTTCCAGTTATGTATCAGAAAACCAAAGCCATCTATGTACATACGCCCGTTTCATTTTTATTCTCATCAATCCTAAGAATATCATATTTCGATTTGATGGTTAACATTTTTGTACGATAGCAAGGCTTTTCTAAGTACACCTGGGTAATTACCAACCTCTAGTTGAAAATCTGTCCGAAAGCAGTTGGTGCAGTGTGTTATATAAAATTACAAATGTATAAACCTATCACGTTCATCTACTCATGTTTTTAATTATTTATTTGTGAATGTAACTTAAATTTATTAATAGGCACTGCAACACGCTGGCCACCAATAGCGCAATATACCGATTCGAGGAATTGGTTCTCGTCATCACTGCATCATCATGAGAACCTGTTCATATATGGAATCTCTATTTCGTGTCTCACACTTCCAAAAGCAGTTGTATTTTAGCTTTATCCTTATATATTAAAAAAAAAGCCCTCTGCCATATCTGCCTGTTTATTCATGATAAACTCAATAAGTACTGAACAAATTTCAATGCGATTTTCACCATAAGATAAAGTGATTCATGGGGAAGGTATATGCATATCATTTTTTAAGGTTATTTTATTATCAGGGCGGAATAACATCTGCCGGGCTCGCTAATTTACATATAAGTTAATGGTGTTTTAAAATCTCAATAGAAGATAATTTTACATTTCCGACGCGCTCCTCCACATAATTGGTAAATAAATTGGAAAGCAAAATATATACCTAAACTGTATTAGTTTTAGATTCTTAATTCATTTATGTTAATCAAGACCTTATAATTGTCATAATTTTCAGGTAAATCCGGTTCAATGCCAGACCTACGGCGTCACCTCGCCACCCGTCAGTCGATGAATCTCGGCTACCCGCCGCACATGCTGCCACAGCCTCCTCCAGCGTACTGGCAACACCTCGCCGACCGCCAGTACGCCGCCAGCCTCCGAGGCTTTCCGAAATCCTACGCCGCACCTCAAACGTACGGCACCTGGGTCGGCCCTAGATCCGGCCCATACGACAATCCATACAAACGTCGACACTCCATCGTTGGTGCTTTCACTACCGACGAATACCCGGCCAAAAGCTACGACTACGAAGATAGAACTGACTGCAAGAGCGAAATGGCTTACCCGTACTACCGGTCTTATCCCTATGACCCAAGAATGTACCCTCCGGACTACGACCCGAGGTTCTATCCAGATTATAAAAGGGAGGACGCTGCGTACGGAGTGAATTTATTGAGACACGATCCTTACCATTTCAGCGGATCAAGAGAAAGAGTGTTTTACAATTTGAGAAATAGTCATACATCGATGGGGAACGAGTCCGATGATTTGACGAAATATAAAGATGTTGCACTATAGTAACTTATACAAAAATGTGAGATTTTCTGTATGTTCATGTTGAAATTCTTAATCAGACTTTATTAAATTGTGATCCATAGGCCATTTATATTCTGACGATGTGCAGAAGTATTTTTTACTTCCTTTCTTTATCATTACTGGCAATCCAGTCCTCTTCAAAGACTTTTGCTGCCATTTGCAAACTATGTACTTATTACGCATGGAATATTTATTACATTTCTGCTATTTTTCATATAAAAGTAAAAAATAATTGATCACGTGATAACTATGAATTAGTATAACTGCTATTTTATACTATTTAAACTGTATTGATATTTATTAGATCGAAGATCTGAAAAAGGACAGCTGGAAAAGATCAATACAATTGGATTATATTGGATGATGAATACCAGTGTTCTAGTGTAAATTACCGCTAAAATGACATGCTTATAGATCTCGCGTTCCGACATCACCTGCTGTATACCGAGCTGTTATAGGCTTGACAATCGGCGTGACGAGTATTGTATTGTGTTTACCGTTAAACATAGTACTGTCACATTACCTTGTAATAAAAAAAAAATCCTTATTTCGTTTCAAAAGTTTAGAAAGGTAGCAAAAAATAACATAAAAAGGAAAGACTTAGTATTTGTAGCAGAATAAAATAAATTGTTGTAAAAATAATATTAAAATAAATATAGCATGCTCATAGTAATCACTAGAAATAGTAGTGATAAAAACTAACTAAATGTTAGTCTATGGTTAATTATTTACGTTTGAAACTGTCAGTGCACGCGTGTCAATAGAAATAAACGAATTCAGATTTCGTTTGTTATTCTAAATAATGTTTTATCTTCAAATATAATACGTTATTATTTAAAATACCTACTGTTTACATATGATATGTCAATAATAAAGAAAACCTTGTATGTAGAATTAAGCGTAGGGGTTAAGTTACCTGATAACCAAAGGTTTATAATGTACATAAGTGATAGGTATTGTAAGAAAATGTCAGTCATTGTGAGTTATAGATATTATGAATTATAATAAACTATATTGATATAATTTCATGTTGTTTTATTCATTACTAGCTGTTCGGTAAAAACATACTTTATTCCACTTTTAAACTTTTATAAAATTATTAGATACAATTTGTGCGAGTTTGTTGATTACTTTTAAGCTATTGCATAGCTTCTATCGCGGGCCTTGAGCGTGGAGACCGAATCCAAAAATTCCGTAACGAAAAAACCTAACACTCCCCACTCTGCCTACCATGTAACTCGACCGAGCGTTCGCTTAACGTATATATGGTACGACTGTACAAAGCTCGTACCGATCGAGACTTTTTTTTTTCGTAATGTCTACGCTATTGACCCAGCAAGGTCTTTACAGCTTCACCGGACTACTAAGGCGAGCGCTTAAGACACTCAGTCGATTTTATTTTGGCAACCAGCTCAAGGGTGCAAGGCACACCTCGGCTTAGCTGTTGCCTGTTGCATGCAAAATCGCAACCTATCTTAGCTAACTATTCATATATGTATGAGTTGTTGAAACGTATATGTACCAAGCATGCACGCCTCAACAACTCCTCCATATATTTATTATCTGAAAATTGAGAGTTTTTCAGTTCGATAAGGGAAAAAAAGTAAACCCTTCGATTTTCATGTGTAAGCGTGTAGGCGTGCACGTGTGCACGTTAGCTACGAATTCATAGTTTGCGGCGGATACAACTAACGGGCTGGGAAAATATTATTGCTACAACTATATAAACGGCTCCAACAAGTTAAGGGAACATACCCAATCCACGTGCCCTGATTAGGGGAGGGAGGGGGTTCTTCAGAGTACCACGCTTGGTAACGGGGGGATCGGGGCGGTTAGGGTTTTGTCACGTAGTCAATATCGTCTAAAGGAATTCTCGTGCTCACATGCGCCAGCAACACTAACGTACATATACAATGATGTCTGCTGATTGAAAACTAATAATTTGTAGTGTAGTGCAACGAGCTTGTGCCGATACGAAAATATTGTAAGATCGTCTGTACATTACGTTCATCAAATGTTACAATGATGCCTTGCCAATGCCGACAATACAGAAAGAAATAAAACGACTTGTTTTGTAAATTATGTTCCTGTGTGGGTACAATATGTTTTTACATTAGTTTTTCCTATTTGATAATATTTTTTCTGTCCTCCAGGCAGAAAGTGGCAACCCGAAGTTATTACTGTTATCAGAAGACTTCTATAAACATGAATATTGCTTTATCTTACACCGCCATACAATTTACAACAGCAAAAGTTTTTTTTTTTAACTTTATTTTTGGCAATCAATCCTTCCGATTATTACCGCCATTCTCACGTAGTCAATAATATCACAAACTTCGTGTGATCATTCCAATATTAAGCATCGTGTGAAACCATATTCTAACAAGATGGTGGATCCTTTGCTAGAACCTTCCAGGGAGTTTTTGTGGCATCTCAGAATTTCATGCTCCGTGTCCATGTTTTCCATTGACTTCACTTATGCATAATAAACTAACTATATTACGTAAAACACCACCAAATTTACACAATATATAGTCAAATAACACAAGATTATGAATAAAATACAAAATCCACTACATGACAGACTAAAATCCCGCCAAAAACTCCAACAGTAAAAGTTTCGAAAATGATTTTTTTTAGGTAAAGTATGCATTTCAGTATATATAAGTATGTATTATCTATGATATGCAAGATATATATATTACATACTGCTTTGACAATCGTATTGTTTGGAAAAATAATAAATTTACGTTTTATTATTTTTGACATTGCTTTAAATGTAATGTTGATTATTTATTGAAAATTAAAATAATTTTGTATACATATTTTTTTTATTTATAAATATTATGTATGTATGTTACTTGATGGTTTCCAGAAGTTAAAGACACGTAAAAACAAAACGCTTCAACCTAAATATGCCGGTTTATCTTTTGCCTGCTGCGTTGTTTCGTTCCGTCTCTTTTTATCAGTCAAAAAATTGGAAGAGTCGTCGACATCGATATCGTAAAGTTCCAAACTTTTTTTATAAATTATAAGTTCATTCCTAGCTTCGAATTAGTTGTTAGAGTTTATATTTATAAATTATAAATGAATAACGTGTGTGTAATATCTATAAATGTACTGTTTGTGATGTTTTGGATAAAATAACTGTTTATTGTGTGTAGGTGGCTACATATATAATGTGGTCCTATTGTGAAAGTGTTTTCTCATAAAATTCAGATCCCATTGTTCTTTCCCGGTTGTTGTTGGGAAAAACACGTATGCTACTTGCGTAACGTTAATCTCGGTTGTCGCAATGGGTTCAACAATTTTGGATTTTCAATAAAAATATCGGTAAGTGGCTATAAGTTATCACTTTTATATTGATAAGTTGATGTTGAAATGAAATCTGGACTTAATATATTTTTAATTATAGTTTAGAGTAGTCCTGTATGAGTTTTAAAGTTTTAAAAATAAGTCTGAGCAGTTATGAGTGCAAAACTATGCTACGAATCTGGAAAGAGTGTTTTTAATTTTACCATGGGAAAGAATTTCTTTGTTTGCTCAAATAACAACAGAGGATGTGTCAGGCTTCTGGAGACAAATTAAATCCATAACGAAACCTATATTTAAATTTATATATTGTGAAATTGGATAAACTTAATGTATCTAATTATATATTACAAGTGTAAGGTGAGTGTCTTTTATTTATCAAATCATTACTTAACGTTAGGTGTAATTATGTTACCAGTATAATTTACGAAACAGTTTAAAACGTAATTTAAAATTGACCTTTAAGCTCTTAAATATTATTAATTATATTTTGTATAATAATATTGTTAACTACATCATTATAATTCTGTGCAATTATTCAAGCTGTCATACGACAAGTTGTTGGATAATAAAATGTATAAATATGAAATACTAAATAATCACAAAACTAATCTAAAATTATTAAAAAAGATTTTAGTATACTTAAGAACTAAGATGTTCATTTGAGGACTCTGTAATCATTTGAGAAGTTATTCAATAATGAATACTCAATAGTAATGTCAATGATTTGCGAGTTTGATTGAAAATTATACTATATAACTTCTAGAACTTTCAATGAAATTTTATCTTTATTAAGTGTATCTAACTTCCCTTTAATCATGATGTAATAAAAGTTAATTTTGTAAAATTATACATTTCTTAATTTTTGTAAACATTTCATGAACCAAAGAATATAATAACAACAATAGAAAGGTTGATTACCTAGTAAGTTATAGCCTATAGGATGTTAGTCAGTTTAGTTGTCCGGTGAAGCTGTTAAGACCTTGCTAGGTCAATAAAGTAGTCTATCGAAAAAAAAAAAAAAAAAGGATGCTAGTCAGTTTACTTTCTTAACATTCTGTGATAGAAGATACTTGATTGACTAGCAAAAAAAACTGTATAGTAAACTAATCTCTGCTTGTGACTTCGTTCCTGTGGAATATTTATTTTGGGCTAAATAACATGCAGCGGAAGCTCTCAAAAGCAAAAAAAAACGATTTTGAATAATTTTTAATTGGTGCTACACTCCCATTCGTCTTAGCGTAATTATATATAGTCTATAACCTTCCTTGATAAATGAGCTCTATAAAACTGAAAGATTTTTTCAAATCGGACCAGTAGTTCCTGAGTTTACCCCCCTACAACATCACAAACTCACAACATCACAAACAATATTACTTATTAGTCAAGCAGCCTGTGAGTAATCAAAATCATTTTTCCAGATTGTATTCTTTTATTTTTTCTTCCTATCTGATTACCTAAACTTTCTTTGAGTACAACCACCAAAACAAAAGTCACTCAAACTTTCGAAATTTGACACAATTTTGTGCAAACGATGATAGACTTTTGCTATTAATCTCAAAACAAACATTAGATACCTATTTTAAGCATAAATTTAATACATTTGAGCTTCCTAACTAAGTAAAATACCATCTACATTACATTCATAAAAAAAAGAATTGATATAACAAAAAATCATCACTTTCTAAATAGGATTCCATAACTGTTTTTTATCAATAACAAACTTTTGCCAATGGTGTTACACATGTTGCTATAGATTTGACCTCAACAACAGGACTTTCCTGATACTCTTTTTTGGATCTTAGAAACTGATTCCAAAAATCTTATATTGATAGGTTTAGTAGGTATAAAAGATTAACAAACAATTTTTTTTTAACTTACTACTCTATTGACCCAGCAAGGTCTTAACAGCTTCACGGGACTACTAAAGCGAGCGCCCAAGGCACTCTGCCGATTTTATTTGACAACTAGCTCAAGGGTACACAGCACACCTCGGCCTGGGCCGCCACCTGACACATGCAATCCGCAACCTATCTGAACTAACTCAAGCTAAGCTAACTATTTATACATATAAACTCACATTGTACCAGTAAGGACTGTATTATCCTATATTGTTGATATAAATCCTCTTAATCATTTTACTCTTATCCCGTCTAACAAGGGTTGTCACAACATGTCTTCCTTGTCCACTCTCTCCTGTCAGATGGCATCTTAGTATTCACACATTTCACATACATATAATTTTAAATTTTACACAAAATCCAATCATACGTTTTTCAGTCTTCCTCTACTCCTATATCCGTCCAACATTAAACTCAGAATTTTTCTAGTGACATGGTTTTCATTTCTCCTTATGACAGTCATTCCATGCGAGCCTATTCCTCCTCAACTTCTGTGTCGCTGGTGCTATTTTGAAACTTCTGGTATATTCATTCTTAATGTTATCCATTCCAGTTACATTAATAATATAAATTTCATTTAAGTAAATCCTATAAAAAAACTTTAGATTATTATGTTAGCTACACATTCTTGTTTACTGAGCAACTGACATAAATAATTTCTTATTCTTAATCATTCTAACATTATACTTTAATAATTGGAATACTTCAATTTTTCTTAGGTTTTTGTAGAAAAAATTGTAAAAAAAATACAATTGTTTTCCATTTCCGAGGGAATAGGGTGTGTTTGGTTCATTCAAACATATTCATTGTTTGTTTGACAACATAGCAAATATTTAATTTCATATAATTTAGGTCAGACTTAAATCACAAAGATTTAGTCTCTACCAAAGCAAAATTTTTGCTTTATAAGTTTCACTATTCAAAGATGTTAAACATGCTAGAAGAGGAGGAGATTAGAGGAGAACTGGCTGTCAAGTGTCAGTGCCTGAACACATTTAGATGCTTAGCAATTGATTTACAATATAAGGGGATTAGCTAGCCAGTTATTTTGAATATTGAAGGTTCTGGATCATTGCAAGAATTGAATTCTATACCAATTAAAACTATTATAAGAGAACTTGCTAACATTGTTAAAATTGTCAAAGTACACAGAACCATTATTAAACATACATAAAAAAAACTTAATATACATTTAAAAGATGTAAACATGAATATTGAAAAGTTCTTTTAACATTTATTCTCCAAAAAAAGGGATTAAATCAGTCCATTTTCAGAATAAAAACAATAAAACCCATATTAAGGTTTCCATTTTTTTTTTTTAACGTGGGGAAATCCCTTATGCATACCCACCCTCTCGGGGGAGAGGATGAGTTATGTCCGACTCGCACGGACTAAAAACCCACGGTGTACCGACAGACCGTGATGTTGGGGCGGCAAGGGATCGTTCTACGCTATCCCCCTTGAATAGCCGCCCCAACGGTCCACCCGGCGGAAGGTTGCCGCCGAGCTCCTACCTATAGAGAGGCAGCTGGGTACACGCCAGCTGCCCCCCCCCCCCGTCCGCCAGACCTGTGCAATGAGGGGATGAGCCCCCCGACTACATCCCCTCAGGTCTGGCTACGGGGGCAGGAGGAGTTGGGCAAAGCGCCGCCTCCTCCTGCCGGTCCTCCGATGGTGAAGACGGCCGCTAAGGGGGTCCGCCTCGCGGGCCCTCTCCGCTGCCTCCTTTTGCGAGATGACTTCCTCGCAAAAGGAGGCCACTGCTCGCCACGCCTGTTCGCTGCCGAGCATGGACGAGACCACGCTTGGCAGCGACAAATCCACTCCTACCACCGCCACCAGAGTGCGGCGCTCCACCTCCCACGCAGCACACTCAGAGAGAGTGTGCTGCGCGGTATCTTCCTCAGCGCCGCACTCATGGCAGGTGGCGGTCGGCCCCCTGCGAGCAATCCGGTGCAGGTACCACCCGAAATAACCGTGTCCGGTCAGCACCTGCACCAGCCTGAACGACAGGGAGCCCCATCTCCTCCCAATCCACTCCCGCAGGACCGGGCGGACAGCGTCGACGGTGTGCCTCCCGAAGCGCGCGTCCGCCAGGTCCTGCATCCACCTCCCTATAGCCCCCTCCCGCAACTCCCGCCTTTTAACTTCTATCTCCCTGGGAGCCGGAGGCTCCTCACTACGCCTCCTCGCCGCCGTGAATTTATACACGGCGGCGAGCACCCCAGCTTCCAGCTCCCAGGGAAGGGAGCCGGCGAGCGTAAAGGCCGCCGCCGATGACACCGTCCGGTATGCCCGGATTGCCCTCAGTGCCACCGTATGCTGCGTACTGCGCAACGCGCGCACGTTGGTGGCACCGAGGGCATCAGCCCAGACCGGTGCCCCGTAGGCAGCCATCGCCCATACGACTCCCATGAAGAGTCGACGGCACCCGGCCCCCCAATATTGGGGAGCAACCGGCCAAGTGCCGCCGCCGCCCTAGCAATTCGCGGCCCGAGCCCCGCAAAGTGGGGCTCGAACCGCCAGCGCCCGTCCAGGGTGAGGCCCAAGTAATATTAAGGTTTCCATTACTTTATGTAAAACCTAACTGTAATCATCTATTCTATTCAGTAATTCTAGAAAAGCATGACTCAGTAATAAACTTCTTCTTAAAATACATATACTTCATTTTGCCCTATGGATTTTGTTTTCTATTAAATCTTGATTGTATTATTATTAAACTAGCCAGCCTGAGGGATGTTGTCCAGTCCTGATAATAACCAAAAAAACTTAGCCAAATTGTTGCTCTGCTGGTGAAAACCACTTGAAAATCCGTTCAGTAGTTTTTGAGTTTATTATTTACAGACAGACAGACAAAGAGACGTAGAAAAGGAGTTTGTCTTATAATATATAGTGATAAAGGGTTGCATTTCCTAAAATATACATTTTGCATTAATTTAAATGTTTCAGAACAACTGTTGGAGTGAAAATGGATGTCACACAGAAGAACGCCAGCCTCATATCATCAGGTAAGTTATCCATTATATGTACTAGATCCATATACAATCCAAATAATCTATTAATATCCAACACTTTCAATAGTCAATATTATATGAGTTTATAAAATCACTATACTTCTTATAGTGTAAGCTACATACATGGTGAAGTACACAATTCTGCCAGTGTCGGACAAAGTGTAGAACAAAGGAGATTGGTATGAAGGAAAAACTTTAAAACAGATCCCACTTATGATTTCAATTTGAATTTAAAAAAAAAAGAATATATGTTAATTTATTGGTATTTCATTACATTATTCTTATAATCATTCATATATGGTGATATTTAATTGATACAGAACACTGTCTCCTTTTATGGCATCTATCATCTCTGTAACTAATTATTATCGCCTCAGATGTTTTATGCAATCGTTGTCTTTATTCCTATTGGTAAAAGGTATAAATTGGCTTGATAGATGTACGTCATATATATGCTGATTATAAACGAATGAGGTATTTAAAGAATTCCATTATAGTATCTTTTCACTTAAATACCCATTACATAGTATTAGACCGCTGTTCTAAGTATATATACAGTAACTCATGAAGTATACCTATATACGTGGAGAAAAACAGGTCTGCTAGTTCAGAATCTAAAACTAAAAACATGTCGTAATCTATACTAATATTATAAAGAGGTTAAGCTTGTGAGGTTGTGATGTTGTAGGAGGTATATTCAGGAATTATTGGTCCGATTTGAAAAAATCTTTCAATGTTAGATAGCTCATTTATCAAAGAAGACTATAGGCTGTATATCATTACGCTAAGACCAATTGGAGCGAAGCACCTATAAAAATGTTTCAAAATCGGTTTTTTTTCCTTTTGACAGCTTCCGTTCGTGTTAGTCCCAAGTAACTATTCCCCGCGGATGGAATCGCGGGCAGAAACTTGTTATTTATGATCTTGTCTTATACGCCGAAATATTGTCCTAAACAACTTGAACGATTTTTATTTATCTTTTAATTATATGATGATTAGAAAGGATTTTTAATTATTCTTGGATACAAATAAGTGACGCTATTACTGACAACTAGAATCGACTATTATGACTGCGTTCCCCTAGAAGCCCACAACGCGAGTTTTCCCGTTCCACTAGCTTTCGAGCGTTACAATCGTACACGCTAAATAAATAATAGAAATGGGTACCTAGAAAAATAAAGCAAAAGCTTTAAGAGGTTACCTTACAATTTATAAGTCTTAACAGTAAATTCTAATTATTATTAAATTAATTTAAGTATGTTAAAAAAAACAACGTATAATTCAATTTTTTTTTATTTTAATCAATAATTAAAACATAAAAATGAACTTTTTGGTCAAATGACCATGAAACGATTATAAATTAAATCCTACATTTTACATTTCATTTATGTATTTAAATACAATATGACATTTTTACGGTCGCCATTTTTATTGAGAATCTCGTCAATTTAGTCAACGCTCACGACGACCCACCTTCAGACACGGGGCGTCGTGAGCTTCGCGTGAGCGTATGTTATGATGTCATCAATGACGTTTTCGACACGACCGTAACGCTCGCGGTTGTCTAGTGGAACGGCAGAAAGGGCGTTGTGAGCGTTGTGAATGTCTAATGGAACGCGCCCTATAAAGTCACCGATTTGATTAACATACGAAGTTACAGATATGTTAACTACTTTCATATGGAATATGTCAAGAACATTGATTTTAAAATAAATTTTATTACGAAATTTTATTTATACTAATTTTTTTTTAATTCTCGAACTGACTACGCTATTGACCTAGCAAGGTCTTAATAGCTCCACCGGTCTGAATTTTATACTATCTTAGTGTTACGTAGCATATTAGCAAAACCTTATAATAAGGTTTCTAAATTTTTTTGTGGAATATGTGAAAGATGATTTTATGAAAAGAAAAAACGTACATATGGTTTTTGACTTCAGTGTAATTAGTTTAGGATAGGGCTAATGAATGGATGAATTAAAAGTTCCAAAATAAAAGTAAACAAAACAAAGACTGGTTGTGTAAAGTGTAAAGACATATGGCAGAAATTAAACGTTAGTTAAATAAACATCAATCTGTATCAGATTAGTGACGTTACAAAATGTAGAAGTAATAAAAAAAATAGAAGAAAAAACCAAAGTTATGCGGAATTGCCAGGCGGTCACCCATAGGAGCACTGTGCCGATGCGCTTCTCACGATCATCGGGGAGGGCAACTCTCGCCCTACCCTGAGAGGTCTACCATCCTGACCCCTCGACCGCAAAGAGGCCTCTGATGAGAGGCCGCCACCTACCGGGGAGCAGACGCATTGCCGGTCGGCAGCTCCTGCTCCCCGGCCCATAGGTGAGTGAAGGCACCATGGGGTTTTAGTCCATGCAAGTTGGAATTAACCCACCCTCGTCTGCCCGGCTAGGGTCGGTATCCGTATGGATTTCCCTATGTAAGAAAAAAAAGGCGGTCGCCCATCCAAATACTGACCGCTCCCGACGTTGCCTAAGTTGCAGTGTTTCTATCGACCACTTTTCCTGACACAAAAAGGGGCGGATTAGAATCTCAAAGCCCTCCCATAACAAGTTTCACTTCAAAAGTAGAATTTTTGGATATGTTTTTATTATTATTTTGAAATGGCAATGACCAATTATAAGAATCCTTAGTTAAAATAACGATAGTACTGCCTTTGTACACGCAGTACTAATGTCATCTTGTTTGTCTTTTATTTTAATACTAGCCTCTGGCCGGCGACTTCGTTCGCGTGGAATAGATACTTTGGGCTGACGCTAACATGCAGCAGAAGCTCCCAAGAGGAAAAAAACCCCGATTTTGAAACACTCTTTATTGGTGCTCAGCTTCTATTGGTCTTAGCGTGATGATATATAGCCTATAACCATCATCGATAAATTAGCTATATAACATTGAAATAATTTTTCATATTGGACCAGTAGTTCCTGAGATTACTCTCTACAACCTCCAAGGTCAGAAACTTACAAACTTTACCTCTTTATAATATTAGTATAGACTACAAAGTGACGACACTATCACTGTAATGACACTATCAGTAGTGGTAGAGCCAAACTGAAGCTATTATTGTTTTCAGCACGAATGGGTCGGCTCGTCCGGGGAAGCACCACCCTCTCACAGAAAACCGACGTGAAGTAACAGTGCTTGCATTGTTGCGTTTCGTTCGGTCAGTGAGAGAGCCGGAGACCCACCTACCCTCCCCTTCCCCTTCCTCCTTCCCTTCGTGTCCCCCCCCGCCCTCCTCCCAAACACAGGCTGGCAACGCACTTGTGACTCCCCTGGTGTTGCAAGTGTCTATGGACGGTGGTGATCAACACTAACATCAGGTGACCCATCTGTTCGTTTGCCTCCTATGATATAAAAAAAAAGAACCATAGTGCCACTATTACGGTTATTACACTAGGTGTAGGGAGGTCGTACTGCATTTAGGCCTATTGCCATGTTCTGTCTGTCACCTGGTGAATTCCTGTAATGTTCTAGAAAAATAGTCGGTCCCGATGACCTGTTTCTAAGTTTCTCTTTATTAATTGATCGTAGAAAAAAGATCGTGTTTTTGTATTGGTATTTAGCGTGGCAATGTTACCAAGGTTATATCGTCTGTATCTAGGTTGAATTTTAATTGTCTGAGAGACATTTTACGAAGAAGTGTAATTAGAATTTTATCAGCTCATTTGTGCAATCGTTAGTAAATTAGAGTTCTGTATGATACAGTATTAGCTTCGGTTTTATAACAACGTTTAAACGTTGTTATAAAAAATTTTCGTTAATGGATCGTTTTCTAAAATTATGTGTAATGCCATCTAAATAAATATATGGGGAACTATGTTTAAAATTACGTACAATTACTAATACACTGTCCGTCGTTCAAACGTGCTAAATCTGAATTTGTCTCATAACTACCACGAACGGTTTTACAAGAACCAGATTAGGCCACCCTCGGCAGCGGCTCAAGACAAGGGAAAGAAACAATGCCCTTCCACTTTCATGTGTAAGCGTGTATGCGTGCACGTGTGTCGGGGTGATATGTATAATGTTGTTGCAGTGATGTAAGATTTTGTGTCACTGTATCGCACGAGCAGCGCACTCAAGGGCTCCACGTCGAGGAACCACAGATCACGCCGCCGTGGTCTGGGGGTTAATTTCGCTCCCGCACACCCGATTAGGCCTCCCACAGCAGCGGCTCAAGTCTAGGTTCGATCCCTCGGTAGGGAGCCCTTGAATGCGTTGCTTGCGCGATACGGTGCCACACAAATATACATCACCGCTACAACACTACACGATCACCCCCACACACGTGCAAGCCACATGCTTACACATGAAAGTGGAAGGGTTTACTTTTTTTCCCCTTTTCGAACTGAAAAAGTCTCAATTTTCCGATAATAAATATATGGAGGAGTTGTTGAGGCGTGTATGCTTGGTACACATATACCTTTCAACGACTCATACATATATGAATAGTTAGCTAGGTTAGCTAAGATAGGTGGGGATTTTGCATGCAACAGGCAACATCCAAGCCGAGGTGTGCCGAGCACCCTTGAGCTGGTTGCCAAAATAAAATCGGCTGAGTGCCTTAAGCGCTCGCCTTAGTAGTCCGTTGAAGCTGTTAAGACCTTGCTGGGTAAATAGCGTAGTTATTTCGAAAAAAAAAAGGCTCCACGCCGAGGGAACGGACCTAGACTGGAGCCGATGCCGAGGCGGGCCTAATCTGGTTAGAGTTGTTGAGATATGTATGCTTGGTCCACATATATTTTTCTACAACTCATACATATATGAATAGTTAGTTAGCTAGGTTAACTAAGATAGGTCGCGAATTGCATGTAACAGGCAACAGCCAAGCTGAGATGTACCGTGCACCCTTGAGCTAGTTGCCACAAATAAAATTGGCTGAGTACCTGAAGCTCTTGCCTTAGTAGTCCAGTGAAGCTGTAAATGCCTTGCAAGGACAATAGCGTAATCAGTTCGAAGAAAAATTTTTTTTTTTACAAGAATACGATTTGATTGTTCGGACTTTATGTAACTCGATTTAATTTATCATTATGCATATTGTTCGACAAATTTAAATAGTGTACTGATTAAATTACTTTGTACATCATCATATTAATAAGATTTTAATGTCTGTTGTGTGTTCGCGCTAATAACTGAAACGGGTGCACTGATTTCGATGACATTTTTATAGGTTGTTAGAGGATTTTGCATGAATAATGTCTAAGCTATATTTGAGCTGCACTTGAGAACCAGTTCTTCTGTAGGTTTAGTGTATTTATCAACTTAAAGCACATCGTCACTAATTCTCGTCAATCTTTTTGGCCGCTATGAATATAATAATACTTTCGAGCTTGAGTTTAATATAGTCAGTTTACTACAAAAGAAAGTTAAAGTATTATTATAGTAAAAAAAAATTGCCATTTATTTATCTTCTAGTCGTTGTTATAGATATGATGTAAACACGTATTTTATATCTAAATTTGTGTTTTACGCAACTATATATAGAACGGTCAAAAAGATTGACGGGAACATATTAAATGCATCGCGCATGCCAACCGCTGCCATGGCCGACTCGCGTTATCTTTTTTTGCAAATCTAATCTACTAACCAAACCGAGATAAAAGAGCAAACAATGTTTTAAGGGGGGCTGCATTTGAAAATCGCCACTTGATATAAAGGTTGCCAGGGATAGGAGCAGCAGGGGAAGAGGTGATTTCCTCTCCTCACGGAAAGTCATAGATTACTGGGATATTCATGGTCAAAATTTTGAGGTTAGGTGTCACCTGCGAACAATCGTTGGTAATTTTGTATACTATCAACTTGAAGATTTTTATGCTAAAACAAAACAGTTTCGTTTTGGTATAGTTTAGGTTAGACGTGAAAAATATAACGCGAGCCTGCCGGCAGCGGCTAGTGCTATATTTTTATGCCTTTGGTACACTACTTTTTTTTTCTGCAGATTCTTGGTCCCGACCTTTTTACTGCTGTCGTTAATTTTACGTGTTGTCAAAAATCGCTTAAAATATGGACAATTATTGTTACTATTTATTGAACTATAAAGTATTATACTTTTTAAGTCAGTTAACATTAATTACAGGTATTACAATTTTTTCATTGTGATTATTTCCTATATGGCGGCCTTATTGTTATCTTTTATTGTCATATTTAAATTATACTCCACGATGTCCCGCATTGGAGCGTCGAAGGTCCGACGGATGCACCTACTTATTGCGTTACCAAAATTACATTATAGATCCTGATTATACAGATTCGTTCATTCGGATGGAATATTTGTATAAAACAATGCGTCCGTGTGTATAAATCTCGCGTCCACTTTCGAAATCTGACAAGTGAACATTTTCTCACGTTTCCAACGGGAATATTTTGCTTTATTCCGTGTGAAGCAGTAAAGTTAGTTCGCATTTCAGACGCGTACGAATATTCTGTTTTGTTTTTTTTCATACTAACTCTAAAAGACGATTACGTAGTAGGTACTTGACGATACTGAGAGACGTCGAGTGATGATTCCATTTTAGCGCAGCAACTTATATGTTTTAGGCATAGTTGTTAATTCTACGTCTGAGTTTTAAATGTATTATCCAAATATATATGTATGTTTATCGCAGGCTTGTCTGAAATTATATTCTTATGTTCATATTCAAATTGCTTTTTACCTGTAAGGAACTCACTGTAGAGTCATAGGTCTCTTCCCAAAAGATGGTAGGGGTGTAATTAACCTGCCAGCTCAGGAAGTATTTGCCATTTCAAACTCTGAGAAAGCCACGGTTCTATGTTTTCCCACACACAGTAGTACAAGAACATTTCTCAGGTTCAAGTTTCCTCGCGATTTTTTCATGTATCGTCAGCCGATAGTGTTCTTTATCTATTACCCTGCAGGTTATAGATACTCTCTTTACGTATATATAAATACACAGCACTCTGCGTTCAGGAAGTATTGGCAATTTCAAACTCTGAGAAAGCCACGGTTCTATGTTTTCTCACACACAGTAGTACTACAAGAACATTTCTCAGGTTCAAGTTTCCTCGCGATTTTTTCATGTATCGTCAGCTGATAGTATTCTTTATCTATACCCCTGTAGGTTATAGATACTCACTTTACATATATATAAATACACAGCACTCTGCGTTTGATTTGGCACGTCGTGGAGAAAAGTGAGACGCTCAGTTGGGATTGGCTTGCTTCCGTTTCGTAAAGCATCCTATTTGTCGCACAGTGTAAAATTTCGAGCACTGGTCGACCGCTAGTAAAAATAAATAGGTGGATAGATATATCTATCTAATACCATTAAACGAGCAATTCTTGTATATTGTTATATATTCAGGATCTGGAAAATGGCTTCAGCGATTTTCGTGAAACTTAGTAGATGTAGGTGGTTTCGGAGACGGTAAATCGATCTAGCTAGATTTCATTTATAGTAAACGTTTTTATCTGAGTTTTCAAGCAATGAAAAAATATAACTAGAATATAAAGGGTAATTTCCCCGCCGCTGTCAAAACAAAAATTGCTCAGATGGAAATCGGTTGCTTCGAAAATCCATCTCACCCTAGTTCAAATCCGAGTCAGTTACTCGGAAAAAGAGATATGTTTATTTATTTTATTTTTTTATAGAAGATGCTAATTTTGTGTGTCAAACCTAATAGTTTCTTTTAATTTAAAATTGTATTTTAGAGAACCGAGCTAGGCTCGGTTGTCCAGGTACTTTATATTATACATAGATCAAAGAGTTGTAGTCCGGTGAAACTGTAAAGGCCAAAAAATTAAGGCCAACAGCGTAGTCAGTTCGAGAAAAAAAAAACATCAAAAAGTCATCCTAAGCTATTAGTATAGGGTCGCGTCCCTTCCCTGTATGAATTCATTCGTAAGGGTTGCGTATGCAATGGCAAATGGACTGATTTTAAAGCATATAACTGGTTTCCTTTTACTACAGAACTAGTTGGTGATCGCGATTTTGTTCTCGCATTTTTTTATATGTACAATGCACATATTTATATTGATTTATTGTTGTATTTATTCTTACCACCTATGAAAGAAGTTTCGTTTCGGAGATAAATCGTTATAAACAACAGATATTTCGATATTATTCAAATGTATCGATTTATTTATATAGTTAGGCCTATATCCTCTATAGATACATAATGGAAATAAAGGTCGTTTGAGGTTCAATCATGTCTATAGGTACTGAACTTATCGGCACAGTACTATGACCATTTGATGTGGATTTTCTCGTAGATTGTTCTAGACTGCTTATTTTATTGATTCAATTTTTGCCATTTTAATGACCCACAAGATGGGCAGGAATCGGTTTATGTACACATAAGGTTAGATTACTTTCCAACCTCTTTAAAAATATAATCTAACACCAAAAAAAAGTGATTATTGTATCCAAAAAATATTTATTATTATTTATACCCAAAAAAGTTTGATTATGTGTGTGAAAGATGAAAATAATTAATTATTTTTTGGTTATAATATCTACATATAGTGAGATTGATTATACCCTATATATATATAATAATAACCCATAATAACACTGGTCTGCAATGAAATCCTCCTTTAAAAAATGTTGTCATAAATATTACGATTCAAATGTTCTGAATCTATCCCCGTTGGTCGATTTTTTCCATCACGTCTAGATATTTTTATATGATTTTTTTTTTAATTTCAAAAGTTTGGGTATTTTTCAATTTTTTTGCGCATCAATGTTACAAACAGTGTATATACAAACAGTGTATGTACAAAATAAGTTTTAGCGAGTTGTAAGAGAAAGAAAGTGCCGAAGGTGATTTTTATGGTAGTACATAGGCGCATGCGCAGTATTCGCTGTGACTTCACAACAGTCGAGTGAAATATGTTACTCAAGATTCATTTTTTGGACTCTCATTTAGATTTCTTTCCTGAAAATTTTGGAGTCGTATCAGATGAGCATGGTGAAAGATTTCATCAGGATATAATGCAGATTGAAAAACGCTATAGTGGGAAATGGTTAGCAGCAATGCTTGCTGATTTCTGTCGGTCAATTCGCCGAGAAACTCCAATAGAAACGATGAAAAGGAAAAAAACCACAAAATAACAAATTTTCTCACCATATAATGAGATAGCTGACCGATATTTATTCATTTTGTGACTATAATTTAGGATTTTTCACTGTAAAACTTAGACCGTAATATTTTTTCATTTCGTTATGATAATTGATATTCTAATAATGTTTTTTGTTGATTAAATAAATATAATATTGGAAATCTACGTGTGGTACTTAATTGTATGTCAGATTCCGTGCTTAGAGCACAAAATATGATGAATTCATGCATGAAAACAGGAAGGAGAAAAAAAATTTTTTTTGCAGACCAGTGTAATTGTTTATTTTTTGGGTATAATCACATTATAGATATTACTTTTCATGAAAATATTGAATAAACTTTATATATATATTGTGTATAATAGTATGTTGCGATACTTAGATATAAACCGGTAATAGTGAGGCAATCCTGCTTTAGCAAGTGTTTACTTTCTTATAAACCTCTTGATTTTGTTCGTCACTCAGCTTGTTCATTGTTCAGAAGTGGGATTACTCGCTCTTTCTTTTGTAATTTAGAAGTCAAACAAGTACCCTTTAGATTTTACTCGGTCTCTTGTGTTTGAAGGACCTTATTCAAGTAAGAAATGATTTGTAACGCTTCACCTACGTGGAAGAATATGTACTAGGTGTATAAGTTTCAATCCGCTGTTTTTATACTAAGAAAAACACATTTGTTTTATACAAAGTAAAAATATACTTTATTCAAAATAATTTTCCTCACTATTTATACATTTTTCCCATCTTTCGGGCAATTTATGGATACCACGCCAAAAAAAACCATCTCTTTCGAGGAAAAAAAAATCATCTATCCATTTTCTGACGTCTTCGAAAGAATTAAATTGCTGCTCAGCGAGCGCGTGACCCATCGATGAAAAAAAGTGGTAGTCGGAAGGGGCTAGGTCTGGTGAGTAAGCGGGATGGGTAGCACCTCCCATTTAAGTGATTTTAAGTGATTCCGGACCACTTCAGACGTGTGCGATGGTGCATTGTCGTGAAGGAAAATCGTCTTGTCGTGTCTTTGTTGATAATCAGGCCGTTTTTTTCGCAGAGCATGATGCAATTTTATCAGTTGTTGATGGTAGCGATGGGCATTAACTGTTTCACTAGGTTTTAATAATTCGTAGTAGATCACACCCTGCTGATCCCATCAAACACACAACATCGTCTTCCGTCCGAAACGATTTGGTCTTGTGAAAGGTGTTGATGGTTGTCCGGGATCGACCCATGATCTTTTGCGTTTAGGATTTTCAAAATATATCTATTTTTCATCGCCAGTCACAATACGATGCAAAAACGACTTCCCTCGATGTTTGGCGAGCAAAATTTCACATGTGTTTTGGCGTCGCTCCATCTGCCTATCGCTCAAATCATGCGGCACCCATTTTCCAATTTTTAGAATCTTTCCCATGGCTTGTAGCCGCATGGAAATGGCTGGTTGAGTAACACCCAATCGCCTGGCAAGCACTTTTTGCGATTGTGTATCGTCTTCGTCCAAAAGAGCCTGCAGCTCATCGTCCTCAACCTTCCTTTCTTCTTTATTCTTTCGTTTTTCATCGCTCAGGCTAAAAATTTTTTTCTTTAACTTCCGAAACCAATCTCTACACGTAGTTTCCGATAAATCACTGTTACCATAAGCTTCTAAAAGCATTCGGTGCGCTTCGGCAGCAGATTTCTTTAAATTGAAGCAAAAAAGCAGAGCTTTCCGCATATGCTCTTTTTTTTGGCAAAAAACTGGTCATAATTAACGATTGAAAAATTAGCGTTACTATTTTTGAATTACTGACTATATGAACTAAAAAGTGTTAATAGATGGGGACCTTATTAAAAAGAATTATTACGTAACTATATTAGTCTAATACGCTCACTAACACCATCTATGAGCGCACAGCGGATTTAAGCTTATACACCTGGTAGATTTTTTTCACATTAGCTATTAACAATACACTGTCATCTAAGGATAATAATAGCTGTGTTCAAAAGATGTGTAAAATGGAATGTACGTCATTGCCTTGTTAGTTGACATAAATATTTAAATGCTTATAGACCTATACTAGCTTCTGCCCGCGACTTCATCCGTGTGGAATAGTTACTTTGGGCTAACATTAACACACAGCGAAAACTCTCAATAGGGAAAAAAACGATTTTGAAACATCCTTCGTAGGCGCTCCACTCCTATTGGTCTTAGCGTGATGATATATAGCCTATAGCCTTCCTCGATAAATGAGCTATCGGACCAGTAGTTCCTGAGATTAGCGCGTTCAACCGAACATACAAAACCTCCAGCTTTATAATATTAGTATATAATATAAATTGGTTGATATTGTACACGAAGTACATACATATGGGAAATGATGATCGATTGAGCGATTAAAGCCAGAAAGTCTAACCAACAAACAAATTCACATTTACATTTATAATATTTTAGGACTGTGCTCGGTTTACGGCGGCGCAAGATTAACAATGACCTGAGGCCGTCGTAAAAAGGGCCTGTGGGCGATAGACGCGGGCACATCCGTCGTATTGGCAGGATTTCTGCACAGGCCCGTGTGGTTGAGACACATTGTCGGGGAAGGCAACTCTCGCCCTCCCCTGAGAGAGTCTATGATTCTGACTCCTCGACCGTGACGAGGCCTCTGATGAGGGGCCGACACCTGCCGGGGAGTAGACATAGTGCCAGTCGGCAGCTCATGCACCACGGCCAATAGATGTGACAAGGGGCGCCATGGGGTATTAATTCGTGCTAGTCGGACATACCCCATCTTTAGCTGCCCGGCTAGGATGGGAATCCGTAGGGATTTCCACATTTAAAAAGTCATGTCAGCCAAGGGAAGACGCATGTGGCTCTATCAATCCTTCACTGTGGCTCTTCCAAAAAAGGATTAGTGCAAACACGGAATATTATTTATTAACTAGGCTTCTACAAGATAAGCTGTTTTTGAATCGCATGGCTACGGAAATGAGGCAATTTTTTAGAGAGTGACAATAGCATGGATAGTAACTCGCAAAAAAAGACATTTTTAGCAAAGGCACGTTCGAAAATGTATCGTAAATCGCTATTGTTTCCATAAAGTGTTTCGACTAAAACAAAGCTTAAATTAAGAAAAAAAAGCCCGCTTATTCATAATACGTTATATAACAATGTATACAAAAGCGGATGAAACTCTGCATATCGCAGCATTATGAAAGGGTTCTCAGCTCTCCATATGTTAAAGTGACATAAGAAACACTTAGCGCTGATTTTCAGCTGGAAAAGGCTCTTCAAATAAACTTCATTTTTGAGTTGTTTATATTTTGCTCTTCTGGATGATGTGCCTATCGACCATTGCTTTAGAAGATATCATGCTTAGTAAAGATTCTTTTGCAGCTTCTATGGCTTTTGAACTGTAAATATGGATCTAAATCGTTGAAATACTTATGACCATATTATTATACGTACACTGGACCCATGTGAAGCTTGAACCGGTAGCTAGTATGTAGTCAAAGAAATTGTTGGATAATTTACACCTAAATACATTTTGTGTATTACGAACTAGCTTCTGCTCGCGACTTCGTTCGCGTGGAATAGTTACTTTAGGTTAATGCTAAAATGCAGCGAAAGCTCTCAGTAGAAGAAATAAACGATTTTGAAATAATCTTCATTGGTGTTCCGCTCCTATTGGTCCTATCGTGATGATGTATAGCCTTATTTGATAAATGAGCTATCTAACACTGAAAGAATTTTTAAAATCGGACTAATAGTTCCTGAAATTAGGGCGTTCAACGTACTAAACAAACAAACCCTCTAGCTTTATAATATTAGTATAGATTACTACTCTTCTCTCGTACTTAACTCGAGATGTCATTCAAATTACAATAACTTTTGATACGAGTGGACCGATTTTAATGGAACTAATATTTGTTAGTCCTGAGCATGTGCTTTATGATTTTTTTGAGGTTTTATCGTGGATTCAGTACTTTAAGCAGTGATGCGTGGCTATACAAACAGACAGACAGAAATGATTAAATGATGATTAAAATGTATCCTATTACTGTAGATATATGCAACATTTTTTTTTTTCACGAAAATTGTAAAAGTACGGTCACGTCAGATTTACATTCTTATTATATTAAGAAAAATTAATGGCATTTCTAAGGTTCTTAGAATAATGTCTGTCAATAATTAGTTTTGCCTCCTTCATTGATTTCATTCCATGTAATTAATTTTCTTTGTCCATGTCCCATGTTTCGTTAAAGCTGTTCAATCATGTACAATATTGTCTGTGTTTGCCGATCGACTGAAGGCTTAAACGGTGTAACCTCGCTGGTAGGTTTCAGGGGGATCGATGCCACGCATGCGCCTCGCCCCCACGGCCCGTACAAAGGCAAGGCTGACCCGTTACTGGCCGGGGCTGTCAAAATAACAGCAGTTTTTCGCAAAATTTGGCACGCGATAGTCAAAATAAAACCTTCATTTTCGTTTATCTGCTAATAGCAAACGATCACACGTTTTATCATGTTTTTCAATTACACATCTATCGGCTAGATTCCGACAATCGATTTTCGGGGCTCTTAGAGAGAAAAAAAAACTGGATTTTTTAATAATCATGTACGGAACGGATGTGCTTGTATTTTTTTGTGTCGAATGTCTTAATTGAATCTGTGGTGGTTCGTAAAAATGTAGTCTCTTGTCTCGTGCAATAAAAAAGGTGAGTTATTTGTGAGTTTACTTGTTGCGCGTTCATTTAAATATCCGTTACGTAATGGGTCATTAGTGTCTCTCGGAATAAAGTGGCTAGTATAAAAATACTTGTAGAATTTGAATAATTATAAATGAGTGGGTTGCTTGGGGTTACTTCTGAATGGATTTTAATAGATGATTAAAAGTTTTATTAGTCACGAATTAGATACCATGTTGGGCGCCACTAAATGTTTTGAAATAAATCTAATTTAAGTTTTTAATACAGTATTGTGTTTTTAGAATTGATAATTTGCTATATGGGAATAAATTTTAAATGTTTAGTAATTTTTTTTCTTTTTTTATTGATTTTATAGGTCTTTAGCATTTGAACAGCAAATTCATTTGATTTTAAATGAAAATGTGGTACATGGTTATAACATTTTAAACTCGAAGGGGTACTGGATTTCAAGTGCAACAGCTTGAATATACTTTCAGGTTCTTGGTGGCATTTTTTTCCCCACGAACTGACAACCCTATTGACCTAGCAAGGTCTTAACAGCTTCACCGGACTACTAAGGCGAGCGCTTAAGGCACTCACTCAGCCGATTTTATTTGGACAAATAGCTCATGGGTGCACGGGACACCTCGGCTTGGGCTATCGCCTGATACATGCAATTCGCGACCTATCAGAGCTTTCCTAAGCTAACTATTCATACATATACGAGTTGTTGAAACATATATGTGTACCAAGCATACATACCTACATCTCGTACATATATTTCGTATCGGATAATTTTTAAACTATTTCAGTTCGATAAGAGAAAAAATAAAACCCTTCCACTTTTATGGGTATGCGTGCACGTGTGTGGAGGTGATATATGTAATGTTGTAGCAGTGATGTAAAATCTTGTGTCACTGTATCGCGCGAATCGGCGACATATTTTGAACTCGAAGGTGAAACTAATCAGACGGGCTTAGAAAAAGTACTACAACCATGATATGATCTCATGGTAGAAATTGTTTGGGTATATGAACGAACGAAATGTTGTTTTTTTGTATATGTATGACAGTTATCATCTGTCCTTAACTATTTGCAAAAGCATTTAAGACGTCTATTGCGCGTATTTTGTACTTCAAAATATCGATTTAAAAAAAATTGTAAATTAACAACAGTGTATTTGGCTTGTAAAATTTTCGAACTGGTCCCCAGTCCATACATGTTTGGTATGGAAATTAAACTGGTATAAGTTTTTTGGGTCCGATGTTACGGTGAACGATCGTAATTTTCAACGACTTATATTACATAGTTCATGATAAAAGTATGTTTTCTATTTATGCGTATTTGGATGATTTTAATTATTGGAGATGACATTACGTTATACATTTTTAATACATCGCCAAGAAACGTTAGTTGTGGTCTGTCTAGCAATATAGAAGACTAGTCAATTTTAGTTTTAAGAACTTATTATAGATTTCAGGTTTATTTTATAGCCATTAATTTTATAATCTTATAAACTTATATGATTTAATAAATAAATAGATTTGTGATTTTGTATGCTTTCGTTGCATTTTTTAGAATTCCTCTGACGTAGAATTTATCCTTTTTAATTAACGATTTATAAAAATATTAATTACAAAATGCAGAGATTTTATGTTATTATGAATAGAATATTTTAAGACTATATTTTCTATACTTTTATACTCCTATACTATAAAGAGGTAAAGTTTGTGACGTTCTAGGATAATTTTTATTTATTCTGGAAAATGGGCTATACAGACCTTAGTCCTCTATCACTGCGACCAGTAGTGATCTATTGTGATCGCCCCATATTACTAAAGTTCTCCGCCCAGTCCTATAGCAGGACTTTTTTGGTTGAGAGCATCTGTACCTCATCCGGAAGCAATACATGCTTTCCCAGAATCCAGTTTCGTGTAAGCTTTAGTGGATCACAGTCACACAAGAGGTGTTTGGGGTCTCATCCGTACTATCACAGAATCTACACTCTCTTGTGCTCTTTTGTACAAGTGCTTTTTAAGACAACAGTGTCCAGTAAGTGCTCTCATTAAAACCCGTACTTGATTCCTATCGGGTGACAGGGCCTTACCAGCATATCCTTGTAGGGGTAATCTCAGGAACTAATAGTCCGGTTTGAAAAATTATGCCAGTGTTATATAGCTCATCTACCGAGGAAGGTTATAGGCTATATATCATCATGCTAAGAACAATAGGAGCGGTGCACCAATGAAGAATGTTTTAAAATACATTTATTTTTTCCTCTTGAGAGCTTTCGCAGCGTGTTAGGGTTAGCCCATAGTAACTATTCCAAGCGGACGAAGTCGCGGGCAGGGCTAGTATCATATATGAATCATGCTTTCATCTACTTCGCCCTTATATTTTCTTTCTGATCTGATTACCTATCTATATATATATACCTCAGTTAAATTTTCGGATTACGTCACTATAGACAATGATGAAAAGCAATTTGTCATTTCATACGTAATTATTATGCAACTTTATGAGCTTACATATAGAAGAGTTATATTCCACAGATTCTATGTGAAGACCGCATAATTTTACCAATAAAATACTATTTTGTTTATATTTTGGTAGGTGACAGAGCCACACTGAAGCTATAACGGATTTCAGCATGAGTGGCTCGGCTCGCCCCGGGTACTACCACTCGACCCACCGAAACACCGACGTCAAGTAACAGTGCTTGCATTGTTGTGTTTCGTTCGTTCAGTGAGAGCGCCGGAAGTCCACCGCCGCCCCCCGCCCCTCAAACACAGGTTGGCAACGCACTTGCGACGCCCCTGGTGTTGCTAGTGTCTTTGAAAAGGGGTGATCACTTAACATCAGGTGACTTACCTGTTCGTTTGCCTCCCATGACATAAAAAAAATAAAGTACAAGTCTTTTATATACATGTTTTCGATACTTCTTCCGCCGTATTTGTTATCTCTAAGTCATAGGTACATATCTTTTAAGGCGGGAGGCAACCCGGGGCCTCAATCGAGAGGAGGCATTGGAACGACCGTATCTGACTTGAACTTTTGCGTGAGGGTCCAGAATGACAGGTGAGACGGCTGGAGATCCTCCAGAAACCTGTCCCACCTGTCACCCCGGATTTCAGAAATACGAGACTTAACTACTTTCCGTAAGAAACGTAAGCGTTCGCGATATCACGTGATGTCACGTAAGCGAACGATCAGTACCAGCCTGTCCCTCGAAACAGAGCGTGCTCACGCCCACGCCCGCGTAACCACAGATCGCGCCGCCGTGGTCTGGGGGTTAACTTCACTCCCGCACACCCGATTAGGCCTCCCACGGCAGCGGCTCAAGCCTAGGTTCGATCTCTCGGTAGGGAGCCCTTGAGTGCGTTGCTTGCGCGATACGGTGGCACACCAATACATCACTGCTACAACACCCCCACACACGTGCACGCCTACATGCTACACATTTTGGTGGAAGGGTTTACTTTTTTCCCTTATCGAACTGAAGAAACTCCCAATTTTTCGATAAAAAATATATGGAGGAGTTGTTGAGGCGTATATGCTTGGTACACATATACGTTTCAACAACTCAAACATATATGAATAATTAGCTAGGTTAGCTAAAATAGGTCGCGATTTTGCATGCAACGGGCAATAGCCAAGCCGAAGTGTGCCGTGCGCCCTTGAGCTGGTTGCCAATATAAAATCGGCCGAGTGCTTTAAGCGCTCGCCTTAGTAGTCCGGTGAAGCTGTAAAGGCCAAAAAATTAAGGCCAATAGCGTAGTCAGTTCGAGAAAATCTTTTAAGGCATATTCTATATCATAATAACGATTTAATATTAGACAACTCTATCATTTAAACGCTCGTTTTGGCCCGTTAACTGAGTTCATTAGCAGCGTAATTACCAATAAAACTGATATCCTATTATACGGCTAATATACGAACGTGTCACGTTTATCGCGATATTGCGTGTAACGACCTTTTTTTAATTAGGATTCTTTACACGAGCGTTCCTTTTACGCATGAGTTTAATTGCGTTCATCCGAGTGGAATGGATGGATGGGATGGTATTAAGTTGCGATTCAGATTGACGATTGAGATATGAGAAATAATATCTGTATAGGAATACTCAGGTCTTTTTGTCTATTCTTTTTGGGGGCACGCTAATTTTAAAGGTGAAGGTTAACAAGATTTTTTTTTTTCAAAATCATTCACGTTTTTCAGTTTTTATGGCCATTTTTCGATACTTTCGAAATTCCCTTTGAGGGCACTGTGTGGCCCCACAATAAAAACTGCTAATAGTGATTGTTAGTGTTTGATGTATATCTAGTTCTTGCCTAGGTTGCGTACATTAATCAAAATATTTAAATGTTAAACCTAAATTGTCAGCCGTGGGTCGGGAAGGAAGCATATCAGATATTTCCTTACGTAAAATTCTTTATAAAATTCATTGCGGTTTAATACATGGATTTCTTTTTTATATTTGATAGATTTTAGTGTTTGAAATAATATTGAAGAATCATGTGTTACATATTCTTATTAAATTGGTAATTCAGTTAATGAAATAATATACTATAATCTATACTAATATTATAAAGTTGAAGAGTTTGTTTGCTTGAACGCGATAATCTCAAAAACTACTGGTCCGATTAGAAACATTCTTTCAGTGTTAGTTAGGCCATTTATCGAGAAAGGATAGGAGCGGAGCACCAATGAAGAATGTTACAAAATGGTTTTTTTTTCCCTTCTGATAGCTTCCGGTATGTGCGCTGCGTATACGGTAACAATTTTACTTGGACGAAGGCAGAAGCTAGTATAACTATAAAGAATATTAATATCTAATACCTTTAAACGAGAAATTCTTGTATATTTTTATATTGTTATTTATTCAGGATCTCGGCATTGGCGTCAGCGATTTCCGTGTAACTTAGTATGTAGATGGTTTCGGGGACGATAAATCGATCTAGCTAGATTTCATTCATAGAAAAATTTTTTTTAACTAACTTCTCAGGCAATGAAAAAATATAGCTGCAATATAAACGTAATTTTCTCCACCGCTGCCAAAACAAAAATAGCTCAGATGGAAATCGACTGTTTCGGAAATCCGTCTAACCACAGTTCGAATCCTAGTGACAGCAAAAGAGATGCCTTTTTGATATTTATTTTTCTATGGAAAATGCTAATTTTGTGAGGCAAACCTAACAGTTTATTTTAATAAAAAATGTTTTTTAAAGTACCGAGGTAGGTTCGGTTTTCCAGGTACTTATGTTAAAGTTACATTGGCCCAACAGCGGTGTATTTGAACTCCCCCGAATAAGGCGGAGTTTCCGGCGAAGGAAAAAACTCGTAATGAAACTAAGGAATGTTTACCAGGATTTTTATAGCTCCCGCTCGGTCCAGCTACCACTCTCAGGGTTGCAAATGTACTGACACGCAAGTGCGCTTTGACTGATGCACTTAAGAGGCAGTCAACATCTTTTTTTACACTGGTTCGCCAAAATTACTGCACAGTACCATAAATAATGGCGATGTTAAATAACAACGGCAGTCGGCGTTATCATGCCGACTTCCACAAGTGCCTCTTCACGTCTCGTTTGAAGAACCCCATGACGTAAGAGGAAGGGAACACACTGGCTGGAGGCAATTTTTTTTCATAGGATCATAGTAGGCAAACGAACTGATGGGTCACCTAATGTTAAGTGATCACCACCGTCCATAGACACCAGCAACACCAGAGAAGTCGCAATCGTGTTGCCAGCTTGTGTTGGTGGAGAAGGGGATGGAGGGGAAGGAGAAGGGGGAGGTGGGCTCTCACTGTCCGAAAGGAACGTAACAATGCAAGCAAAGTTACTTCACGTCGGTTTTCTGTGAGAGGGTGGTACTACCCCGGACGAGCTCTACCACCTACAAAAATTCTACATATTTTATCTAGGATTAACGTGCTTGGATTATAGGATACGTTTTTACTTTTAATTTGGGGCGCTTTTATGGTCATTTCACTTCACTCTCACAATCTTATTTTTCGTACCAGATTGGAAAGTAAATATTTTTGTATAATAATTGTAAAAAGATATTGTTGTTATCAAGACATTATCGGATCACGGTTAAGTGATTGCATGAGACGGGTAATCGTATATCGAGGAATCTTGTTATCTGATACGGGGAAGTAACTTTCTCACGCGATTACGTATGACGTACTTATGTAGTTGTTAATTATTTTATTGTAAATGGCGGCGTTATATGGTTCAGCCACTGTTTTATTTTTCTTTAGTGTCTTATTTTGTATGTATGTATTTTGTTTGTATGTATGTTTATTTGTGTATGTATATGAGTATATTTATTTATTTTTATTTGTGTATATATTTTACCACTGTATATAAGCACCTACAAAAACTATTTGCTTAATAACAATACCGCCGGTTAGCTGGAAGAAAATGCTTTATAGCATTAAGCTCGCCAGTGTACAAAAAAAAAAGTGCAATAAAGTATTCATTCATTCTTATTTAGGCAACAAATCCTTTCGATCTGGAATTGTTTTTTTTTTTTTAAAGTGAAAACCTCTTTAGGCGTTTTCGAGCACTATTTTTTTTAGCGAGAGGTGTATTTATAATTTCGCGTGTATGACATGTTAGTAAGCGTGAACGACGGTATTGTGTTTGCGCGGCTTTCGTCAGACTAACGACACAGTATAAATATGAGAGACAGTACGGAAACTACGAACAAAGGATCGAAAACGGCACACGCACACAAACATGTGCATCGACGAGAGGCTTTGAAAGGAATTTTATGGACGGCACCGCGAAAACCGCTTAGGGCTCTCTTCGATGCCCATATTCTTTTTAATGTGCCGGTGCGTGCGTTTATATGTAATTTCCAAACTGTCTGTTATGTGAACTGTGGCTTAGGGGTCTCGTCGCATGTTTGAGAGTGCCGCGCCGCGTCGGTACGAGCGTTTATAGGTAGTTTCCATACTGTCTGTTATGTGTACTGTGGTATAGCGGCGACGGGGCATCTTATATTGATATCTTGTATTAAAATTATACAGGCCATCATATGTTTGATTAATTAATAGATTGAAGAAAAATGTGTATAATTATTGTTGAGTGCCAATAGACGTGAAAACCAGACTAATTCAGACTGTAATTATTTTAAAAGAGAGTATTGTTATTCTATTGTTTTGAGTGTTCACTTCTATCGACAGTCGTCATGACTGGTCTGACTTTGTCTTTTATATGACTTCACTACGTTTGTATATAGGTATGATATTTTTTTTTATATCATAGCAGGCAAACGAATAGGTGAGTCACCTGATGTTAAGTGATCACCACCGTCCATAGACACTTACAACACCAGGGAAGTCGCAAGTGCGTTGCCAGCTTGTGTTGAGGGCGGATAGGAAAGGGGAGTAGGGGAGAGGAGAGGGAGAAGGCGGGAGATGGTCTTCCGGTGCTCTCACTGACCAAACGAAATACAACAATGCAAGCACTTTTAATTCATGTCGGGTTTTTCTGTGGGTCGAGTGGTACTATCCCAGACGGGCCGACCAATTCATGCTGAAACCAGTAACAGCTTCAGCGTGGCTCTACCATCTACATGAAATCCCTAACTGACATTATAAATACAAATGTGCGTTTGTTTGGGCGTAACAAGCTTTAACTAATCAAGAGAGTCTCATGAAATGTTGTGTACCCATTGTCAAGGTCACTGAAAAGGACATTGGGTACCTTGACCCAGATAAAGTGTACTGTCCCTGGTGGAATAGGTCAAAGCTACGTTAACACGAGTTAAACCGTGAACAAAAGTTAGTATCTCATAAAACGTCAACGAAGCATTTCAAATAACGGAAAAACAAAAGGAAATAAAGCTTTTGTTCACGAGTCATCAAATTTTTACAGAAGTCGTGGTAGGTAGAGCTACGCTGAAGCTATTACTGGTTGTAGTATGAATGGGTCGGCTCGCCCCGGGTACTACCACCCTATCCACAGAAACACACACATCAAGTAACAGTGTTTGCATTGTTGCGTTTCGTTTGGTCAGTGGTACGCCGGAAGTCCACCTCTCCTTCCTTTCCCCCTCCCATTTTCCCGCTCACCACTCAAACACAGGCTGGCATTACACTTGCGACTCCCCTGGCGATGCTAGTGTTTCATTTCCGATATACATGTAAGCGTTACTGAATCATGCAATTTTAATTGCTTGACTCACAAACCAGTATATGTATGAATAGCTTAGAATAGTTTAGCTAGGTCAGACCGGGTTTTTCGGTAACAGACCGAGCCGAGATGTGCCGTGCACCCTTGATCATGTAACCTGAATTATATCGGCTGAGTGCCTTAAGCGCTCGCCTTAGTAGCCCGGTGAAGCTGTAAGCGGCAAGACCAGTCGAAGTCAGTTCGAAAAAAAAAGATGCTAGTGTCTATAGACGGCGGTGATCACTTAACATCAAGTAACGCATCCATTCGTTTGCCTCCCTTGATATAAAAAAAATATTTTATAATCTTTCGGGTGGTCACTTCTCCATAAATGGCATTGTAATGTACTTACCCTTAAACTCATTATCGTTAATATAATGTATCCTATAAAAAAAATAGACGCAATACCGACGTTATGCTATGGGCTATGAAACAACAGGGTGTATTCTCCATGGCAGTACACAAAAATAAATAATTTAAATGAAGCTTCATACTAACATTTCCATGTTAGAAATTAACGATATCATGTTTGTAACCAATTAATTATCCTTTATACAATAACTAAGCGAACCTACCTATACCAATTTATTATCATTTTTATTGTTCTCAAATGCATCGGACAGTTACGGTTAATTAATTAATACACTACAGTATGTCTGTATTTTATATGAACTACCATTACTGAGGCTCCTCGTGTCCCACAGGAGTGTCCCTAACAACAATTTTTATGATTGTGAACTATTCGTTGATGATACCGTTTTGATGGCTATCGTAGCTTGTAATGTAGTGAAGCTATGGAATGAAACACTCTATTTTTGTTATGGATGGCTACACATACATGGCTATATATAACTGACCTCAAAAGGTTGGCAGTTCTGGAACTAAGCATAATAAGTTGTCATCTTTAAGGACTAACCTGGAATGCTTCTTGTAGCGTGATATATTTCCAATCACACGTTACAAACTGAGAAATGCTGCTTTGCATTAGAAATTAAAATGAAATTAGTCATTTCAAGCATCATATCAAGTGGGTTTTACTGCCCAATATGAGGTGGATCAATATGTGAACTGGGAAATATGTTTGTTCGAACCGATGGTACTTTTGACTTTCATAAGTGCCTTCTCAGGGCCTACATTTAATAAAGTAATTTTGGTTTTGATAGACGAGAGTTTAATTTCTGCAGATTCTCTGGTACAGTCTATAAAGGTATATTCTTAGCAGATAGCAAAGAATCAACTTCTTTGTAAGAGATAATATTATTAAAGCTTTACTAATTAAAATAGACCGTAGGTTTTAGGAACTTTTAATTAATAAGTGTTTTGTTGTTGAGTCCCAACATTTCTTTGTAGTATCCATTAGTCAAAACAACAATAAAATATTGGGTTCCTTCATACACGTAATAGGTTCTCACAAACCGCTAAACATCTGTAATGGAACACAATGTAATGTGTAATGTAATGTTCTCCTCGTCATGTTAACGGGTTGACAGTTCATTCGCGAACTGTCCAACTTGTTACGCTTGTCTCCTCTGAAACGTATCCGGTATGTCTCTTTACTCTTTAACTAAGAAACACGTTGACAACAATTACACATTGTAATCGAAAACAAGCATCTAAATTTAATCACATTACGTTTAATTTTGAATTAAAA
This sequence comes from Antheraea mylitta, assembly GCA_014332785.1. Lineage (NCBI taxonomy): Eukaryota > Metazoa > Arthropoda > Insecta > Lepidoptera > Saturniidae > Antheraea > Antheraea mylitta. Next base: position 428,448 of record JACEII010000025.1, on the reverse strand, counting down.
GAATTTGATACCTTATTTTCGCTTAATAATACCAGCTTTTGTTTGTAGTGTTATAGAAATGTTCTGGAAAGTTCTAACAGGATAGTTATTTTTTGTTAAAGCGACCAGAGGGTATCGACTTCAATATACCTACGAATTCTCTTACGAATACGCGTCTATTTGCGTCCTTTACGGAGAATGTTCAGAGAACTTTTTTTGGACTTATACCTGCCGCTACATTCCACTTTCATACAACCCGCCCGAAACTAAAATGTCATCCACACCATCTGATTGGGTGGAGGTCTTCCACGGTGAGGTCCTCAAGATCATTTCCGCCTAGTACTTCGACCCTGTGAAATCTACTCCCAGCGGCGATGTTTCCAAGCAATTACAACTTACAAGCCTTCAAGAATCGAGCACACACTTCTTTAAAAGGCCGGCAACGCACTTGCGACTCCCATGGTATTGCTAGTGTCTATGGACGGCGATGATCACTTATCATCAGGTGACTCGCATTTTCGTTTACCTCTATAATACGATACTTGTTACTTAATCTATACTATAATAAAACTGTAACAAGTCGAAATCTGTACATTAAATATTTTTTGAAAATTTTAATCAGGGTAGACTATGTTATCGATATAGAAGCCAAATATAATCTTTTTACAATTTTTGTCTGTCTGTCTGTCTGTCCCTATGCACACGCATCACTCTGAAAGTACTGAACCTATCTTGACGAAACTTGACATAGTGATAACTAATATTACGAGATTACATCAAATATACTTTTTGTCCCATAAAACGCAAAGGGTTCTCCAGGATAAGGGATTAAAGTCTAGAATCTAAACCCGTATTACTCTGAAAGTACTGAACCAATTTTAACGAAACTTAACACAGTGATAACTGATATTACAAGGCTACATCCAGGATAGTTTTTGTCCCACAAAACGCAAGGGGTTCTCCAAGATAACGAAAAGTAAAAATTTGTAGTTAACGTAACTAGACTTTTTTGCGACACCTTAGTACAAGAGCCGGCAACGTTGGAAGAACAGGAATTTTAGAGTACCTGATTCTTTAATATATGAATATATATTTTTTTCTATCATAAGAGGCAAACGACAGGTGGGTCACGTGATGTTTAGTGACCACCACTGTCTATAGACACTAGCAACACCAGGGGATTTGCAAGTGCGTTTCCAACCTGTATATGGGGGAGGGTAAGGGAAGGGAAAGAAGGAAAGGGAAAGAAGGAAAGGGCAAGAGAGGTGGGCCTCCGGCACTCTCACTGACCGAACGAAACGCTACAATGCAAGCACTGTTATTTCACGTCGGTTTTCTGTGAGAGGGCAGTATTAGCCCGAACGAGCCGACCCATTCATGCTGAAACCAGTAATAGCTTCAGCGTGGCTCTACCACCTACAGAAATTATCAATATATCAATAGACAGAATTTAGGACACTTGGTAGCGGGTTAACGTTGTATTTTTAATAGGCATTTTGATTTATGATTAATCAATAATAAGTTTAGGAACATTTTTTTCAGTAACTTTTAAACGCAATTAAACATTCAGACACATTTTTTATAAACAATCATATATATACCCGCTGATATATTTTATAAATAAAAAAAGAATGTGGTGTCGTGGGACACCAGGTAGGAACGAAGTTCCTTCGGCTAATGTAGAATCGACACTATTTGCAAAAAAAAAATCGTGCTCAATTTTATGTAATCTTATTAATTCTCTTCTTATTATCATAATCATAATATAATAATCTTATTATTAATATTATGACGTAAAGTTGTTCGGTCTTTGCGCAAAATCGTATTCAAAAGTTGCAGGTTCTCCAGAACCGAGCCCTACGTAAAATCACCGGTGCCCCATGGTACGTCCGGAATAAGGATCTCCACAAGAGCTGGAGATGCCTTCTGTCTGGGCCTATATAAAATCACTCACAGGTAGTTATTTCGAAAAAGCCGCGAATCATCCTAGCCCGTTAGTGGTATCCGCCGCGAACGATGAACCCGTACCCAACGCTGCGCAGTATAGAAGACGACCGCGACACATTTTTACCGACCCTCCTGATTCAATCACGTCAGCGAACGATCAATACCAGCCTGTCTCTTCAAACAGAGCGTGTTCTCGCCCACGCCCGCATAACCGCAGATCACGCCGTCGTGGTCTGGGAGTAAATTTCGCTTCCGGACACTAAATTAGGCCCTCCTCGGCAACGGCTCAAGCCTAGATCTGTTCCCTCGGCGTGGAGCCCTTGAGTACGCTGCTCACGCGATACAGTGACATAAGAGTTCTACCCTTATTTTTCGTTATCCTATCCTATCCTATATAGTTTAGAGGAATTTTTCCTACACAAAATATATATAGGAGTTGTTGAGGCACGCATGCTTGGTACACATGCATGTTTCGATAACTTATATACGTATATAAGTTACCGGACTACTAAGGCCAGCGCTTAAGGCACTCAGCTGATTTTATTTTGGCAACCAGCTCAAGGGTGCACGGCATACCTCGGCTTGGCTGTTGCCTGTTGCATGCAAAATCGCGACCTATCTTAACTGACCTAACTAACTATTCATACGACGTTGTTGAAACGTTTATGTGTACCAAGCATACACGCCTCAGCAACTCCTGCATATATTTATTATCAGAAAATTGAGAGTTTTTCAATTCGATAAGGGAAAAAGTAAACCCTTCCACTCTCATGTGTAAGCGTGTAGGCGTGCACGTGTGTGGGGGTTATCGTATATTGTTGTAGCAGTGATCTATATTTGTGTGTCACCGTATCGCGCAAGCAGCGCACTCAAGGGATCCCTACCGAGGGATTGAACCTGATGTATAAAACTGGCTTTGTTTGAAGGTGATAGGTACTATGTTGTGAGTGGTACAGAGATTATTTATAAAAATATATTGGAGATATATTGCAAATACGTTTTCAAAACAGTTTATAGCTCTTAGACAATAGTTTCAAGCAAGTGACATTTGACGCTTTCGGCGCGATGTTTGACGCTTCGATACGGTGTTCATATATTTTTCTTTAATACAATGGAGTATAAAAAGGTTTAATACAAGTTGAAGATTGTTATGATAAAGTAAGTGGCAGAGATGTTTATTCAGTTTTATGTAGGTTAGTTTTTATTTTAATTGATCCTGGTAGATGACGCTACGAACGGGTACTAGAAACATGTAATCTGGGTATATGTTTGAGTCAATCCGTGGATAGTTTGGATTCACAATTGGAAATGGTAGTTGTGGTAGGGCTTTACAGCCTGACTGGGTCACAACCACGATGTACATGGCGTAAAAATCCGTAATAGTGACTCGCTTCTGCGCGACGCGTTTCGGGATCAGCCTGTGCATATCCAGCTTTCTGTAGGCCGGCATGATAGTGGCGACCAGCGATGGATAGTGTGTCACTCGGTGGTCGCTATTGTTTTTGGATTGTACTGTGCTTACCATCAGGCATAGTGCAGGCATTTTGCCGTGCTACGATAAAAAAAAAACAATTTTTTCGCGTGATAACCAATTTGGTGCAAACGAAGTTGCACGGGTCAGCTAGTATAGAATAAAAGGCGAATTAAAATAGATAAGTAATATTTAAGGTCTTTATTTTATGTTCCTCGTGGAAATAGGAAGCTAGTATTCCCAGGGTCTTGATAAACTGAACGAGGTACTGCTTACATTGGCTGAAACCTTGACCCATTTGCAACTAGGTCGTTTCGGATCGGCCCTGAGCTGGGTGATTATGCAGTTCGTATGCTGTTTTGTTAAAAAACTACGAATGGAAATCGTATTGTTATTACGTACAAAGGTTTATATATTTTTAACCGACTTCGAAAAAGGAGGAGGTTATATGTTCGGGTGTATGTATTTTTTTATTGGTATATATATAATACGGCTGTACCGAAACGGGTTGCTTCTAATTATAACATAAATCGCTACAAATTCGAATGATCTGTACTATTCAATGAGATGTGTCTATCTAAATTTTTTTTTATTAATTGTTATTTAAGAATAAAAAATTATAGGTGAATAAAAAAGCTATCTCCTGTTACCGAATATATGTAAAAAATAATACAGCAACAAGAAAATTAACTGAAATATAATCGAATGTAAAAATATCTAAAAAAAAAGGAACGTATTTGGCCACAGTTAGTTGGGTACCTACTATTTAAAAAGTGAATAAATTAAAATGGTGGTCCCTCGAATATATCCACTTTCCAATGAAAAAGAATTCTTCAAATCTTTTTTTTTCGAACTGACTACGCTATTGACCTAGCAAGGTCTTAACAGCTTCACCGAACTACACACTTCAAATCTAAATATATATAAAAATCTAGTGGTATGATTTTTGTCTACGATGAACTCCGAAATAGGGATGATCGATATTCATCGATGTTGAAGAAACATCGATGTTTAGCTGAAAAACGTCGATGTCTTGATTTCGATAACATCGTCGTTATGAGAACATTGCATGTACTAGCTAAATACTAGAAAATTATCAAATTTGTAAGCCGTACGAATAGTTTTTCTTTGGATGACCTTTTTTTCGTCGCTGACCTCGGTTTTTCTGTTTTTACAGACAATTTTGCAAAAACATCGATGTTTTCAGACATATATCGATTTATTTTTCGGTTAATGGCCTCAATATTTTTGAATTACAAATGAAATGATCGTCAATGTTGATTATTGTTATTAATTGTAAGTTTCCGCAGTCACGAACAGATGGCGATTTAAATTAGTTTTCTTGACAGAAAACTGTGGGACCGACTGTTATACATATCTCATAGATGGCGCCACGTTTTAATTTTGACTTTCTTTTTCAACTCCAGTTAATTTACCACAATACTAACTACTTTACTATAATTTTAATTTAACATATTGTAATAACTGAGCACACCAACGGCCTAGTCAGCTAATATATTATAATGCTACTCCCATATCTGCGAAACGAAGCTTCGAGTACTTGTCGCGCTAAAATTAACGTTAAAAATCATTCCCATAAGGCGAACATTATACGTTGTCATACCTGTGTCTTTCCAATTACTCGAAATTAGTATCCGCTAAATTCCTTTGATGTGCGTACAAACCGCCAGCCGAGTTATCGTACTGCGTCTATCGTTCCCACATCTGCATTTAGTGTGACCATAAACAAAACTTCGGTCCGATACACGCAGATATGGGAGTACCGTAAGAGACACAATTATAACATTTAAAAATGTTGTTTATATGCCCGGATTTAGATCTAAAATGGTTTGATTGACTTTCATGTTTTTTTTCCACGGACATTTATGTCATGCCATTAGGTCACGATCACCTTCAGTCAGCTTTCAGGAAAGTCGCGTCTTCGTTCCGAAAATTAATTAAATTATACCATACCATGAGTAGAATATTCGCTACTGTTTTTAAATTTTCAGTATTTATTTACAAGGTTTCGTAATTCTTATCTAGGTGGTAGAGCCATGCTGAAACTATTATTGGTTTCAGCACGAAAGGGTTGGCTCGCTCGGGGTAGTACCACTCTCTCACAGAAAATCGACGTCAAGTAACAGTGCTTGCATTGTTGCGTTTCGTTCGGTCAGTGAGAGTGCCGGAGACCCATCTCCCTTCCTCTCATCTCCCTTCTCCTCCTCTCCTCTCCCCTTCCCTCTTCTCTTCTTCCTTCCATCTCCTCTCCACATCCCATTTCCCCAAAACACAGGCTGGCAACGCACTTGCGACTCCTCTGGTGTTGCTTGAGTCTATGGACGGCGGTGATCGCTTAACATCAGGTGAACCGCCTGTTCGTTTGCCTTCTATATGACAAAAAAAAAAACTGTTTGAGCAACATAAAAAATCTAACGCTCTTATAAGAAACTAGCCTCTGCCCGCGACTTCGTTCACGTGGGGTAGAGACACTAACACGCAGCAGTTCTCAAAAGGAAAAAACAACCTGATTTTGAAACATTTTTCATCTGTGCTCCGCACCTATTAATCTTAGCGTGATGATATGTAGCCTATAACTTGAATACATAATGAGCTATATAACACTGAAAGAATTATTCAAATCAGACCAGTAGTTCCTGAGATTACCCCCTACAACTTCACAAACTGACAAACTTTACCTCTATAATATTAGTATAGATAACTTCAACGTGAAAGTCGCTTCCCTTTTGTTCATAAATATACGGTTATTGTTTCAAAGCGTTCCGTAGTTCAATTAACAAATGATGAGAAACGGGACAGCAACTTTAATCAACAACATTCCTGTACAAACAAACGGGCACCTCGATTTTCCGCTTTCATCCGACACCGAGAAAACAAAGTTTCCTTAGCGAGAGGCATCTAATAAAAATGTTTTGTTACCGTTTCGTGTTCTTTCCGTTTATCGAGTTGAAATGAGAGATTTCTCTTTTGTGATTGTTTTCTCATTTATTTTCGACTAACTTTTTCCTTGCGATTTTTATACTACATGAGGCAAACGTACAAACAGGTCACCTGATTTTAAGTAATCACCGTCGTCCAAAGACACTAGCAACACCAGGGGAAGCGCAATTGCGTTGCCAACTTGTGTACTGGAGAAAATGGGGAAATGGGGGCGGGAGAGGGGAGGTTAGGTGGGCCTCCGGCGCTCTCATTGACCGAACGAAACGCAATAATGCACTGTTACTTCACGTAGGTGTTTCTGTGGGTTCGGGTGTTACTACCCTGGGCGACCCATTCATGCTAGTCAATAATAGCTTCAGCGCGGCTCTACCACCTACAAACCCGCGTGAATGTAGATTTGATATATTCTTGGAGATTATTATCTTCTGGATGCAAGTTACCTTACGTCCTTTTTTATAACCCTACCAGCAAAACTTCATGATGATCGGTGAAGTAGTTAAGATATGAAAACTTAACAAACAAACTTACCTTCAGTGTTACTAGTGTCCATGGAAGGCGGTGATCACTTAACATCAGGTGACTCGCCTGTTCGTTTACCTCTTATGATGTAAAAAAAGTAAAATTATCATCATCATCAACCTGCAAAGCCATAAGCCTCCTCTCAAAGTCATAATCACCTCGCTAGCCCACGACGTATTGGCGATTTCAAACTCTGAAATCGACACTCCTGTTTTCCTACATACAGTGGTACTACGAATAGAAGAACATTCTCGGGTTTGATTCCACTCTACAGTCATGGTTTTGCAAGATTATAAAGCAATGATGAGTCATGGCTAGCGTGTTCGGACACCGCGTCTAAGGACATGGGTTCGAATCCTTACCAATAAACCGCAGTTTTTAGTGAAAGATAAAAATGTCAATGAAACCATACTATGTTGTTAGACCTTTTTGTACGCCAACCCGGCTAACTGCCATCCTC